>CM060951.1:172065044-172157544 GCA_030765055.1 Mantis religiosa
CAAGGTATTTGTACCTTTCACTCTGCCATTGAATATAATTTCATGAAGAGCCCATTTCTGAGGCGTAGGTGATAGCACGTCTGCCTCACGTTAAAGAGGTTCCATGTGAACGAGATCTCTTGAACGGGTGCGATATCTGAATTAGGTTTTTTAAGGGGTTTTCCCTCGTGTTGAAATATGAATATAGGATAACTCTAAGCTCTATGACACTGGGCTCATTTGATCATTTCACCCATTTCATCCATCAACCTAATTAAAAAATAACAAGGGCACTATTCGAAGCTGTAGGTCTATCTCATTTTTGGATGACTTTTCTTTTAAAATTATTTTCCTAAATGAAATAGCGATTAGTGCCCTTAAAGCTCGCTGTTAATTTCTCTAAATAATTCTATTTTATATTTTAAGTTTTTTCCTAACATTGCCATGTCTTATTGTAATTCTGTTCTCATTTAATTATGACCAGCACTAGAAGAATAGGTTTAAAAAAAAATTTATTTGAAAATCTCGTTTATAACTACGTAGTATAGGGTCATTTTCATTTCTGAGCGTTAGTTTTATATCAGTCCATCATTTTCCCAGAACTGGTAAGGATCTCCTGGCTACAGGATGACCAGGCATTATAAGTCGATGTAACAGCTCATATGAAACTTTCATGAATAATTTTACCTTAATTTGCTTATCTATATCTTTGTATGCGTTATCAGGGTTATAATAATTTTGTTTTTCTGCCAGTTTTACATATACTTAATTCTACACGTCTTCCGAGATTATAGCTGAGTGACTGAGTGAGTGAAAGAATCGGTGAGTCGAAAAGAGTAGGATGAGATGAGATGAGATACCTGATCAGTCCAAGAACTGAAATAATATATAATCTTACTTAGACAGCCTCAGATTTCAATCCCTTCGTTACCCTGAACAAGAAGCTTTTGCCTCATCGGACTGTGAGAGGCACCAGAAATTTCTAAAATATGCTTGTGGTTGAAGTGAGAAGTACACAATTGCACGTAACAGCGGCGATCAGATATCACAATCAAACAGATTTAATTTGCATGTTAATTCATTAGAAGAATCAACATAATGATGTAATAAATTGGTGCCGAAACTAATTTCCGCTATTGTTCAAACTAATTTACTGGTGGATATTAGGGTGAAGCAGGAGAGATGAAACACTTTTATAAATACTTACGTAATACTTTACTGTTCGTGTTTATGCCCTTTTCTACTCTGCATAATATAACATTTCAATATTGTATGGAAACTTTATAATATTTGAAATAGCATTTTGATCACTTACTAATCAAATTTACAATTTAAAATAAAAGTAGTACCTAACCATCTCTCTCGTCCCGATAACATAGATGGCATAGGAATACAGGGGGCGCAATGCTAGAGACACTCGGTACTTTGGGGCACAATATATTTAAATTAAATATGCAAACTGCTTTCTCACACATGAATTCTCTTTTATTCCACCATAGCGTGTAATCCATTCTTTAGATTTCACTTCACATCATAAAACAAGTAAGTCACTTCAAGAATATGTTGTTCCACCTTCGATTCTCCACTAACCACGAGGGCATCTCCTAACCGCACATTGGTCTTTTACTGAGTCATCCCAAAGACTGCTGACTTCCCGCTTGGGTAATAGATGCTACACGAATCCACCTTAATGTTATAGAGCGATCTGCACGGACTCTTCTGCTACTACGTAAGTCGTTGAGTCATTAAAGTAAGAAGTGAATTATTAAAATTAATTAATTTAAAAATCTTATATATATATATATATATATATACTACAATGCATAACTGTTTTACAGCTTTATCGTCATTTGAATTTTCTGCTGTTCCTTCACATGCAGAGGATTTGAATCCACTTAATATGCTTCTTGGAGCCATTTCGTATATTTTATCCACTAGAATCTAGATATTGTCTTTTCGTAGTTCACTACAATTTCGTTACTCTCGTTTTCATTTTCATCCTTCGCCACAAAATTATTGCTATCATGTAATGAAATTAAAAGATTCCGCTGAAGAAGACGATGACAGTATGGAGAAAGTAATCCTTCCTATTAGGTCGCTGCTTTGAACTTTCAGCGTGTTATTGTTTGTTGTATTTCATTGGCTTAACTTCAGTAAACGTTGGTTCTATGATTTTATTTTAGAAGTTTGGAGTTTTTATATGGCAAGAGCTGGAAAAAAACTATGCTTAATGCTTCACCTAAGTCATTGCTCGATATGTAGAAGCAGCAACAACAGAAATAATTGGCTTGGGTATTTGAAGTTTTCTTGATGGCTCCTGTGAAAGAAATCAGCTAAAGAAGGTCTGAAATTGCATTGCATAATCGGGTTAGGAAGTTTGACTGTAGTCATGGGGTGTTGCAGAATCACTCCCCACCGCCACTGCTCTATCTCACCTCATTCTGCTTAGGATTGGTAACGAGTGGTGATGTTGAACTAAATGCTGCATATATTAAAGTAAGGATAGGCATTAGGCTTTCCGCAACGACTGTCGAAGCGACGTTACATCTCGTATCAACATCATAATAAATGTAGGGATCCTGCCCTCTGCATTGTTGTGGCTCCTTGGGACAACCGTCCTCTGTCTCCTTTCACCTCATCCTTCCCCCAGGGATGTGCCACTTTGAGACATAAGGTACAATAGAACAAGACAGGTTACAGCACCGAATTCACTCCGGGGAAATAAAACTATATAATATAAATATCTAAGATTTTTACTTGCGCATATTGCCTGATCCCAGGGGCCTATATTATTTGATCTTGAATTCACTAAACAAATGAATTCCTAATCAAACTAAGCACTCTTTAGCATCACGATGTTTTTTTTACTAAGAAAGACAGCCACCTTCACCTTTCAGTTCAGTGACGCGGCGTGCCATCTGTTCCACTTACGCCATCTGTCCCCCTTTATTCTATATTAGACAAATGTGTATTATACGTTTACTGTACTAAATTTATAATTTTAAAATATGCAGATAGTTATATATTCATAAAAATAAATATTAATACCGTCTGAAAGGGAGAAACGTTTTCGCGGATAATTTTCTGATAACGGGGTTAAGGGCAAAGGTTATTCAGGGGTGAACTGACTCTTATGCGTAGGTGTTGCATATTCGTGGACGTCGAGAAGTAATCGAGCCACGTGGTTCGGCGCTTATACTTGGGCTTGCATTTAGCAGGTCGGTGGTTCAATTTTTGATAGCCATATTCTACCACGGATCTTCTCTTACATTCTCTCTGTGTATCGGTCGACAATAGACAAGTGGCGCAAAGGCATGCGATTTTGTTCTTGTCGGCTGCGTCACATAGTGGCCGTTCACGCCTCCAAATCAGGTGGCACATGGTTCCGCTGCAGTAATGTAACTATGAAGAGGTGTTTCGTATTATGTATGTAAGATGACGTTTCAGTGAAAGCGTATAGGTTTACACCATGTATATAGTGAACAGTGTCTACCTTAGTAGTGCTAAAACGTAGGTAGGTCATCGTTTATTTTGGTTTCATTAAGAGAGTTTGTTCTTCGTCATACTGTACATTTAAATATCATAGGAGCTAGTTATACCTATAGCCTAAGAATTTAATTACCAACAGCAAGACAAGTTTGAGAAGAAGAAATCCGTGTGAGCATTCCACTCCTATGTTCAAAACAACGTAAGTATTTACTGTGTAGATGGAGGTCTCTGGGAGATGTGCTATGTTGCTGGGGAACTCTGTTTGTATAAAGGCTTAGAGTCCATTGCAAGTGCCACCTTCCTCCCCAATTGTGATTAACTATAATATTCTTAATAACTTTACTTTGAAAGAAGAGATAATACATATCAGAGGTTCATAAACAGGTCACTGTCGACCGATGTATTTTCCACAAGTCTCATTATCTAATATCGGCACAAACAATTGCCAACATTATACATTGAGAGCAAATATTTAGGGATCTGTGTAATTGAAACGTTCCTCTAACACATTGCTGTATTATAACATGTAAGCAAATACAACATACAACAATTTGGGTTAAGGAGAACATACCCAGGAGTATACGTAACTCACAAATATTAAATGTACGAAATCTTGTACACCAGCTAGCTGAAGTCCTTAGAAATATAATTAATTTATAATATTTGCTAATGGTAAATGATAGAGAAGATATAAACAAAAAATGATTGCAAAAATAGTTAAGCAGTCAGCATAGTGGTAAAGTGTCTACCTATTATTTAAGGGACTCTAATTGAAAACCAAGAAATGAGGAAACTCATACAGAAGAATGTATTTGGAACTTTTCCCTGGCACAACTACTCTGTTCAGAACTCAAGTTTCCTAACGTAACCGATCAAACATGGTAGCGCCTCCAAACAAAGTAAACACAAACGAGGCATGATGGTCATCGCACAGAAATGTCGGGTAATACACAAAGCGATGAAATTGTACCGAAAACGGATAATTAGCACAGATGGATAACTACGAGTGTGGTCTGGAAATCTTCCGACCTCAACATGAAGATAGCAGCACTCGTAAATAAAAGCTAGTGAATTTCGTTGTTCATCTATTGACAGTTGCTCGCCAAAGTTTCAGCCATTTTGGACTCTCAGTTGTTATGCAACAGTCGTTTGAGTAAGTTGATGTGAGTGTTATTATGAAAATGGACAAAATTGAGTATCGAGTTGTCATTAAATATTTGTTTTTGAATGGCACTATACAAATCAAAGATGAGTTGGATTCTGTGTATGGGGATTCTGCACCATCATTTACCACAGTGAAATTTTGGCAGCTGAATTTAAACGTAGCCGTAGGAGCTTGGGAGACGATGAACGTTCGAGACGTCCAAAAGCTGCAACTACCGACGAAAACATCGCCAAAGTTCACTAAATAGTGTTAGACGACCGCCGAATTAAAGTAAGAGAGTTGGCACAGGCTATGAACATGGCAAAATAACGTGTTTGTCATATATTAAATCAACATTTAGACATGAGATAGCTATCCGCAAGTTGGGTGCCACGTTTGCTCATGTTACACTAAAAACGTGCTGGAATGAACATTTCCAGCGCTCTGTTGGTGCAGTTTAGGCGTAATAAATCCGAGTTTTGGCGCTGATTAATTGTTGTAGATGAAATTTGCATAGACCATTATACGCCCGAAACAAAAATGCAGTCCAAACAGTGCACTGCAAAAGGGGAACCGGCTCCAAAAATAGCAAAAGCTGTTTTTTTTTTTCGACTGGGAAAGTGGTGGAGACTGTTTTTGGGATAGTCATGGGCTTATTTTAATTATCTTCAAAAAGGAAAAGCCGTTACAGGAGCATACTACGCATCATTATTTGAAAACTGAGGGTAGGACCTGGGGAAAAACGGCCACATTCGCAGAAAAAGAAAATCCTGTTTCACCAAGACAACACACTGTCTCACACCTCAGCGGTTGCAATGGCGCTAATCCACGAATTACGGTTTGACTGCGTGGCCATCGGCCTTACCAGATCTAGCCCGCAGTGACTTCATTTTGTTCCCTCATCTGAAAATTGCGCTCGGAGGACATAAATTTTCGTCAAATGAAGAGGCAAAAACTTTCGTGAACAATTATTTTGCAGAGAAAAACGCCGAGAACTATTTGGACGGATTACAGAGATGGGAGCATCGCTGGGAGAAATGTGTAGAGTTACAAGGAGACTATGTTAAAAAAATAATAAAAAATCAATAACTAAAAAAATTCTGAAAAAAATGTCTTCTATATTAGATCGGAAGCGTTTCAGACCAACATCGATGGGCATTTTGTTTGCGGTATTAAGTATTTACAGTTCAATCACAATTAATACATGCTAAGAGAACATGCTTTTGATGCACGTATATAAATATACATACGGCGTATACATTTACTTCATTTGCGTATTTTATGTGTAAATTAAGTGCACCAAGTGCATACTGAACCTTTTTCTAGTATTTTTATACAAACAACTAAATATATTATTTTATTTTTTAAATATTGAAGACCATGCAGTGGATATATATAGTTCTGGCACTCATTCATACAGACTGCTCTCCTTTGACACCTCCAGAAACTTTCCTCCTAGTAAATCTTCTAAACTTGGCCATATAGAGTAAACTTATGTTCCGTGTAGTCGTAAGTCCTTTTAAGCTGCAGGACTTCGCGCGGGCTTCAAGTTCTTCCAGCTATAGCGACAAAGAAAAGTATGAGGTGATCACAAAGTGAAGGACCCCATGAATAATTCGTTGCAAAAATGGACTCCTCTTCTCCTGAACTCAGGAAAGATATACATATTTAATATTTTAAGACAAAATAACTAAACAATAACAAACCTGAACTGATATCTTTGTCAACTGAAGGACAAATTTTCAGTCGTGTTTTCCAGAAACTTATGATTCATTACGTAAAGCGTGATTTATTGTTTTTGTAATGATTTTAATAGAGGTTGAGTACAAAGTGAAGTATGTCTTTCGTAACCATAGAAATAAGCCTTCTGTATTCAGATTGGTGAGACATTTCCAAGTTCCTTTGAACTATACTCTCCTTTAGAACATAAGCTTATAAATTGGTTCTAAGCTTCACAGCGAATTTATCGACAAGCAATTATCTGTTTTAAGACACTCAGTCCTAACCATCTGGAACGGTTAGGCAGAAAAATATCTTAAATAACAAACCTGGATGAAACATCATTTATAGTTGGTAGAATAAGATTAAGCTCTGGAGTTAAGTACATTATTGTGTTTATTTACGGAGCGGTAAATGGACCAGTCAGTGCTAAAATAAGCATGTCAAGAGAGAAGCAGATACGACTATGTAACGGTTTTCTGTCAAAACGAAGTAACGAAGCTTTCATACAAAATCGCTAGGTACTTGTTTTGAATATTAATTAGTCGACTGGGACTTGACAGTATCCATTATCTCTATTTGAGATCTTACGCTGATATTGGCATTGTTTTGCCAATAATCATTCCGTCTAAAATTAGGGCAGAACAAACTTCAATGCTGCTATTCAGGAGAAATTTACGAACAATTAAACTAGACAAGGACTTCAAATAGATTGTTTCTCAATTAGCAACCAGTCAAGCTCTTTCTTAACTCTTGTGACATTAGAAAGTTCGGGAACTGCTCACCCTATGGCACGGGACAGCTCGAGTAAAATATAAATAATTTGGTTTCATTTGTAAGAATTATAATAGTAATAGGTCTGGGATCCATCAAGGCTCGTTACTGATTACAGCCACAACAAAAATTATTCACTATTTGTGTTTCTGTATCTCCTATGTTAACTTAATACACAAAGCTCTAAAATATTTTATACTAATTGTAAATGAAGAAACTCGGAATAGACGAGCATACTTGTGTCGTTAGGTCTAGCATTTGGGGATATGGAAGTCACCAAAAGTAGCTAATAATGTTGGGTAGTTAAGTATGTGAAGATATTGAAACTTGACACCTAATACCTAGCAAAATGTATAATAATGCTCGTATACCTTCAGACGCTATTTTTCATCACTTCTCCTTCATACAACTTTAGAAATATTGGTTTGGTTGAATTTTTATTTCAATTGCTCAGCACAGTTGGTGCTATACAAAGTGTGGAGCTATATACATAATATACATAATGAAATTAAGGTATACAGGGATAGGGGATACTCATATTAGAGTCCTCAAGCAAACTGATCTGATAAGTGTGAGTATAAATTAAATAACTTCTTCATTACATAATAAATAAACATTATAGAAATAAAATGTCCTGTGGCAAGCGTGCCTTCAGTCTTGGTGCAGCATTAAGGCGATGTTCCAGTTGGAAGAATAAAGCACCTGATACATAAGGAAGGTGAGCAAAGAATCTGCTTGTCGTTGTGGAGATATACTCATTAATTCTATGTCCAATTCTCTATGCATCTGTGTATTCTGGATATATCACGGGGCGTTCACAGACAATCGTAATATTCTGTTTTGAAACACCTGGAGTTGGTGAATATGAGTAGGTGAAGCACATCCCCATAGAGGACTGGCATATAGAAGAAGTGGTTATTGGAAAATTGAATTATTTGCACTTAGTACTATGGGCTAAACAACTTGATTGTTTTATCTCATTTCCGTCAGGGACTCTAGAAATTCGTATAATGTTTAATGCATTTATTGTTGCAAATATAGAATGTCATCAAAATTCACAATTGAAGTTTACCATTTAAATGTTACCCACGTCTTTTGTTCCCCTTTATGTTGTTCAATATTTATTTATGATATGCTGGTACTGCAGCAAAGTAGGAATTGAAAGTAATTGATTTTGTTAAGATCAACAATCAAATGTTTAATCGATCCCACTTTGCCACCAAGATTGATTTTGGTGACCTTCCTACAGGAACCAATGCTCAACATCTGTTAGCAATTACTTATGAGGATATACAGGTACTAATTCTATTATTCACAATCGAGTAAAACAACAGCATCTCTTCTTGTTATACCTTCAAACACTTCCACCTTTCTCGCAGTTTCATCGCAGTATGTTCTGTGAAGATCTGTATCTATTTCCGAATAGGATAAGTGACAAGTGAACACAAATACCCATTTTGCTGCGTAGGGAGTGACTTAAGGAGTTGCTTGGGAGTAATGTGCTGTGAAGGTGAATATAACATGTGAATGTGTACCACTGTTACCACTACTACTATGATTACCACCCTTCCTACCACGTCGCGTGTGTTGATTCTGTAATATAAATGCCACTCCCATTAAGTCCTCTAATTTATAAATGTGCAGTAGGATATTTCCATAAAAACAGCGCTGAAAACCAAAAAATAAGTATTATTTTCCGTACTTCTCCAGGAAACTACAAACTCTGTATCGTAGAATGCAAGAGAATATTTCAAAACATCCCTCACCTAAAATTATTATTTCATTAGGAGACTCTTAATTAACTGTATACTTTATTTGAATAACATCCCCAAACAAAAGGATGATGTAAATAAACGTGGGCATGAATATTTGCTGCTTTGTTTTATATATGGATGAGTACTCTTTAGACAGACGAATGTACATAAAGGCTTTCTTGTTAACATACAAATTTGGAATATTCTCATTTAAAAATGCAAAATGAATAGAAATATTTGGCATTTGTTTAACTAATGAAGACCCCATAAACATACAATTTAAAGTTAATAATTAATAGGACTGTCTTCAGAGCTAAAGTGTGCAAAAATTAAATAATTATTTTTTCTGTTTCTGATTTTATTGGATGCTTATTAGAAATACCAAATAAAAGCAGAGTAAGATTTACTTGTTGCAAAGTATATAATTCCTTTTATCAATTTATATGTATGTGTATGTTTGTGTAAATTTAGTTAATCAGTACAGTGGCGTAAATCACATGATAGAACTTGGTTTTGCTCTACTGCTGTAACCACCTTAGATACGATGTCAGTCAAATTATAAAATGGACTATCTCTACCTTTTGGCAAGGTGAGTCGAGCTCCCTTGGAAGCGTATAGAGTATTCAGCAGGCCGTTCGTGTCGAAACTCCTAACATGCCACTTTCAGTGCTCCCCGCTTGCGATTCCAGGAATGAACAAAACAATAAATGAAAATCTATTGTGTTATATTCACACACTTTCTCCAACAGCTGTCGTTTGTTTTTACGAACTGTTACTGCGAAAAGTTATTTTTCTATTTCGTTACAAAAAAAAAAAAAAAAAAAAAAAAAAAAAAAAAAAAAAAAAAAAAAAAAAAAAAAAAACACCTATGAAACGAAATTTGACGTGTTGCATTCAGACACGTTCTCAAACTACAATAGTCCTCTTTTATATGCGTTCTATGAACTTTTATTACCAACACATTTTTTCTGACTATACATGCCAACGAAAAACAATATACACAAATATTCCATTGAATATTTCGTTACATATAGAGAGAAGATAAAGGAAACCGTATACGTAAATATTCAGACATTTTAGCTGGCAGTTGTGTGTTGGTTTAGAAATTTCTTACACCTTCCATTAATGTGTCAGAAATACCGGAAGAGTGACAGCTCTTAAAACTGATATTTAGTATAATTTATTTTAATTTAATAAGTTCTGTACGAACAGAAAAATTGTTCTCACAAAAGGAAAGGACGTAAATGTGATTTATAATAGTTATTAAACATTTGGGAGCCATTATTGGGAACATGAAAACGTTATTTTAAAATGTAGTCTGGAGTGCTGGAATTCTCTTGAAAATTTTTGTGGAATAGCTCAAAGATGCAAAATCTAAACAATAGGTTTCATATTCATTCATTAGTCAATCTTTTTTGATCAAGTTTTTCATAGGCATCCGTTGCTTTTTCTAAAAGTCTAATATGTTACATTTATATGAACTTTTTACCCCCTCTTTTACAAATTAATTTACAATAATTATTCTATTTTCTTTTTATTAAGCCAAATAAACTTGAAATTTAATAGGTACCTACCTATAGGATATATTGCACAAAACAGTTAATTGTTTTAAAGATCGATTTACCCTGTAAAAGTTGCTTTGAAATTTTATGACCAGGAAAAGAAAAAAAGAAAAAATAACGGTTCCAATTTGAAACTCGAAATCAATTAAATGGAATCTCTGGGTAATGATTATCTACACAGAGCAAAAAATGACTGAATGACAAATCTACAGTTTGGTGATGAGATATTGTCTCTGTTTTTATCTAGCAGTTATACAAAAATCATTCAGTTTCTTTTGAAAAATAAAGAAGTTCGAACAATTTCATTGTAAAGGGTAAATTTGGGTGAGGGGATTTCATTCAAAAGTTTTGATCACTTCTTTGCAGAACGTGGAATTTGGATTGGTTATGATGCGGAGGGGATTCGGCACTGCGATCAGTCTTGGTCTATTGTACCTATACCCCGAAGGGGGTCATCCCCGGGAGAAAGGATGAGGTGAGACGCATGGTCGGCTGACCCAAGGAGTCAAAATAGAAGAGAGGACAGAGCCACTACTATTTGCCAGTTGGAAACTCCACCAGCAGGCCAACACAACCGTCCTATCTAAGTAGAAAGTGTTCACCAGAAGCATATCATCCTACCATGTAGCACCCAGATATCCGCCGACACTTCTATCCTGAAAAGGTCAACCAGATGATGTGAAATGCAGAGGCAGAAAATTCGGGGATGTAATTAGCTTACCCAACATTCGCCTGTTGAACCAGGAAACTTCCAGAAAAAGACATGAATCAGGTAGACTGGCCACGGTAAATGAACCCAGACCTCCCGCTTGCGGGCATCAGACGAAACAGACTGAACCATCCCGCTCGGTAACGTGGAACGTTAAGTTTGGAATGAAATAAATGTTTGTTTTTGAATAATGTGTTCACAGCTACACACGCCTACCTTTTTAGTATTATTTTTGAGGTTAGAAGGTCTCGAAATAAGTATTAATGGTGAAATCAGATCGAATTGTTTGATTGATTAGATACAGTACGCTCTGTAGCGTAAGCTCGTAGTACCCAAAATAGAAATACTGCGTACGAAAAACCAGGGGTACTATAATAGTTTGCAAAGTCACCTTTTAAGTATCTTAACAGTGATAATACACAAGCGTATGAGAACAGATTACAATTGAATCGTTTATTTCAGAAACCACCTAACAGACCAAATATAAAAAAAAATGTGTTTTGGTGCTACTGTAAAATTTAAAGGTAAATACATGTTTTAGTGCAGAAATAACCTATGTTTCGTATCAGCAATACTATTTTCAGCCTTGAAAATAATCCGTTTATTTCAGAAAGAACCCATGCGCCGTCGCTTAGGTTCTTTCTGCGGTAAATTTCACTCGTGACTGTTGGCAGCCTTGATGACACGTGTTTTGTGACTCGCTGTGACAATAACTCGCAACTACCCTGTACGTGGCCACTCATTTTCCCCATGCGACCGAGAATTTGGAAGCTTAAAGCGTTTCTTGAGAAAGATGGACAGCATTTATACTCCTGATGAATATGAAGAGGTCATGCTAAAAGCTCTGGCCGATTTACTATATATCACCTTACATCAGACGATGTTCTCAGTTTCAAAAAGTGTTGGCCCAAATCATATAAAAAATTCCAAATTCGGACGAAGCATCAGGCAGGAAAGTACCCAAAGAAAATAAGCAGCCATTCAGTGTTCAAGTACAAGCAGTTTCTCCACAATTATACTCCGGGAAAAGTGGTAGCAGGTGAATTCATTGGAGGAATAACAACATCTGCCTTTACATCTACCTTTTTTACCTTCATATTGCTAAAAACTGCATGCCCTCCGGAACTACCAACAGAAAAAGCTTATGTTCACTTTTATTTTACCAAGGTTATTTGAAGCGTTTATATTTTAGTTTTAGCTAAGCATTTTTGTAGACTGTAGCAAATTTTAAAATTTATCGGGCTTTGCACAGTGAGATTTTTTGTTTTAACGTTGATGTAACACACTGTTGGATATGAAGCCTTCTATGACACTATCATCCAATGGCTAACAACTGACGAGGAGTTTCCAGGAGCTGAATAAGTGAATAAGGCCAGATCTTTGTATATAGACATACTGTAGCGTGTAGTCTACTTATATTTTTCGATTTAGGCCTAATAAAACACACTTTTGTATGCTTAAGTGTGTCTGTTACTTACCTTTTATACCAAAATAGGTACAAAATAATGGTTTGACGTAATTTAAATAAAAACGTTTTAAAGAATCACTTTGCATACACTCATTTATTGCAGAAACCACTTAAGTGCAATTTTTTCAAAAATTTATGATTCAGAAACTTTAAGGAAGAAAACATAAAATAAAAATAGATTGTTTTAATAGCATGTTTTTGATTTGGTAAAAAAATATTTGAAGGAGACTAGACCTACACTTAAGCTGCAAAACAGTTGTGGGTGTTTTTTTTCCCTTAGTTTTCCGAAAGTTGAAAAATGCGCACTTTGGTGGTTTCTGGAATAAACGATTCAATTACAAAACAAAGTACACAAGCATCACTGTAGTAATGATATAAGATTAATTATTAATGTAGGGGTGTTTTCTAGAAAGTTTTGACGGACTAATTGCATTATCGAGTATACTTATAACTAATTTTGTTTTGTAAATAAACCTCTTATATCGTAAATGATATGGTGTTCTTATTCTCATTTTGAGTGTGTAAGTCCACTGCCCTAACGGTTATAGATGCTTAAGTATGGTTGTATAAATACAGTTGTTTGTTTATCGTCTGTGCTGCTCAACTGACCTTCCTCTTCCCTTGTAAGTTCGACCGGCATTGCTCATGCACATGAACTTCCTTATATGTAGTTAATATGCTGCGAGTGCTTCATTTCCTGAACCTGTTCAGCTAAATCATTCTAAACCTCTCAGGACCCGCAGCGTAAATATGTTTTGCATAGGACGTACAAGATAATGAATACGTTACGCTTGAAACAAAAGATGTCTTCGAAAGAATGGGAATTTCTTGACAAAAGGGATAGAGAAGCATTGAATAATCACTTTGTTAATTTTTATTTTCATCAATGTTGTGGTGTAGAATTATGCAGCTACATTTGATGTAATTGGTCAAATTACCTATAATACCAAATGTAATTAGTGGGTACATGTGCTAAAATTGTAATGTCATTTAACCATATTTAACACTTGGCTCATCTATAACAAAATTTTAAAGTTGGCACTCTGTAGTTCATTTACAGTAATTTTTAGTAGTAATTAATAAAACCTAATATCAAAATTAATATATTTATCCTTGAAGTGCATGACATCTTAGCGAAAACGTTTTATGTTCATACATTATGCATCAGGAACATTTTATTATGTATTTAAAGATATTAATTTTATAATTACAAGAAATTTCGTATATTAAATAATCACTTGACATTCTGAACATGTAAGCATTCAGATGTAATGAAGAACTGGCGACCGCAACTTTTATTGGCTCGGGTAGAGCTCATTGCTACCCTGCTTCCATCCAGTTGGAATTGATTTATATCTAGCTTAAGCTAATGAGAGATAATCGGAATAATCTCCCCACATGAAGCAAATCATGCGATAGGAGCTAGTTGCGCTTTACTGCTGTGAACATCTTAATTAAATGTAAGTCTACGCAAATCCGAATCCCGCCATAGCCTCTCTACCCCGTTAGCCACGGAAGAAATGCTACATTCTTTCCAAGTCAGCTTTTTTAATTGTAATTCACAGAAAACTGCGCGAATAAAACATCTGGTAATTCTGGTTCACCGGTAATGGAAATTATTTCAAAAGAAAAATGTTGGAAAGCTTATAAAATTCTAAGAAATGTCAGAGATTGTATTAAAAAGTGTGAACGGTTTACAGAAATATAACATGACATTTTGTCACGTGATTGAATTCTCACACAGAGCAAAATGTAAATATTCCTGTACCCCTATGGACAGAAAGCACTGTTAAAATATGAAATTAATATAAGGCCTCTCTCTTGTGACAAATATCAAATAACAAGGGCACATCTATTTATACTTTTCTACACTGACAAATACGTAATTCATGTTTAAACTAAAAAAGAAAGAGAGAAACATAGTTTTTTAAAAGTATTTGAGAAACTTCTAAAATGTTCACTATTAACACAAGAAAGCTGATTCCTTCATTCACTTTTACACTAATCAAGATACAGGTTTCCAAATTAGTAAATGCATACGATGTCTGAACGAAATTCCTTTGTTTGTAATCATAGGTCATTTTTTGTTCCTAATGAGATCATGTAGGCGGAAAAGAAAACTTTTCATATCGATTCGTTTTTGCAGTCTAGACGTTGCTATCGGAATCTTCAAATCCAGAGTTCCTAGTTTCGATTTTTGGCTGTACAGGGCTTTATCTTTAATAAGAATTATTTTCTATGATTTGTGGAGTTTAGAAGCATAAACTCTGTATATGACTCATACTTTAACTACTCACATAGCACTAAAACCGAAATATCTGGTTTCTAACGAACAATAATTTTGGTAGAAGTTATTTACTGGACAGTGTGTGTGGTCTTAATGAGTCAACGGCGGCAATGTGACGACGAGGGAAAAAAGTACTCTCTAAAAAAAAAGGTTCCGTTTATGACAAGCTTAGGAAAGTGTAATCAAATAAAAACAGTGTTCGAAATAGCTAATGTTGAGAAATACTGACAGAAATCATATATAATCATCCTACAGTAAGCTTTATTTTGCATCTGTTATATCTTATCACTTAAAGGGATTCAATTTTAATTATACTCAGATATTCGCTATTGAACCAAATTAGTAGTTAAGAGCTGTTTTTAAGGAAAATAAATCAAAGTGCTCCATTAATCCGACATCCTTAAAGAATGCTTCTTTTGCGCCACCCCCGCCCCGCCAAAAAGAATTGCTTGCTTACACTCAGGAAACCAAAGCTGTTGCTGATATTGAAATTTGGTATTGAATTTCCAAGTTGGTATAGGTACAAATAGATATTACGTAGTAATTTCAGAGTGAACTTTTTAATGTAATACTGACATTTTAATGTTTTAGGCTTTGAGTGTAATGAGCTAAACATAGGTCCGTCTTAGTTTTTTAATCTTTAATTAAACATAAAACAAACCTCCTTAAATATTTATACATTTATTATATGTATAAGAACATCACAGTGACTTGAAATGACCATAAAATATTTTCAAACAGTTCGATATACCATGTCTTTGAAATTCCATACCTATACTGTATATGAGCACGATAAAGAAAGAACAAAGAAAACTAATAGCAATTTGCAGGTGAGAAAAGTACAAAATATGTTTAAATTAAAAAAAAAAACTTGGAAATTGTTGCTTGTGCTTTAAGCAAATTGCATTTTATTTTTGAAAAAGTTTTACTATTTATACAAAATTATTTCAGAATACTTGCAGAGACTCCAAGATATATATTTTATCAGGCAATTATCTTAAGCATACTTTATTCTAACCAAAACCATTTTGGTAATTTTTAAGAAAACGAGAAGTGGATATTTTAAGGCTTTTTGTTTTAGAGTGTTAATTCACGTACACAAATGTTTTTCTTTCGTTTAAAAATAACAAATAACTTGCTGTTGGTGTCAGTGGCTAAACTGTTTTGAGTCATGTGTAAAATTTTGATACCAAATAGCATAAATGTAATGATTAGAACCAACAAAACAAAATGATCACAAATACAGGAGAATACATTTGCAGTACCAAGGATATACCCGAGATCCTATTTTGTATCCCTCAAGCAGTTCAGTAGGTCACAAAATAAGGTGTTTAGCTTTAATGAAATGTAGACATCGAATTTTTGGGTACAATGTAATGCTTCCTGTACTAACTACATATTAGAAAAAGTCGTAGAGAATAAGGATAGTTATCAGCGGCACAGAAGTCCCTCCCCCCTCGCTCTCTCTCTTTTTCTTTCCTGCTTTCTTTGACTAAATTGTACTTGATAATTTTATATTTTTATGTTTTAACAGCAGTACCATATTGAAGTAACATGTATAAACATTTAGTGGAGTTGTTAGACATACTCGAAAACTGTAGTATTAATTTTAGTAGAGGTTAAGAAAAAAGCAGGTGCTTTTGTTTGAGTTAGCTGCACTTGAGTGATAGCAGCTAGGAGTCTTTCAGTTTATTTGTTGCTTAAGAGAAGTTTTCCAAGTACCACTTCTTGTGAACAGGCTAAACTGGCTTACTTTTTTCGGTCCAACTTGCTTTATGACGTGATAACCCCCCTCTCTGTTGTAGTGTTAGTGGCCCGTCTTTCGGTCGGGCGGTCGATGGCTGCGTGCAGTGTTCTCCCGGCATGCACCGCGGCACGAGGCAGCGCGAGTAGACACCAGTCAGTCTTACAGCCACAGTTGGTTGTCGGGAGTGGGGGGTAGCGACATGGCAGCAAGCACTCCGTATCCACCTCGTGCTATTGTGATCATGTGAGGCGGTGTTTGGGCCATCCGCTATGATTTCCCGGTGACAACGAACCACCCATCGTTTCTACTCTCGCGGTGGTCGCCGGAACAACAACGAGCTCGGGTGGTGGTGATTGCTTAATAGTGGTGCTGAACCCGAAACACACGTGTGGAAATAAAATCCAAGTGCTTTACTTCTTTTCCTACAACTAGTATTTTTGTACAAGCCGTGAACGTTTGCTAGAGTGATATCGATTATTTTTCTCGGAAAGTGTGATTCTGTGTTTGTGTTCCCATAGTTACTGTTTAATAGTTTCCCAACTACGCAGGCTAAAACATTTGGGAGTTAAAAGGCCGGCGTTTTCTCCAGTTGTTTCCATTCCTTTATCTCTATTTCTCTATCTTTCTCTGCACTTTCGGCAATCGTCCAGGGGGAAACAAATCATGGTGCATGCTGCACGATTTGCACATAAACACCGTCATCTTTGGTTGTTCCTTGCATTTACACAAAGGAAAGCGGAGAAAAGAAAAATAATGACGATGGTTTCATTTCTGAATCTCTTTGCTCAACTGTGATTCTTGTTGACACGAAAGTTCCTCCATCTTTGTATTTTAAAAAAAAGCAATAATACACTCCACCTCTGTTTCAGTAATTGTTTCACAATATTCTATGTGGAGCGTTCGCACATGCCTGGGTTGCTAGTTTTGGTGTCTTACTCCAGTTTCTAGAGGCCTTTCTCTCCTTTTGGCTGTCAAATACATTCCTTCCTTGACTAGATTTAGACGACTCGTAAAAGTCGGAACGAATGTGCTAATTCTAAAGACTAACGCACCTTATTCGTAAAATTGGACTAGAAACAACTTTTTGTATACAAATTTAAAAACGATTGCTTCTAGAAATTTATTTAAGTGTAAGATTGTTCGCCGAAAAGATCAGACTTCGAGGAGAAACTTGTACATCTAATTATTCCCATATAAGCTTGCAAACATTATAAAAATTTGGAAGTTTTTGAATTACTTTGAATGTGTAAAATAGCATCAGAGGACTGCCAGCATCAGAATACCGTTGATTTCTTCAAATGTTTTGCGCCGTTATGGCAGAAGGGATGAACCGTTCAGAGCAGGAGCAACTTTACCGACAGTCTCGAGAAGTGATCATACCAGCGACAGGTGCCTCCAAAAGTCGATATAAGGACCACGGAAACCGGGGAAGAAACGATGACCTCCTGCTTAGCGTCCTCAAGTCTCCAGTGGTGTCAACGAGTCCTTCGGGTGAGGATGTATGTTCGGGTTTTCGCAATAACCACCGGACCGCCACCACTACCACCACCACCATTACCAACTCCTCCGAAGATGACGATGGCGTTTTCGAGGATCAGGATCGCGAGGAGCGACGAAAGTTAAGAAACACTGGTGACAGTGAGGATAACGAGGAAGACAACAATGCGCCGGAGAAGCCGGTGGAAGTCCCTCCTGGAAGATTCAATTTCTTCGGACAACAGCTAAGGCGATTTAGAAACCCCAGGTTCGGCGAGGCGCATCACAAGAGGGTGCCTACGCCGATCAAGAAACGCAGACATAGAGACTCGTCGTGCAGAAGTTCGGGTGAAGTGCCGGGGGTGGCGTCCAGAAGACGCTATGGCAGGACTAAGAGTGAGGATGACGATTATGGTGTCGACGATGAGTTGGATGAAGACGTGGTGGAACCTGTGGAAGGAATTGATGGGGCTCAACGTGGTTCGGGGGACCAACGAGGTCCACCGGGTGTGCCGGATCCTTATTATCCCATTTACTTGCCAATCGACCAAGCCTTCAAAGCTAAATACGTGTTCCATCACAAAAAAGGCAAAACATTCCAAGAGCGAGTGTACGTGTTTCTGGAACATCCTGTAGGATGGATATGTTTCTTCTATCACTTCACAGTGTAAGTACACCATAAATACCTAGGCTATTCTTATTTTAAAATAGCATTGTGTTTCTTTAGCATTTTATTTGCGAAGGCCAATGTCGTTTAAAACAGTGTTCTTGAATGTTTATATTTCAAAGTTCCGTCATATTTTACACAATACGTGCTCCATAATTAGAAAATATAACCAGCCTAAAATATAATATTGATTTTAGTGGTGCATTGACACCAAAAAAGCAGCCTGAACATTTTAAATCTTATAAAACTAAAATCGGCAGCAATAATCACAAAGCTGGACATACTTAAATCCAAGAGTATGCAATGAGTCATTGCACGTCCCAATTCCGTTTTAGGTAATATATTCCTGAAATATGCGACTTTCCCACTGCTAAAATTGATTGATTATTTAAGTAGAAAGCATGATAAAGTAGTTTTTATGGCGTTAAGCGAATACCCGTATATTCATAAGCGGTCCCACATACCAAGTTCGAAGGTCGAGGTAATGAGTCCATCTATTTTTGGAGTTTGCACAGCTCAGGTTGAATGTTTTCATATGCATAACTCTAGTGATAAATACTTCGTAAGTGGCGAAAACCATTTTCGTTTTTTTTTTTTCTTTTTTTCGAAAGGTTTCTTTCTTTTTTCTCTCTGTTGATAATTCTCGCAACTATGCTAAACACCCAAATGGTTAAGTTGCTAGTGTGAAGCGTATAAATCAATATTTATCTGACAAGTTACGAATATAGCAACTATATAAATCTTTAACCTCGAAAACTAAAAGGTAAGATATATATAAGTTCTTTTTGGCACGCTTCGAAATGATATTGAAATCTGAAATATGTGATTTTTCATAAACATAGGACAAAATTCAACATGATTCTTACTCTGTTATTCTTAACTCTTATTTTTATCTGAATGTTAATACATTTTAATCAACATCAATCTTAAGAACCTAGTTAGTTTTTCTACGGTATTACGTCAGCTAAATCTTCAATATTTAGGTTAGTACTAGTTCAATTTCTATAAAGTGTAAGGTGCTTAATCACCTTTCAATAAATAAAATAACTTGATTTCCACAATTTCCTCCAGGGTTTGAAGACCAAGTGAAATCAATGAAACGATACAGTGCAGTGATTGATGACGTCAGTAAATTTGTATGTATCGGTGTTTCTTTATTCCGATGATGTGTCTACAAAAGCAGTGAAATGCAATTTGGAAGCTAAGAGTGATTTAAACATCAAATCCTGAGAAAACAGTCAAGTGCATCAATCCAATTGAAGATCCAATTCTTCAGATCCTTTTGGTTGATGGAACCACAAAAATGACGATTTTTATAATAAGTAAATATTTATTATCTTTAGTAGCAAGAAAATCCATTATGATGGATGCTTTTGTTTCCAGAATGAAATACAGTTTCCCCTACTTTAAATTGATTAATTTTGAAGTGGTTGTACTAATTTAGTTGTAAATCAAATAAATAAATAAATAAATACCCATTTTTCTCAGATCCATGGTTCCAAAATCTTGCTGAACGGCACGTAGCTAAACGTTCATCATGAAGTTCATTTTTTTTAAGTCTCACTACATAAGCCACTTTAATATTCTACACAATTAGCTTATTCCATTGTCAAATATAAGTCAGGCGGCATATACACACTCAGTGAAAAAAGTACATGTTATATGTATGTTCTTATAACCTAAAACTATTTAAATCATTTTGAAAAGGATCATTAGTGAACACGCTCACTTAATTTCAAATGAAAATTAGAAAAACGAAGCCTACAGGAAAAATAAACTAAAGAATACGGAACACTGAGATATATTCTTATTTAGTTTGGTTTTACTTTGTTACAGCGTTCTAAATGAAACTTTAAATGTTTTAGCTTAAGGATATGTGTCAGTTTAAGGAATTATTGTACCCGCAAGTTCTATAATTGTATATAAAAGCGACTGCAATTATTATCTATCTCAAAATATACCAAAATATATTAAAGACAGACTTTATACGAGTATTTCGCATGGCGTTATACGTCCATAATAAATTACCTCTAACCTATTTCCACCAGAATTTTAAAGTTTTTTTTTACGCATACTGTATCAAACAAAGGTAGACAAAATAGAGGCACTGCATATATCTTTTTATTAATATATTTCAACAGATTAAATTTGCAAAGAAATAATTGTAATCTAACATTATTAAATGAAATAGAAAATATTAAAATATTGTTCTGCCTTTTTATGCAACATATTAAGAGAGCATATCCGTTGTTTTCATAACATCCCTTCGATTCTGTATAAAATAAATGCAAGCATTTTATTGTAATACAGCGTGATATGCTTCGCTTTTGGGTGAAAACGCAATTCTATAAGAAAGTCGCTTGCCGTTACTTATTATATCTTAAACAGAAAAAAAAGATGGCTTCAGATGTTTAGTAAACAGAAATGTAACCTTTAACACAGAGATGTCAAACATCCGTTTTATAAATTCACTGCAACGAAAGATTTTTAACTAATATGAGCTGCGATTCCTTTACTGATCACCGAAAAAATTATGTAATCGTTATCAGACACAGAATATCTCGTTAATCCTTTGAAATTTGAGACTTTGCTTATGGTAATCAGGAGGAAATTAGCTTTTCATTATGCATACTTTAAATTTTTGTCACTGCTTGTGATGCTCTTAATATCTCCGTTACTAAATAAATCTGATGGGCATTTCTTGGGTATTTATACCCCACTACTTTTTTTCTTTCTTTTGCAATATGTTATCAAAGTTTTATTTTTCTATTTAGTTACGGCTTATCGATACAGACCTTTGCAGAAACTGTTTCGTTCTCATTTTATTGTAAGCACATAGGATTTAGGTGACACGATAGTAAAATATTACAAAACACATGGCGACTGCAAAACCGCCAATTATATCGCTAGAAAAAATTCCAACACGACGAGTTAAATAAATTCAAAGCAATAGTAGGAAATATTTTGAAAATAGCCGCTGCTATTAGACATTCTTTTACAATAAACTGTCTGTAATAAGTTTTGCATATCTATAGCAGTTTACGCATTATATAAAATTGCGCAAAATTCCAGTTGAATGAAGAGGACATCGCAGACCGTTCAGCGTACACGTTTTATCTGCCATTTTATTAAATATTAGAAGTTGTAATAAATGTTCTTGGGATTG
The DNA here is from genome assembly GCA_030765055.1 of Mantis religiosa. Classification (NCBI taxonomy): domain Eukaryota; kingdom Metazoa; phylum Arthropoda; class Insecta; order Mantodea; family Mantidae; genus Mantis; species Mantis religiosa. Next base: position 172,086,986 of record CM060951.1, read on the forward strand.
TTTATGGTTGGGGCTTTCTTCATAATCTTTGTCCCATTGCTGGAATATTTGCATATAAAATAATATTATTCGAAACGCTTACTGAGAGTTTTTTGCTAAAATGATAATTTATTTTACCCGATTTCAAAGTGGGGAAAATTAACACTCATTTTGTGTTGAAGGATAATAGTCCCTCACTTACTGTAAGTACTTAATGGAATAAAGTGTGATAGCATCAGTCAATTTGCTCAATGTTTATTTATAAATTCTCTTAAGTATTTTATTACAAAAATAAGCACGCATGTATTAAATACAAAGAACAGTATAATGAAAACTAACATTAATGTAATTTGTGATCCGTATGTTTATGTTTTATCATATAAATTAACCTAATTGAATACCTCATTGAATACGTAACTGCGAGTAGTAACTCAATCTTCATCATACTTCAATGAACCTCAAATTTTTAAAATTCATTTTAAATCTGCGTGTTGATCATTTGTAACTTAAACATCAAGTTTTAATAATTTGGAAAGAGCCCGCCTTTGTAGCCTAGATGGTAGCGTGTCTACCCCACGTTCAAGAGGTCCCGAATTCGAATCTGGGTCAGGGTGAGCTACCTGGATACGGTTTCTTCCGGGGTTTTCCCTTATCCTTCATGACGAATGTCGGGTAACTATAAGCTCCATGGATCCCAACTCATTTGAGCATCATTTCAATCATTTTATTCATCGTCCGATATGACTACGTTGAAGGACGTAAATTACAACAACAAAAAATGGAAAAAAGTGAAGCAGTTAATTGTTTCGAATATATTTATAACAGCCTTTTGTACAAATAATTCTTAAAGCTTTTGTAATTTTAATGACTTTTAACGTGGTAAATAAAATGGGACGTGAGCTGATGAACGAATTTGACCCTGGGATTCGGAGTTGTCAAACCTTGGCTGGCCGAAATGACTTAGCCCTTGACGGGCCTTAAACCTCACACTCAATCATAACTTGGTTCTCATAGGACAAGCTATTCCTATTCATATATAAAACCTTATCCAGGCAGTCCATCAGAACTGAGATTCTAATTCGGCACCTTGGAAATGTGGCAGAAACACGCTAACCTCACACCACGCAGCTGAGCTATCATCATCATCATCATCATCATCATCATCATCATCATCATCATCATCATCATACTCGACTTTGACTTGAATATGTAGTTTGTAGTGAATCTTGTTCAAATTTTTGCAGGAATTCAGATTCTTGAATATGTGTGTTAATTAATTCGATCATTAAGAATTAAAACCAAGTGAAGACCCGGGTTCTAATCCAAGTACAGCTTTTGGGGATTTTCTCCCGTGGAAGTCCTGCTCCGGGGTGCATTCAGCCTGTGGGCCAATACAGGAACTGCTTGAAGGGAACGAGAGGCTGACCATGTCCCACCGTCCAGTACTCTACTGCACTCGTGATACCTGTGGTGGGCAGAGGTGGGGGATATAACGTAAGGCACTGGCCCGGAAATGGCTGTTGTGCCATGTATTAATTACTGAGGATAAATGTATTTCTTCTAGTAAGACTAGCAGAGTGGAAGAATTTTTACACCAGTTTTATATACTCTGTGTTATAAATAAATCATGTATTTTTTATAAAAAAAAAAAAACATGAATTCTACATCGCATGCGGCGCCTTGGTAGCTGCCTCTTCCCAAGGCAGCTCGGTTTCGATTCAGCGAACCACGTGTGGGGATTTATAGACAAAGCGGCTCCTGGGCAGGTTTCCTTCGGGTTCTCCAGTTTCTGCCACCATTCATTACACCAGTTGTTCTATCATCTCTTTCTTTTAATCTATTTTACCCTCATTTAATATTAACACGAGATGAAATGTAAGGTTTAGAGATGTCAGCTATGGGTACCATTGTTGCTTTCAAGTTTGATTTCCTGTTCAAAATGGGGAAGTATTTACAGACTTCCTAATTGGAAGATATTAATGAACTTTATTGCACGTGTACGTAGAAGCTTAACAGAATAATAAAACCCCACAAATAGGTTTACACCTAATTAAGATTACATCATTTCTGATATGTTCACCATCGGTAATTGCAAGAGATGCGCTACAGAAATTAATAGCATTATTTATTTCATGTTTCATATCTAAATTTCCAGATAAGAATGGTAAATATCCATAATGATTGCAAAAGTTACTTTTTAGCACCGCCAATGAATTTTAAGCGGAGCTCACAGAAGTTGGGATCCGCATGATCATTTTATTTTACCTTTAGAACGAAATTACTGTACGGTTGAATTATATGAGGAAAAATCACTAAAAATATCCCCCAGTTTTACATAATGGATTTAGCTATTGACTCTGCACTCTGTGACAAGCTTCGTATCTGGTACCTTGATCTATGCAATCCTTTGTGCCTATGTTCTTAACACGGCGCCGCTTCTCTCCACGGGGGAGAAGTATGAAAGTACATATTTGTGGAAATAGAGAGACGAGGAATTCAGGGGGATGCAGTTAATCATATAGCGACTACGGAAAGCCACCCTCCCCGAAAAAAGTACGGGCCAGCAAGGTCGGCCACGAGCATTTAACCGACGACTTCGTGCACGGCAACCGCCAGAGCCATCTCAGTCGGTGATCTAATGATTACAAATAGACTAATGTAAAAATGTTTTAGGAGGTTAAGCTGAACGTAGTAATAACCAGTAGTGCTTAGCAATTAAAAGAATTGCAAAATCTTCACACATTATTATTGGACCAAATGATATTTTATATTTAGGAATATTCTAAGGCATTGAACAATTGTATTCTCTTGCAAAATAAAACAGCGAGAATACATTTGCCAATGCAATTCACTTCATACCTATGAATAAATATCAGAAACAGTATTCCTAAATTCAGGAGGATATCTCAATTGATATTAATGATTGCAGTAAACTTACATTAATTATGCTAATGGCATAATTAATCAGCATTAATATGCACATTATCTCTTTTAAAAAAAGGAATGGACCTGTTGCAAGAGAATTTTCTATAGCTTCTGTACACGGTGTTCATTTTTATTCGTTATTTCCCGCCCTCCGATTGAGCAAGAATAGTTAACTGGTGAGTCTATCTTGAAATCGCAGTGCCCTCTACGGAGAAGAAGCGGTAAGTTTTGCCGAACAGTAAGCAAATTACAGCGCTCTCAGTGTGGTTGAGCTCGTAATTAATACAACCAGCTTCCCCTGGATATGAACAAGAGCACCGCGTCTTCGTGGTAGAATGCTACTTTCGTACCGGCATTAAAATTGGTGCGGCATATAAATATAATTGAAACCGCGCATAAAGGAGTTTATGCAACGCTATCCAGCATTCAGACAAGTCCCTCCGAGCGTAATGTTGTCAAAAGTGTCCAGGTACCGTCAAATTGGCATACTTTTGTTTGCAACAAACTCTTACGTTTTATCAGTATACGATGTAAATTTTTTGTCATTCTCATGCTTAATTAAAATGTATATTAATGTTGGTATCATTATGTCTTTTAAAACCAATAAGTGCATCAAACATTTCCAAGATACAGGATCAGTTACTCGCAAAAAGAGACACTGGATGCTATAAAGTGACTGGTTCCAATCAAGAAGCAATAAATAATGTTATGACAGAAAGGCCTCAAGCATGCCTTCTCGCAATATAGACAGTGTTTAAGGGGAATAGAGAAAGTAAATATAAGAAAATGGACACATCAGACTATGTGCTAGAGATATTTTCTTGTATAGACTTAAATAAATAAATAAAATATTTATTGTAACACTTATTTATTTTTCATTCCTAGAACATGTTCTGCTAATTTTCTGTTTGTAATGAAGATACATTGTGAGGAAACTGTGAGTGATAGGAAACAATTGAGATCAAAGTGAAACATTTCTATTTTACGTGACAGGTTTACAATATGTATATATGTCTACTGTAACATAAAAACAATGTTTATTGTGAAATAAGCGTTTATTGACTTATCATTACGTATATTCTTCGTGGTATTTTTATGGCTGCACAATTAACTTTGCAGTGCATTGCATTGCAGTATACATTTTATAAAAACTAATCGTATCTACGCACCAGGCGAAATTACGCACCTTTATATTACGCGGGCAGACCCACCTCTCAAAAGGTATATTTACCTGCCGGTAGAGGGAGACCTCGAAGCTGCTGTCAGCACATCGAATACGATCGCAAGCCGCTAGGGGAATCGTATATAAACTCGTTCCATCAGCGATGCAATTGATGCCGTCAAATTTTTCGCGGTAAAATCACAAATAAAAATGAATACTGTCTATACTATATCCCTACCAACCATAAAATATTTAGCAATGAAAACGCAATAATAACAATATATTCAGTAATTAAGGCCATGTATTTGTAATATTTTAAATGCGCATTCTTGGTTTTATTCACTGAGGTATACGACAGATATAAAATGAGACCTGAAGCTTTCCTGGCGACGAATATATTCACGATATTCTCGGGAAACCAGCCAGGTGAAAAGACGATCCGAAATCGACGTTCCGGGAGTGTACATCGTACAGATATAAATTTAAACTTTCAGCCTCCGTAGATTAATTAGTGAAAGAAATGAATAATTTTACGATATTTATGATCGCTTAGTCTTTAGGAACGTGTTTGGTGACTAAGCGCTAATAAATGGAACCAGGAAATTACATTTATTTGTACAAATGCCAGTTGTTGTTTTAAACTGTTGGTATACGTAACCTTGATCATATATTAGGTGAAAACAGGCCTGAACTCGTGTAACATCTTACGCTTGTAAAGCCATATTTGGCAAAACGTGTTTTCTTAGGTACGTAATAATACTTCATTTATTTAACTCTATGTAGAACCCTCATCTATTTGGTAGTGTAAGACGTCGCATTATCCGTTGAATAAATTAAATCTGAAAGTATTAATAAAAGGTTCATTTTGCGTACATTTTTCGATTATATCGAACGAAGAAATTATTTTATATTCGTTGTTAGCGTACAATGGTTGTCCCCACAAACCTCCGATAGTTGGATTACCATTTCATCTACAATCTTGCTTGATTGATACATAGTTATATATACAGAATAATGCCTGAAAATTTCAAATACGGTAATGAGGCTTGAAAGTCTTCCATCAGTGGTACTAATTTAAGTAATTTAATTGGCACCATAATGTTCTTTAACATAAGGGAGAGGTTACTGCATTTCTGTTTTTAAAACAACACACAAAAAGAAAAAGAAGTGTAATTAGAGTTTACGGACAAAGGCTTTAGTTCTTATTTAACGTTCTACTGGGTAATTTAGTGCTGTGCTGTGGGCAGAAAAATTGTGTTCCCTTAATTGACATGTTAGTACATTGAGCGCATTCTAATTTCATTTACCGTTTTGTCTGGCCATTGAATAACCTGACATCCACTTCAACAATGTTTATGAATTTGTAATCAACAGATTAACATGAAGGACATAAAGTTGTGCAGCTTTGTTTGTTTACAAGAGAAGTGCTACAAGGGAAGTTTCCTATGCACAGCGATAATATAGCAACCTTTATCTTGTTGCAAAGGAAGTGAAATATTTGTCTCATTCCATTTCCTCTCAGCGTATATTACTACATTTGAGTTGAAGATTAAACTATCAACAGATGACCATGTTCTGTTGCTCAAGAAGAAAATCTTTTTACAAAATCACTGTATTCATTAGTTGTAAAGGTAGAGTCAGACTGAAAAATTCAATACCATAACCAGGAATTAAACTAAAGATCTACCGGTTTCTGTCCAGTTGATCTTAATTAGTTAATTTCCATCAATTAACCTAATAGAGATTTGACTATGAAGCCTGGGACTTATGGAGTTACAGCATAATAAGCCGCCACAAGCAGTTAATATATTACTGTGAGAACCCCTAGTGGTTTCCCGAATATAATACGAATTTAGTGTCATGTTGGCATTTTACCATGGTAGCTCAATAGTTAAGAGCAACCATACGGGTAGATCTGGGTTCCAACCCTGGTTGTTCCATTGAATTTTTCAGTCTACCTATCCAAACCTTAGCCTACACATGGCTAGGGTGAAAGAACAATTACTTTCTATTGTATACAGTAATTTAAAGCATATTTCCAAACGTGTTAAGAAAGTAATTATATACAAATTAGTGGAATTAATAATGTAAGGAAAAGATAATGTGCATTTCAATTTAATCAATTTTTGTAAAAGCTTAACGAATTCAACTTTTGAAAAATTGGTTTCTTATATACTTTTTTACTTTTTTATACTTTGTTTCCTATTTGATCATATTTTGAAAATAACTACCGAAAGACGTGTTCTCATAGATAGAGCTTGAACATGAACTCTCATTATCGCAACATACATGTCCATATTATTTCAAAATCACCTCAATACTGAGAAAATCGAGTTGACGCTAGAAACTGCTGTAATATAAATCTGCCCAGGCTTTGTGACCAGCTCAATAACCAGAGATAGGATGAGTGCGCCAGAAGTATTTTTACTTTCTCAATTAATTTGGTATTTAATTTCTACATATTCCAAGGATACGACAGGAAAATTTTCAAAAAATACGGGGGCTGTTCAATAAAGAATGATCACATTTTTTTTTTTTTTTTTTTTGACAACGTACCTTTACTCATCCTCATAATTTTGATGGCCATTCTTAAAATAGTCTCCCCTGAATGTGATGCACTTGTCCCAGCTTTTCTGCCAGTCTTCAAACACATGCTGGAAACCATTTTTGAGAAATTCTTCAAAATCACCTCCGCAGCCTTCACCACTGCTTCTGATGCTGGATAATGCCTCCCACGAAGGCGTTTCTTCATTTTAGGGAATAGTAAATAGTCACATGGGGCTAAATCCGGACTATAGGGAGGGTGAGGGATGCACTTCACGTTGATTTTTGCAAGGTATTCAGCAATATACGGCCTCGCATTATCGTGGTGCAGCATCCAGCCTGCTTCACGGAAATGTGGTCTTTTTTAGCCTGATCTGGACTTGAAATGTTTTCAGGACATCCCTGTAGTAATGTCCAGCAGAATTTCAAAGCCGCATATTGTTCCTCGCGTGTTACCTCTATTGCAGCGGTAGGCGATAATGAACATGTCTGAACTTGCCTGATTCTCACAGGCGGGAACCAGGAGTGCCAACAATGTATCTAACGATTTTTATTAATATACTACGCTTAACATATTTTTATGAAAAATGAAACACCCATACCTTTTTGGTGGAGGCATATCTTCAAAAGGTATGGACCTCTGTATAGCTGGTAAACCCTTAGAGAGGATAAAGTCGCGCTACTGAAAGATTCTCTTCTTACAGTACACAATATGTCACTCATTTAAGTTAACTATTTTTGGGATATTTCTGCTCATTGTTTCAGTTTTCAAATACGTATTTATACCTCTCTCCAACAGATTTTTTTTTTCTTTTAACGTCTTGGCCCTTTGTAAATTAGAATAGCAAAACTTTAAAACAGCTCCAAAAAGATTTTACTGTGGCTTAAAGCCTTCTGTATTATATTCTTATTGCAGGCTATAAATAGTTCATCTCCTTTAAAATAAAATAGAAAAATAAACTCTTTTTAGTATAGCTTGTAAAGGAGTGAGTGGACGTATGCTTCATTTACTGGAATAGAGTTCTTTTTTTAATTAACATCCTCCAGCGTAAGCCATACTGGACAATGAATGAAATGGGTGAAACGATGCTCAAATGAACCCAGGGTCCGTAAAGCTCAGTTACTCTACACTCTTTCAGGATAAGGGAAAACCCTGCAGAAATCTTATGCGGACCGAAATTCGAGCTCAGGACCTTTTAAAACTGCAGCAGATACATTACCTACGCTACACAGGTGGACTTAGAGTTCGCTGCTACGCGTATCCACCCACTAGGAATCGATTTCTATCTAACTTTGGCCAATAAGAGGCATCAAAAATCTTCTCCACATGGAACAAATCACGTGATTAGAGCTAGTTCCGCCTTACTGCTGCAAGCACTTATTTGCAATTTCAGCCTAATTATAAAGTGGACCGTACCTCTAGATGACTGTTAAGTCCAATCTATATTTGAAATCTAAATATAGTCTCATTGCAAATGATGGGAGGATGATAGCTATGATCATTATTTTCTATTCTTCACATTGTCTTTAACTTCCGTTGATCACAAATATATTTATGTCTAAGTGTTAGAGGTGAATGTTTGTGTGGGGTGTTAATGAACTTCACTTCAGAGAAATGTCTCTGCTAACGACGTATATATCCGTCGGAGTCTTCTATTCACTCAGAATCACCTGCGACTAAGTGTGACTACTTCTTCCATTGTGGCATGTGCTTGCGGTCCTAAGCGATCTATTTGTATACGGCTTTGGCTCCGAATTTTTGTTTTTATTCTGCATAGGAACATAATTTTGAATTTCGACATTTACAGTGACTTTAATAATAATTACTCTTGCTTCCTATGCTGAATCACCTTCATTTTCTGTGGTAGCAGGGCATAAAAACAGGACATGCCCTGCAACATGACTACGGTTTATAGAACTTCCTTCCACCCTCCCTTCCTTTATTCCTTCTTTCTTTCCTTCCTTCCTTCCATGTATTTAAGGCGATTACTTCAAATACAGTAGTGTTTCTACAGTCTTTCTTGCCATCTTGAAGACATTTTGTGGCCATTTCGAACGTTTCAATGCAATATTGCTGCAAAAATGTTATTTTTGAAGCAATATTCACGCACATTCAAATAATTATTTAGCCTGTGTAATGTCAGTTCCAGATGAGTTTGCTATTTGTATCTGCACTTTGTTATTATTAATAGGAATATTATTTTATGAAGAATTTTACATAGTTTTGGACGAGTATGTATGTTATCTTTAGCATGTTCCTTAAATAAATGTCTTTAAATAAATACAGATTTTTTTAAGTTTCAATTTTTCTGCATTTGTTAATGTCAACTTAACACGTGGCAAAATATATGGCAACATTTTAAGTTTTCAGTGATATTTAATTAAATAATAAAGTTATTACAATAGAAAAAGAATTTAATCTAATAATTTCTCATTCAATAAAACATATTTCGTATTTGGTTGGTTTTTGTTACGTATATGCAGTAAAATTGGGGAATGCGAATAGTATTTGTATTTAGGAATTTTCGGTCGTATAATAATTTTCTTACAATCAATTTAATGTATTCTTTTCTTTGGGTCTCCTGTATTTTTTTCTCCTTCTTACCTAGAGTTGGCTCGCCGTTACAACCCCCAAAAACTGGAGGACCAGGTTATTTTTATTCAAGGTTGTCTTACTTTAGACTTTGACGTGTCGAAATGCAAGACAGCAGTTGTCGTATGTTGACAAGAAGCGCTATAGGATTCTATCGTAAAATGTTTTACAGGTGTTACGCCGCCAACACTTAGCTATATGTCCTGGCTTATGACCTACGTAGATCTAGGTAGGCCGGGTTAAATATAAATACAACAATGTAAATGCTTATCTACTCGACTCCTGCGTAGGGAACATCCAGTGGGGGTTTGCTATCTTCATGAACAGAGCCCGATTTCCGGACCTATCATGGGAATTTCGTCTTGATTAGTCTGATTCCCAAATGACCTTGGCTGTATTCGGTAGATTAATTTAGGTTTAAATCTCCCCGGAGTATCATTTTAGAATTCATCACCAAGAAATCCCTGCTGGGCCATTACAGCTGCACTTCAAAGTGGGCTCAACCGGAAAAATCAACTAATACTACCTATTCAGCAACCGAGCAAGATTGTTTCACTATAACATGCGAAGCTTACGTTCTGGCAGTCCCGGGTTCAATTCCTGTTAGGCTGACTCCTCTGATATGAGATTTCTCGCAGTTCCTCTGGGTAGGAGAAAGCTAGTTTTTTTCCCTTCTATCACGAATTTCTTGTGTTATATTTCCTGCACCCAACGTTTCCTTTCTGCTTTGCCTGTTACAGGGTTGTAGGGTTAGGCAGTAGTGATTGGTGTATTCCGGCAGAACGAGGAATTTGGTACGGAAAGCTTCCTGCTTGGCGCTTAATGGAAGTTTTGGAGGCCTCTTTCATCCAGGAGAGATCTTTTCTTTTTTACTTGGATCCTCAGGTTGTGGATAGCTTAAAATGCTAGGATTGGTGTCACATTGGGATCATTAGAGTCTCCGTCTTGCGTTGGCACACCATTGTCCGGATAGTGCCCCTCGAGTCTCCTTTCATTCTTACCCGCCAGTGGTCGCGTGACTATAGACTATAACCTACGTTCAGTGATGTGTTCCAATCCCTGAATGCCCATTGGTCAACTACGCCTACATCCTAAGATACACACATGCCACGGTGTTCTACAGATGACCTCGTATAAACTGAAAGTTACTGTAAGGTCCAGAAAAGTATATTTTCTTATCCGAGCGGGTATATGAAAATATCGCAAGGTAACTTCAATATATTGCATGAATGAGATTGTTCCGAATTCCGTTCCATGAAACTACATATATATAAATGTGACCATTATAATGTGGCACCTTGCTTCTCGTGATGACCTTTTGTAATAAGAGTTTCAGTGAGACTGTCTGATGGCATAAACTTGTATTGACAATAGATAATAAACCCTATTGATTAACGATTGACTAAATATCAATAAAGTTGCTATAATAGATAATAGGGGATCAAAGGCTGCGGTAATCATACAAAATTAATTGTAGCTATATGGAAGTGTGCTTTTCCTTAAGTATGCGTTTGGTGCACTCAGCAGTTTTATGTTTCCTGAAGGTAGACGTGGTGGTGTGCCCCTCGCATGTCACCTTCGATGCCGCTTCCAATATCGCTATTTTTTATGTATCTGCTCCCTACTGTTCCAGCGATGAACTTTGACATCCTTTTCTTTACGAGTGCGAGGGTGGGTGTGAGAATGGACAACTTTGGAGAAAAAGCTGAGGTATTTGAAATGATCAGCCAATGTTTGGAGTAACTGACATCTTAACTTGTGATGTATCAATACTTCACGTTTAAAATACTGTTACCGTAATAATGACAATGAGAGGCATAAATTGCCGCGAGTCACTGGAATGCTAATCGGAAAGATCCCTTATGGCGACCGCTAAATCTGTACATCCAGCGTGCTGTCTGTAAATTCTGCAGGTTATCGGTTACTATCACGATAAATATTTCTGTAAAACTTTAAGGAAATGATACGAACTTCAGAAATACATGCTTTTATTAACTTAAGTCTGCTTAAATATCACTACCCCCACCGTGTACCTACAAGACGCTCGAGATTTGAAGCTTCCCGTTTGCACATGAAATACAACTTTTCAATCTCTAACTTTCTCAATTATCGGACTGTTTTTCAACTGTTTGATTTTCAGAACTTGTCTGCATGACTTAATAAAAACACCTGACTTCTGAACATACCTCATTTTCAGGTACGTCTTGAACTACTGAATGTTTTGTTGACTAATTCAATAAAACCATAGTAGCTTTGTGTGTGTATGTGTGTGTGTGTGTCTCTGTGTGTGTGTGAGAGAGAAAGAGAGAGAGAGAGTAACTTACGTCTTCCAACGTTAAGTCATATCGAACGATGAATGAAATGGGCGAAATCATACTCAGATGAGTACAGGGTCCATCCGTTATACTCATTTGAATGTACGAAAATTATTTATCGCAATTATTTATTTACCTTTGTAGTAGATAATTGTTTTAAGGGATTTATAACTTATTTACCAAGCCTTCTAAAATTGAAACATTATTTATGGTATCATTTAAATACCGTAAAAGCGTCTAATGAAATTGCTTGTCATGCCTACATTGTTGTAGTTTTTCTCTGATATCCGTTCTTGTATTTAAAGCATTTATTTTGCTTTCAAGATAGCAAATATACGCAAATAAATTACAACAGGAGGATTAAAAAAAACGGCTCACTGTTAAGATATACTTGGGAAAACGGTAGCTGGCAGACCCGACAGCAAATGCCGCGAGGCTTAAAGCATCCATCCCTGAAGAAAACCGAAAGGACTTGATGTATATGTAAAGCTTCTAAGAAAGAAAGGAGAGAAAATGGAGATAAGTAAGAACTTATGAATTACCAGCAATTAGTTCAGAAGGAAATGTGTTTATGCTAGTGACATCAGCCTATTAGCCAGTTAAATAATTCATCTTAATTTATAATTCGTTGTTATGTCAAAAATAATTTTAATTACATTTTATTTCAGTTTTGAAAATAAAATAATTCATTTTTATTTGAACAGTAATTAAATTTTGCCTCTTCTTTCTATTTAAACGAGGTAGGAGTACCAAGAAAGTAGTTCCTTTTGATCCCGTAATGTGTTAAACTAAAAATAACCCCGTGAACGTAGCTGATTTCGATTCTCATTCTTACAGATTCGACTAGGAAAATTGAGTAATGGAATATCTCGAATTAAAATAGGATAATCATAAAGTATACTGTTCATTTCAGCTAAACTTAAACCTTGTCGCATGAAAATGATATCTGAGGTGAACATTTACGATTTCAGCATGACCAAATAGTCTTCCAACGTTAGGTCGGTCGGACATTGATGAAACGATGAACTGTTGCTCAAATGAGCTCAGAATCCATTGGGCTTAGAGTTATCTGGACAAGGAGTAGCTCTGTGGGTAACTCGCCTTCGCAAAGATTCGATCTCGGCTCCTGTTGAACGTGGATACGTTACTACCTATGTTAAACAGGCGGGCTTCCATTTAATATATATATATATATATATATATATATATATATATATATCACATTTACTATCGACTCTCTATAAACTGTGCCACACATACATATTATTAACATAGTACTCATCTGTGTGTAAAATTCTCTGGGGTAAGCAGCCCATTCCAGAGTGTTTAAGCGGAAGAAGACAAAACGGCCTCTGCTCATCTGAATGATACGGATGACTGATCAAATCTACACTACAATGGAAGAGGCAGTGCCACGGATTCAGGGGAATTAACAAGATCAAAGGAATTTAATAATTTAATAATAATAATAATAATAATAATAATAATAATAATAATAATAATAATAATAATAATAATAATAATAATAATAATAATAATAATAATAATAATAATAATAATAATAATAATAATAATAATAATAATAATAATAATAATAATAATAATAATAATAATAATAATAATAATAATAATAATAATAATAATAATAATAATAATAATAATAATAATAATAATAATAATAATAATAATAATAATAATAATAATAATAATAATAATAATAATAATAATAATAATAATAATTGTAATAATAATTGTAATAATAATTGTAATAATAATTGTAATAATAATTGTAATAATAATTGTAATAATAATTGTAATAATAATTGTAATAATAATTGTAATAATAATTGTAATAATAATCACCAAGTATAACGCAAACTTGCTCTCAAGATTTCGGAAATGTGTAATAGTTTGTATTCCTGGACTACGTAAATGACAAATAGCAAAATATTAATATAAATAATTTAACGTATTTTACAGATCTTCTATTTAAATTATTACTAACAATGAAAGAGCTATAAATTAAGAGAAAAATGTTGTGGAGGTTTCGTAAGCATAGATAGTTACTCTATTTCTGCTGAATAAGGTTTTTTATTTAGAATCAATCTGAATAACATTTAATATACAGGAATCAGAAAGGTATATAGCTCTAGAAACACTCACATTAATATAAATGCTTACAGCTCTTACATCAATGAAATCAAACAAAGAATAAACAAAAGCTTTTATTAAAATTTTAAATCGAGAATGAAATGAGTAGCAGCAGTGGATGTGACGACATTACCTACTTTTTAATACAGAGAAGAAGTTCTGCAGTGATCTCGGTATTTGAATGAGAATATTAACTTTCCTTCTCTTAATGTATCCCTTTCACTTTCTCACTTAGGTACTTCTTTTTTAATTTACGACACTAACGTTAAGTCATATTGGACGTTGAATGGAAAGGGAGAAGTGATGCTCAAATGAGCCTTTGAACTTAGAATTACCAAACATTCATCTTTCAAGATAAGGGAAACCCCGGACCTTATCCAGGTAACTCACCCTGCACGAGATTCGAACTCCGAACAAGTTATTCTCTAGACACACTACCATCTATGCTACCGAGGCGGGTTAGTTAGGTCCTAACCGTAAGCAAAGAAAGTACTGTATTGCACCAAAACTTCTATGCCTGTACTTCATTTTGTGGGACTCGTGAATCCTCCCACCACTAAAAAATCGCGCACTAACATTATTACTTATCAGACATCACAGTACATTTTCCAGGACATAATGAAACATTTCATGCAATAGCATAGGTTTTCCTTAAGCTCAATATTAATTGGAGAAAAACGTGCTCTGGACCCATGAAATTTCCACAGATCATAAAACCATTGGGTTAATTCAGTAGGGTACCAGGGTTATTTTGTTTTAACGCCTATACATGTATACCGAGACGCTTTCGGTCCTAGCATTTCTTTCAGAAGATGGTGGTAAATTTGTTGGCTAAGCTAATTTCATATATTTTAAAGATGATAGTTCTAAACTAGCACTGATTTCATCTAGTTTTTCTTTTAAAACCGACCATTCCTTCCAATGATTTAACCTACACCAAATCCAAAGCTTCGAATTCATTCTTATTAGGGGCTACCGAGTTTGGAAACCTTTAAACTTTTTGCTGTAGCGACTGGAATTTGATGCAAAACGGTGAAGCATTGCCTCAACGCACATTCGGACAGAAATTGGTGGTCCGAAGTCCCATTAGAAGGCGAAGGGGGGAAGTCTGCGAGAGGGTTGTCTATCGTATAATCCTAAATAAAATTAATCAGGACCTGAATTAGAATCAGCCGGTAGAATCCCTATAGGGTAGGAACCCTTTGACTGACAAGGTGGCTAGGCTATATTGGCAATCAGCATAGACAGTTCGGGGAAATTCCATTCTTCTGTTGCTGCTTTTACCATTGTGTTTTAGGACGTCATCATATCTTGCTTTCTGGCAACCTAAATGCCTTTGGCTGGTTTTTAGGTCCCGGAATGTTGATAAAGGTAGCCCCTCTGTTGAGGTCCATTCTCACTCACTTCCATTTGGTGAAGGTGGTTGATGTTCCACGTCTGTATGCATATATTTCTGTTTTCTAACTGTTTGTCAGTTCAAACAGGAAGTACATGATATATAATGAATTTAATATTACAGCCGAAGTAAACCACTAATAAACAAAATCAATAGAACTTATATGAGCTATGATATTATATTTCTGGGTTGTGTTTCTATTTTATAGCAGACGCTGAACTGAATTGGAACTTGTTGATTTTTCAATTATTCCTATAAAATTTATTCCGTAACAAAAGAAAACGTTTTAAGAATACAAATGAGAGAAAAATCAGCAAGAACAAAAGGGAACACTGCAGTACATCGTTATAGCTGGTCTTATGTGGATATGTGCCAATTAAAAATTATAAAGTCATAGGTAATAGAATTTGTTAAACGTTAAAATAATTCACGTGTGATGTTCTATTAATTAGTGGCGATATCATTAAACGTTTGTTTATAATACAAGTTATATAGCTAATGTTTCCATTATAGTTTGTGTTATTTGACTTTAAAGTGCAGTGTTTAGATCATATGCGGCTTATACCATATTTATGCGTCTTAAAAATTATCAGGTCACCACAGCTGTATGCAGGCGGCAAACAATCTGCAGTTTCTTGTTTGTAGCGTCATGGGAATTAAAACTAGAAACGGGAACTTGCAATTGCGGCAGTACAAAGCATAGGTACTATCGACCTACTAACGAATAACACATTCAGTTTGCTGGTACGTACTCCATTTAAGGTTCTTTCAAATGACTGTGCTTGGTGTTTCGAAAATAAGCCAACTGCCGTTTTAAAGCGAGAAAGCTCGGAAAAAGTCATGCTGTGTCACAGAAATACCGGATTTTTAATTACCATTTTGTCGTATAGGGGGTTCAACATCATATGCCTGCCTCGGTAGCATAGATGGTAGCATGCCTGCCTCGCGTTCAAGAGGTCCCGAGTTCGAATCTCGGTAAAGGTGAGTTACATGGATAGGTTTTCTCTGGGGTTTTCCCTTATCGTGAAGGACGAATGTCGGGTAACTCAAAGCTCATTCCCACACACTTTAACGATGCTGACGGCAGATAATTACAACTGACCATTAAAGGCAAATGCCAATAATGCAAACTAGATTTATATTTAGGTTTAGCACGATAGCAGTAAGGTATAATAGACTATTACTGACATGCTTGCAAGTATTACTTGCAGTGACAATAAAACACCTAAGCTTAAGACACAGCGCTACGGCGTGATAAATTACCCTAAACTTCCCAACAAATAACACCTGGAATCCTATCAAATACCATCCAAAATAGGCAGTAGATCATGTCAAGCCTGTATCCCTGCATCAGAAACCCACTCAGCTGAATCGCACTGCGAGACAGCTAAGATCATCTCCTGGTGGTACCGCAGCACATTTCTCCTTCCCAATCCGGTGGAGGCTTTTTGGTGGAGTAGTACCCTTGAGGTGAAGCCCACATACCCCACTGTGCCCTCCAACACAGTGGAAATCCATAAATGGATTTTTCCTGCACTAGAAAATAGAGTCTAAGCTCCATGGACCCCGGACCCATTTGAGCATCATTTCACCTAATTCATTCATCGTCCGATATGACTTAACGTTGGAGGACGGAAAAAAAATATCATATCATCTCATATCATCTTGGTTTTCTTTCTCTCTTGATGGGATATTGATTCCTTTATTTTAAGTCTGAAATAAAATATTTGTTCTTTGGCGCCTTTCTCCACTACTAGTGGGATAGTGGTCGCATTTTTGAGTTAGTCTTACCTCATAATTTTTTGAAGTTCATTGATACACATCTTTTTTTTCTGAAGAAAGAAAACGAAAACTACCCGTGCGTAAACTAAAGCATGTCAGTTAAAATTCTAAAATTATGAATTACCAGAAGGAGATTACTTATTAGAATCCACTGAAATCAGTTGCATGTTTATTACTCTGAAATTCAAGAAATATCTTGGACACAAATAAAAATAAAATATGTTCTTACCTCAACATTTCTAAACATTTAACCAAAGTAATTTAAATACATAATGTGTGACACTGAATTTCTACTAGCTAATATTTAATATTTGGCCAATTTTGGCGTCTATAAAGCAAATTTGGATATGATTATTTATATAGCCCATGGTGTTCTTGTAAACTTTTCTGTTTATATTGTTGAAAGATACAAACATACATGATTTCCTTTAAAACAATCAACAACAGTACAGTAATCAACCAATACACCTTAATAATAAGAATGAAATAATATGAGTGTTCCCTCGATTATTTCAAACTGCTAGGTGGAACGCTTTTCAGAGCCTAGCTATTCTAAATCGACTGTAAATTGATGCGAATGATTCCCTAAACAGAAAAATTGACTGTTGGCGCAACCTTAGAATGTACATCCAATTTTTCCCCTCCATTTATACCCCGCCTTTAACTGCAATGGTCATATCGGCGGCTGTTCTCCTTTTGGAACATATCGAAGGTGTTACTCTTGTTCTGTTGATTTTAATCATTACATCACGCACACATTCGCACTCTCATTCATACTTTCTGGGGAAGATGAGGAATTACCTTGGACGGAGAAAAATTCTCACCCTCACCTCCGGGAATCGAACCCAGGATCCCTAGCGCGGCAGGCAGGTGCTATACCGATTGAGCTACGGGGCCAGTCACATCTAATGAAGATAAACAGGGACACAAATTTGGATACAGTGCAGTTTCAAGAATTCTTTTGAAGGAGATTTAATACATTTAGATGAAAACGATTTCACAGCATACTAAAGCGTACTTGGAAATATATAAAAGTGTATACTCTTCATAAAATAACACGAAGTATTAATCATGAAGGACATGTAAGTTATTGACATGCTGTGAACTAGGGAATTTTGGTTAAAGTGCAGCAGAGTTTAATGTATTCTTAATTACGACATTGTTAAAAGAGTATAATTAGCTGGTAGGAAAACATAAGAAATAATACCATGTCTAAAATTTCGATGTGAAGCTCATATAGCATAAAAGCTTCATTTATAAATTCAGAAATATTAAACGTGAACTTACTGACAAAACTTTACTGACCTAAACTTACGCCGGTTTCCATTATTTCGTGCAGTTCATAAATCCTGAGTAAATATGAAAGGAATGGAGCATAAATTTACCACTGGAGTACAGATGTACAGAAGTATTAGTCTGAAGAAGCGTAAGAGCTTATACAGTGCGGTCTGTGGCCTTGCTATAATGCTACCGCACATTATTGTGTGTTTCAAATGGGAAGAGTTCTCACATGTAGCCAATCAGATGCGTTAGAGCCGTCACTGTTGCCACCTCGTCACCCCCACTCCTTTTATATTTCTCTCTCTCTCTCTCTCTCTCTCTCTCTCTCTCTCTCTCTCTCTCTCTCTCTCTCTCTCTCTCTCTCTCTCTCTCTCTCTCTCTCTCTCTCTCTCTCTCTCTCTCTCTCTCTCTCTCTCTCTCTCTCTCTCTCTCTCTCTCTCTCTCTCTCTCTCTCTCTCTCTCTCTCTCTCTCTCTCTCTCTCTCTCTCTCTCTCTCTCTCTCTCTCTCTCGCACACTTGCGAGTGTTCGTGCCGCTAGATGTAAGGGAAAGCAAAGTGAATTTTCCAATGTTTTATAGTAATGCAGTTGTTGAAGTCACAATTGCAACATAAATATTCGTATATTACGCAAATGTTTTAAATGTTTAGTTTAAAGTTAAACATAATTTATGAATTACTTATTTTTTTAATCTAACGAAAATACCAGCGGTGCATTCGTATAGCTATGAAATGTTACTTACGTTAAGAGATAATTCGCCATTGTCATTGTCTTCAACGTCTGAATACTGCAAATGTATGATGATAGGTTCCAAAATCTCGTTGCTTGCTATTTCTTTCCAAAAGTCGTCGTCTTGTAGTTTACCTGATGTCTCGCGCAGTTTTCCCAATCTTGTTGCGTTCCTTGTCAATTTCTTCGTGAGTAAGTCAATCAACGTCAGTCAGTTTTAAAATATTATTTCTGTTTGCAACATAATTTGAGCCCACATTAACTCTATTGCATTGCTCTAGCAGTAGTAAGGGGGAGGGGAGGTGAATCACGTCTCATTGATTAATCTGATACACTTTTTCATGGAAGAGAAACTGAATAATGATGCTTTGAACTCTCTTCATAAACAAAGATGTAATGTGACCAGACATGTTCTGGCAGACTAGCAAGAAGTGTATCGTTTCCTCTCGTCGAATTTAACAAACACCTTGGCTTATTCAAAGTACATAATTCTTTTAGCACGTCATGTCAAATGTTTACGTTTCAGTTCTCAGTAATTTCAAATATACGTTCACGCATACATGCCAAACAATAATGGTGTTCAATACAGCCCTTACGTTGCAATGCGTGTTATGATGTAATGGTTTCTATTTATTTATTTGTATTAGGAAAACTATTTGAACTAAAAATATGGGGGTTTACGGTTATGTTAAATACATTACTGTCTCCTTCCTAATGGATCAGTTTTTGTAAAATCTGAATTTTTGTCTTAGAGCAGATAGTATTTATTAGAGATCGATTAGTTTGTCGTCACACACCACTTAGGGGGAATGCAATACAACACCGCAGGACTCCGATTGGTTGCTCACCTAGTAGCACTCAAGGACAAACTCCTTACCATTTGAAACACATTATAGTCTGCCCATCTCTGTGGTGTGGTGGTAGTGTCTGCCTCCCATTCAACAGCTTCCGAGTTCAATCCCAATGCGGGAAAGTCATCTTGTTAAGGTATTTTTTTCGGGCTTCCTTTATTCTGAAGAATGAATGTCTGGTAACTCTAAGCGCAATGGACACTTAAGCATCATTTCACCCATTTCACTCATCGTTTGACATGATCTAAATTGGAGATAAAGAAAAAAATTCTCCAGCATCACCATTAAAATGGAGAAATTCAATATGTAGAATCGAAAATATATATGTTTTTCCTAGTAGCTATTACTGAAATTTTTATATTATTCTCTTAAGGCAATGCATCTATAACATGGACGAACATCAGTTAAAAAATTAATTAATTTAAAAGATTTATAAATATAAAAAATGTAATGATTTGCGTTCCACTTAATTCATACCCCAGATTTTCCTTTATCATATTGACAATATTTATCAATCAGTGTGGTCTTTGAAACATTTAAGAACACAGTACTGTAGTGCAACATTTTAAATGTCTTTTCTTCCTTTCTCTTTCTTTCCTTCTTTCAAGCAAAATGTTTTATTATTTTTAATTTCTTAAAACGTACCACATGTCCGAATCTTTGGCCGTTTAACTTCAAATTCCCAACAAAACAGCATGAATGGTTACTTGATCACATAGCCAGTTTTTAAATGTTATAGTTAAATTATTATTATTGAATTGAAATCTAGAATAATAACATTAAATCTTTAAAAGAAATGTGGCTATTCTGACTAAAATTGTGTATGTGATCATTACATTATCATATATTTTTATGTTATACAAAATTTAGTTAACTCAAACGCAATCTTGTCCGCCTCGGTAGCGTAGATGGTAGTGTGTCTGCTTCACGTTCAAGAGGTCCAAGTTCGAATCTCGGTTATGGTGAGTTACCTGGATAAGGCATTTTCCGGGGTTTTCCCTTATCCTGAAAGACGAATGTCCGGTAGCTCTAAGCTGTATGGACCCCGGACTCATTAGAGCATCATTTCACCCATTTCATTCAACGTCCGATATGACTTCGTTAAAGGACGTCAAATATAAAAAAAACGCAATTGTATCTTTTCAGCTTTCTCACATGTGCATCGCCTTAAACACATTACATATAATTAAATATAACGTCTAATAGTCAGAAACATCTGACAATCTGAAAAATCATTTTATTTTCATTTTTATTTAGAGTTGATAGAAAAAAAAGTTAAAGTCTGATGTAATGAACCTCGAACATAAATCTCTAATTCAGCGCCCTTTTCTTACAATTTGATCACAATCAATTAAATCTGGTTTCACAGAAGTTCTTAGAAGCAATTAACTTGATAAACCAAGAGAAACCGGCCATTTAACTTGAGGTCAATTGCATTGTCAACCAGTGGTAAATACTTCAAGTTCTAGAGAATTAAAACAGCCTTGGGGGAGGGCAATACATTTTAACTCCCTAAATTAAAGGAGTTCATGCAATGAGAAGATTCTTGTTGCATAGCTTCCACGTGTAGTGGGAATGAGTGAAATAATCTACTCTTAGGGAAGTAAACTTGAAAGGTACGATAATAAAAAATAACACAAAATAATTCAGTAAATATTTATCTATTTACATTTGTTGTTTCTGATAGAGAAAGTCCACATAGTGATAACCAGACAGGAAAACTAGGGTCCCAATGAAACAGGTTATTTGTAACCACCCAATAGGTTGTTAAGATCACAGAGCAGATGGAGCTGTTGACAAATCAAAATTAACCGATTTGAATGAATGGGACATAACACTCGACCAAACTGTCCAGGATTCAAAACGTTTCAAAACTATATCGGTAATTTTCTTGATTGCGGTTATCTTGGTTCAGTATTTCGTTCATAAACATAAATAATTTGTATGTATAATTAATATTATCAACAATTATACACTTTTTGTATTTAAAATTATCTACAATGTAATTTTCAAATCAAAGTAATTCCATTTTATGTGGGCTGCCTGGTTGATATCACTTTTTAGAAGCACTATGTTTTGATTGATATCATTATGGTTCAATAATATTCTACAAACTCAGGAGCGTCTTATACCGAATTGAGATTTTTCTCCTGCTTGGAGGCCTGAAACAGGATTCACCAAGACTAGTGATGTTCTTGAGAAATAATTGAGGAGCTGCTTAGTAAAAAACAGCATCCAAGATCGCATAAAATGTCCATTACTGCACTCTGCCTATGTCATGTCTAGATGTAGGCAGAGGAAGCAGAGGCCCAATCGAGCTCCTCCGAGACGGAGCTACTTACATGTCAATCAATTCACTAAGTAGTAATAAATTTATATTAGAAAACATAATATCCGTTCTGTACTCATATTAAATTACATAACCACGTATGTATCGCTTACTGACTGGCTTCCCGATGTTGTTAGGGTAGCTCTAAAGCTCTAATTAGATGATTTTAATAGTGAATCCTCATAACTCTTGCAGTAATAACAGATTAAAAATCCGCTGTTATTTACGCGAAAGGATGCGAGACATTTGCAGAACATCTGACTGTATTAACCACCCCAGGACGCATTTCCAACGTAAATGCTGCATGGCTTTTAAGTACAGTGCATTTTATAATAAACTGACATCATAACTAAGGTATTCATAGATAAAAGTGAAACCAAGCACGTTCATGTGATTACTCCACTTGAGAGAGATACTCTGGTGTCTGATTAGCTACGAGAGGTGATAGAAAGTAAGACAGAGTCCGCACTGAAACGTGTACATTTCACTTCATACAACAAATGCAGCCAACTAATAGTAGCTACGCTAGTTTTTTGTATTAATATCGGTTTAGGCATTTGTCACTTCCTTCATGTAGTGAGTTTAAATGTACCTTCTGGTAAAACTCTCTTCTCTGAAGCGAATGGTAAGTCTACTATGGGCAACTTCAAGTGGGGAAAAAGTTGAAATTCGCTTAGATCGAGGTCATTGCTATAAAGAGGGCCATCCTTGATGCCACAGCAATTCTGTTTCAACAGCGTGGTGGCCTTCTGGTCTGTATGAATCGCAGTTGTGGAGAAGGAGGGGCCCTCGGTGCGAAGTTCTGACATTTCCTCCAATTGCTTCGTGCAATCGTGTAAAGGTCTCACATTATCAGTGTCACTTTGTGCTCTCTTTCTAAAAACTCCGCTGATATGATAACGGGTGGTGTCATATATGATTCAGTGGTGTCCCAAAACACACTGGTCATTACCTTACATTACCTTAAGATAACGTCACCTGAAACTTATTTGTCTCAGGAAAGGTGGCATTTTCATTCTACTAATACCACTTACTACTGGAGGTGCTTTCGTCACCCGTGACAATATGGTGAAGAAGACTTTCCTTTCCGTGAAGAATCGTTGCAAAACTTATCCAAAGCACTTAAGGGGGAATGCACAAGGTAAGTCTAATTTTCGTAGAACCCATCGTGAACAAACTTCCCGTGCAGTGGAAGACCTAAACGATGTGACGAACGTTTCTGAAAGTCATTTCTAATTTTACCGGCCTATCGGTGATCATCCTGTTATCACGAATCAGCCGTTCCTGACGAGCCGTGTTCAGATCTGTTAATGTCATGCTGTGTCGGCTACTGCGATCATAGTCGATAATGTTTTTCTCTCCGGGTTGCAAACTTAAGACGCCATTCTGTGATATACTGATAACACAGTGCAGTTACTCCATAAACCTCTAACAACCCGATGAATTTCAGACGCAGTTACGTACATGCTTCGCCCGCAGAAATCGAATAACTGAGCGGATTTCTTCGCGAGAACTGTCTCTACAACAGACAAAACTCCAAGAATACTGGCCTGTTAGCTTTAATTTATGATTAACCCTCGTAGATATGCATCAGTTCCTAATAAATATAAGCGCAGTAGCGAACGTAATTGCATCCTTCACTGGATGAAATAGAATTCGTTGTTACTCTGCTTCTATCCAGTACTTTAGCCAATCAGAGACTTTGGAATATCTTTACCACATAGTGTAAATCAGGTAACAGGAACTTGGTTTCGCTTTACTGCTGTGAAAACCACATTTGCAATGTCAGTGTAATTATAATTGGACTATACATATTGGCGGTGGAAAACTTTTAACACTCAAGTAGTAACCACATATCATAATATAAAATCTACATAACTTTTTACGAAGAACTTGCACCCTTAACAAAAACTAGAGGTGAAGATACTGAAAGAGAACATTCAGCACCCTCAGGCATTCAGGTTGACCTGTTTAGAAAAAAAAAAAAAGAAAAAAAAAACCCTTACAGTATGTGGCCTAAGTCGTGAGTCGGACTTTATAAAATACAGGTTTACTGGTTTCTAATATTACCTGGACACACGTTTCTCCCATTATGCAATCATCTAACATACCCTATTGTTAACTGCATATCGTATCATTATAAACAAGCTCGATACTCTTTACTTTGTAGCATTTCACGTTACTTTACATATACCATCTGTGAATTAACCACTATTATCTATCCAATGAATTCAGGCTTATGTTTTTCTATGCTCTGATGGCATTCAAGTGTAAGGAGTTTTAATTTCATAAATTATTAAAAGATTCAAAAGGATTTGCGTAAGTGAAAAGTTTTTTTAGACCATGTCTCGAAGAAAAAATATCGATTTTCAATGGTGAAACGATTATCAACATCCCCCTGAAAAGATTTTGATGTTACCTTGCTTCCTCTCTTACACAGCATGCACATAGCTATCCCTCTTTATAATATTCATTTAATATTAATTTATTACATTTTATAGGTCTAATCAGATGTCTTATACAATGTTGGATTTCATAGAGGGATAAGATTTATTAGTTGCAATGACAAGAATTCCAATTTTAATAATTGTGTGTTTTACACAAAATTCTTGTTAACGTTAATGGATAAACGTGGTATATAACTCACTTTAAATTCTATTTGCGCATTGAAGGAATAGATTAGATTCTCACGTGTATGAATGGTGTGATGATTCTTTACTATGAACGTATTTTTAAAACGTAATGTAAGAGACAATTTTTCATGAAAATATTTATATATTACGAAGAGATTTCTACTCATACTTAAAATGTGCTCATTTAAATATGAAGTTGCTGATATTTTGATTATGATTTATTCTGTTTAGACTTCACCCTTTTTATTAATAAAAAAAGCTCTTCTTCTGAATTCAACAAGCCTGAGAAACGTATGTTAGCAAACTGGCAAATTCGTTCTCATTAACCTAAAATCTTAAAAAATATAGGGCAAGACTCTTTCTGTGGTATGATGTTTAGTATAGTGAACTCCAAATTCGGATTTAAAAGTTCTACTCTCCTCCGTACGGTGAGAATTTTTATGTACTTAGGAGTTGAGCCGTAAATATGTGTGGGAATTTAATATTATAAAGTAAAAGCAAACGTAATAAAATCCAAACATTCTCACAGTTGAAAGCAAGTTAATGTAATTTGCCATGAGCAATAATTGTTTTTAAGGTAAACACACATTATGTTACATTGCGATAACTTTTTGGCTCACTCTTGTGATTAATGAATACTCAAAAGCGCTTATTTAGTCTTCTACATGTTAATTCAGATACACCTTTATAAAAATTATTTTAAAACATTTTCTAATAGGTACAATAGGAGTATAAACGATAATCAAGTCTTCTGGGAGCTGGTGCTATGTAATGACTGTGACTTTCCTTCTCTTTGCATTGTCAGGACGTTATGAAATGAATAACAACGTTCTGTTTGAGAAAATGAAAACCAGTAACAAGGAATCCCTCAAAAATCTGAAAAACATGTACTTCACATAAAGGGAATTTTAATGGGATCTGCATTTTGCGTGTAGTGATATTTTTGTCTTTTACAATTTATCAGTTGTGCAAAAGTAATTAACAATAAACAGGACTTCAGAGGCTATCCTCAGAAAAAACTAAACTGAATTTGAACAAAAATAACGTAAACAAATGTAAATTAATCAAAATTATTATGGCATTTTTGAAAAACTAAAAACTCTTGTAAATGTTTCCTTGCAAAGTGTAGTGTGTCAGGATTTTATTTACATATTTATGTCTTATCCTTGGAAAATGTTGAACTTAAATATCAAGTTAGTTATTTAAACGACCTTTCATTTTCCTGTTATACTGTTTTACACACAAACACACACGCACGCGCACACACACAAGTGCGTGGATATTTTACCAAAATGTGTATTTTAGATTCAGAGGGCTTTAAAACTGTTATTTCAGTGATATCCCATAATTGGTTTGAATACTTTAACTTCTCTACCTACCTACTACAAAAACCAAAAACTACCTATGTGATCTAAGATGTTAAAAGTGAATTTAAACTTCCAAGAGATGCATATAGAATTAGAAATGTAATGGAAAGACTAACTCTGTTCTTCACAAAATTAAATTTCTTGTATATTTGCTTTCTTTCCTTCCTTGTGTAGTGAGGTAAATAATAAAAGGAAAAACAAGATAACCCTGTAGAGCTGTAGCGGCTTGTTCCCTAACTGCTGTTGCTTCACTTAAGTAATTACCAGTAATTTTTACCGAGGACCAAGGCACATAAAAATAAAGTTGAAAATAAAACTGAACTGCAGGTACTTAACTACCACATAGACCGAGTTTCCCATATGAGCTATAAAAATTAATCACCACTGTTATTTTCCTTCCTAATGGCCCTTTTATTTGTGAATTGTTCCTATGTAAGGACACGTTTATTAATGCCCAATTTTGTTGAAAACGCTTTGCTTATGTAGATAAATTGATACCCTTAGGTTACATTATTTAATATTCAGTTTTGATACGCCATAATTTACAGTGTCTATATTAAAATTCTTCGTTTCAGTATAATATCATGCATTTCTCCATAAGTAAAGCACTGCATAATTGAAAACAAGAACTTGATATTTCAGTTTTTAAAATTTTAAGATTGTATACACATGTGCAAATGCGGTATGTAGACTGCATGAAGGTTTTCAAAGTCATGAAAATGGTTATTTTCAAATATTAGATTCCTAATGGTGCATCCCTTTAAATATTTAATATTTTTAAAATAAATCTGCAAATTTGGTGCACATTAAATCAGGCAAACTGTATACAAGGTTACAAGGTTCATTTTGCTGAACATTTCAATTACATTTATGTTGTCAGTTCAATTCTCTTTGCAGGAGTTTCATGGAAAACATTTAATGATTGTTTTTCATAGGCCTTAATGCAAGGTTAGTTTATAATTACCTTAATGGGAATCCAGTTACTCTTTCCAACTGCTTTAGTTTAACATTTGCTTACTCAAAAGTGAGTTTGTAGCACTGGCGACTTTTGACTTGCTGATGCAGCTCATTAAAAAGGACATAGTCATCATTAATGAGTACATCTCTACAACGACAAGCAGATTCTTTGCTCCCCTTCCTTATTTATCAGGTGCTTTATTCTTCCAACTGGGACGTCGCCTTGACACTGCACCAAGACTGAAGGCACGCTTGCCACAGAATATCTTATTTCTATAATGTGTATTTATTATGTAATGAAGAAGTTATTTAATGTATACTCACACTAATCAGACCAGTTTGCTTAAGGACTCTAATATGTGTATCCTCTATCCCTGTATACTTTAATTTTATTATGTATATTATGTATATAGCTCCACAATTTGTATAGCACTAACTGTGCTAAGCAATTAAAATAAAAAATTCAAACAAATAAAACAGGTATAAAACAGTCAACACAGACTGCCCGATCAGCCCGGAGTTGACTTATAAAGCCTGCTTAATAATATAATTATAGTCCTTAAGGACTCTATAATTCTATACTATTAATTATTATCTTATCTGATTTTCTGAATTGCAGATCAATTCTTTAGTTACTCCAATGTCACCAAGTTAACATGTTTTATACAATTATTTTACGAATGCGTTATAAATTCATTTGTTAATACTGATGAAAGATGGCATATTAAAAATCATCAACTTCTTTGGTTCCTCTCTATAAATGATCACTTCAGTTTCTAGTTTATTTTGTTGGGAAATGGTAAATATAAATGAAAAATTATACTTATTATTTTAAGTCGGCTTTTAAAAACAAAAGGACGCCTATGTCCATTCCAGATATTCAAACCTTCTTCCTTTAACTTCGCCTAGCAGTGCGATTAGCATTGCTGAATTACCGTCTTTTGTTTCTCGTGGCTTGCCTGCCTCATCTCGGTCTGTTTGAACAAAATTAATATATTAATAGAATATTATCTGAGTGAATCTGTTTCTAGCAAATGATTATCAGCCGGAACGGAAAGTGGAAGTAGTGCTTAATTTGCATTTTTTTATGTATGTCACCAAATGATATCAATGACGCAATGCTCGTAAATAGGAATGCATAAACTCATGTATTGTGGAGCTGCACCGATATTAAATATTTATAGATAAACCAACAATTAAATAAAGTAGAAGCAAACGTTGCAGTTAATTTAAATTAATCAGCAATTTGTGAGTTGGTAAAATAATGTATTAACAATATTAGAAGAGAAGAATTAATGTTATTAATCATGAATAGAAATATACAAATATAGGTATGTAGAAGGAATTGATTATAAAAAATAAGTGAGAAGAAATGCTTTAACTGTCAACGCATTATTCTTTTTGAGATAATTTTCTGTATAAGATAGTAAGGAGTTTATAATGAAGATATTTAGAAGTGTTAGTAGTATCTTTGCGCTTCTGCTCCTATGAATCTGAATATTGCCTAATTTTCTGTTGAAGCCGTTTATGCACAAAGTTCACATATGTAATTTGAAAAGAAATATTAATAACGTGCATAATAGCTTGAAGTAAAACATAAAGTATAGCGAAAGCTGTGCGAATGTTTCATAAAGAATTTTTCAAATACTGAAGTTATGTCACAAAATCCAATTTATTCGTGCAGCTATGCTGCCTCTCTCTCAAATACAAAACTTGCGTTGCAGTGCTGAAAGTAAGGAACACCTTGAACGGGATTAAGAATCTCTTGTCGGCTAACACATTAATATTTATACGTTTTAGATATGCTGTAGCTATGAGTTCCGGAATAAATTTGCCGCTCTGCAGTAAGCGAGGTTCCTAAAATATCGCTGAGTAAATTACTGGCACAAAGGATACTGAAATCTGATTTACGTTGAACTTGTTTTTGCACTGCACTCCTGCTTTTGTACTCCTGCTCATGTATATACCTGCAAGATAGTTTTCTTTTAAAAACCTGCATTCTTTCGTGTTCTAAAGGAATTTTAATGAACCAGGGGAACTTTTTGCAATACAATGCACTTTTTCTGATACTATGGTGTAGAGTTTTACTCTCTCTGCTACGTGCCTATTTGCATCAAATAGATGAAGTACGTATATTCTGTCCAAAATTTTGATTTCTAGATTTCAAGGGAAATTGTGTTTCAGAGCCACCGAAACCAAAAAACCATTTGTATAAAAATTTTTGTATTTGTGTGCGTCTCTCTGTAAAAAACAAATACAAATTTAAGTACTGTCAAATACAATCCAGATACACGATTTCAAACTACCCTTTACATAAAATGAATTTAGAAGTTTTTATTTTTCTGAAAAATGGTTCAAATATTTGGATTGTATTATCATATGTATAATATTTTTCACGATATATGCCATGGCCTAGTGAGTAGACCGCTTGGCTCTCACCTTGGCCCGGGTTCGATCCCAGGTGAGGATTTGTGGGAGACAAAACGGTGTTGGGATTTTTCTCCGAGTTCTCCGGGTTCCCCCGCCAGCATTCCACCGATTGTTCCATCATCTTTCCTATATTCATCTCGCCCTAATTCTGACATATACGCTCTCACTCTGATACCAGCCATCTGTCTGTTCACCTTCCACTGATTCTCTCTCTGATCCAGAGTTTCCCTCCCTCCACCCGACTCTTAGGGGTATAAGGATTCAGAGGAACAAGAACTCCCTAATACCACCATAAGTGGTATAACTATGGAAGTTGAAGAAGACGCATTTTCTGGTAATAGGCGCGTCATTCTGGATCGATTTTGCATTTCTCGTAAACCATAAGAGACAGACAACATTTTACGGCATAAAAACTAAGTTTCCTTGGGTTCATATCACGTATAAACTTTTTAGTGGAATAAAGTATTTCTATGATGTTCCTTGTTATTTATTTGATTTTCCAATAGTGCTTATATATTTTTCTAATGAAGAGTCTTTATTCTTTTTCGTCCCTTTCTCTTTTTGTTCTCCTTATGGAGAGGATGGAATTTTATGGCCATCACGTAGTAACCAGCTCGTAAAAGTTATTACTATCAATTAATCCCTTGTATTCTGATATTCCAATCATACCTAAGGGAAATGTGAAATAAAACAATTTCTAAATGTGTTTATCTGAATTAAAAAGAAATAGATATTAGAACAACAGCGTGTAAGCATATTTTTAAAAGAGTGTGTAAAATATCTGGAAGCGTAAAGGATCAGATTTTTTGTTAAATTGTGTTTAAAGTGTAAGCCTATAAATTAGGAAAATATGTAATTCATAATAATTTCGGTCTTGGTTTTGCACCAAGATACAGAACACTTTCACAGATAATCGTTTTTCATTTGTCACACTACCAGTCACAAAAAACCTTAATTTCTGCACAAAAAGTTTTTTTTTTTTTTTTTTTTTAAGCCGGAGTATTTGACTTTAGATTTTGCCCTTCTTTTTTACAGCCTCCCTGTTTCCCCAGGATCGCAAAAATTTAGTCGAATCATGTAGTATTTAAATTTTTATTAAAAATACAATTAGTTACTAATAAGTATAATTCATGGAAATTAATTGTTCTTTCACACTAGCCGTGTGTGTCAGTTGGAGAATTTAATGTCATGTTGGCATGTTGGCCATAGTAGCTCAAATGGTTAAAGCGGCTGGACGGAAACCAGAAGATCCGTGGTTCAAATCCCGGCTATGGCATTGAATTTTTCAGTCTGGCTCTACCCTTACTAATAAGTATAAGTTAATAATCAATTATAAGTTAGTTAATTGATATAGATGTAATAATTACTTTTCATAGTTCTGCGTGAAAAGCGGCCTGTTTTAATATTGTGCAGTAACATTTGAACAAAAGTGACCTGTGACCATTCAGTTGCATTAGGAAAGTGGGACAGTAGCCGGTTTCCATTAGAAACCTGATTAAGTATGAAAGCAAGTGCTACGGTGCAGCCTGATATGACCACTTGCTATCCCTCAAAGGTTCCGAGGTAGCAGATGAAGGGAAAGGAAAATATCAAGACTTCCCTGTACATTAAGTGCCGTGAGAGATACATGTTTGATTATCTCCTGAGCATAAGCGTCTCAGTAATAAATATTTTAGGACTTTTCCATGGTTTGTAGGCAGCCGTGTGGGTGAGAGGTTTGGATTAAGGACGTCTTCTGTCTGATATGTACATCGGAGTGTGTGAAGCTTAATGACCCGTCGACTGCTAGGTCATTTGGGCTTGTAACTTTACAGATATTTATACTATAACTCAGATCTCTCATTTTCAGAGTGAGAAAGGTTGTCTTATGTCATTGTTCTTTGGGATGTTGAGTTTTTTTGTGAGAAAGTCAGCCCTTTGGTTTCTCGAATCCACTAGAAAGTGCTTTTGTAGATGCACTATATTTTTCTCTTTTGGTTAATGCTGGGATTTTAAATAGTTCATTTGATACTTCTCAGTTGCTCAAGAATGAATATTTCTGGGGCTATCGTGTCATTTGTATGCCAATAACTTATGTTTGGTGAAGTTCAGTAGATTATAAGAAAACTTCCGGCCTTTCCTTGTTAAATACGAGATCTATGCCAATGTTTCATTATGGTTTTATAACATAAGTGTGTAGAGGATGTAACCTCTCCACAAGAGCCAAGAAGACTCTATGGTACAGAAAAAATTCTGCGTTCAGCAATGTGGATGTAACTGTGGAAGTTTTATTACCAAACATTACTCATTATAGAACGAGAAATTTAGCTACTGCAATTCAATGGAAGGTATGTTTCTTTTTCTTCGTCGTAAATTTAGGATGTCTATATTTTAGTCTGTTTGGAACGAATTTGTTAGTGCCGAGCAGAAGAAGTGTAGATATACTCTATTCCATTCAATGCATATCAAATATTGTATTAAACAATTTTAATTCACTCATCAATCGCACAGACAAACATCTCAGTGCAATTATAAAAACAGCGGTGCAGTATGCAGCAATAATCTTTTAATCGAATATGAGCCTATCCAACTGGCCTACCAAAACTGCATCAACTTAAGATGGATATCTAGTACAGTGAACATTTTTTTTACCTTTATCTATCGTAAAGAATGCTTTGATCAGTCCAATACATATCGGCTTTCTTGGTTAATTTATATTTTAAGGAAAACGTGTAGCTCAAAGAAGTGTGGTGGTTGGTAATCTGGTTTGCTTCAAAGAAATGTTGTCCTCCTTGGAAGAGTGGAGTAAATGGGGTTGCCTTTAGAATTCATTCCATCGCCATGCAGTTAGTAGGAACTTCCTATTCCGCCGGAGTTCGTTGCATGACATTTACTGCCTAAGCCGGTTCTTCATCCTTGCTTACGTAAGCAATACCATCAATGACCAAATAAAGCGCCATGTGTATTGCATACATGTTGCCACATTGCTGCTGTTTGTGGTAGAACACTCACGGAAAAACTGCGGCAGTAGGACTGCATACTAGTAGTTTATCAGACGAGTTTATGATCGATTTCAAAGGAATAGTAACACCTAAACAGTGAATCTCACTTATATTATTGGTACTATTTAAATACATTCACGCAGCTGAAGTTGTCTTGTAATTTAAGGACGAATTACAGCAAACAATTTTGACTAAAATTTAAGGAATTCAAGCTCGTGTCAGTTATGGGAAATTTAGTTCCTCTTTATTCTTCCTCTTCTGCTTCAATTCCGGGATTGGGCTAAACTTGTCCCATTCTGACACGTTTTCTAGGACATGTAATGCTTCCCTTTCCTCAAGGCTTGTAGTTACAGATGAGCTGCCTTTTCTCTGTTGTCCAAATCTCCTGAAATATTCTTTCCAATCCTTCTTATTCTCTACTATTGTTTCATTGAACTCAAACGTATCTAAATACTTTCAAGGCCGCGCCGTGGATCAGTGGTTAGACCGCTTGGCTCTCACCAAGGCGTCGCAGGTTCGATCCTAGGCGACCGCAAAGTGAGATTTGTGGTGGACAACATGGCGCTGGGACGGATTTTCTCCGGGACCTCCGGTTTCCCCCTCCATCTCATTCCACCGGTGCTCCACCTTCATCTCGTGTATCATCAG
The DNA here is from genome assembly GCA_030765055.1 of Mantis religiosa. Lineage (NCBI taxonomy): Eukaryota > Metazoa > Arthropoda > Insecta > Mantodea > Mantidae > Mantis > Mantis religiosa. The sequence continues at coordinate 172,120,037 of CM060951.1, forward strand.
TGTCACCGCCTGTGGTGCCGTATGTAGTAAAAGCGGGCGTTAAACACTGCACATTTTTAAATATTTTCAAGAAGTTTAATATTTTATTTGTATATTCTTTCATTTTTCTTAAAAACTGCAGTTAACCAACAATAACCTACTTTTACTTTTGTCTTAACATCTTCACGTATTTCAGCACTGGAGCAGACATTGTCTTAAGTAACCTTACATTGAATAACACGACAAATGCAATAAACGCATTATTAGTATATTAGTAGTATTAGTATTATTATTGTTATTGTTATTATTATTTTTTAAGAATGAATAATACTTCTCTTGTTTAAAGATAGAAATTTAATTCCTCAAAAGCAATTTTAAATTCTTTGAAACAATTACAAATATTATTAATGTAATCTTTTTACAACCAGTGGCAAATTCCACGGTTAATTATTTTACTTGCGCACACGCTACTTATGCATCTTTGATGCATACACAAAATTGTTTCTGCGCACACGCAGAGAGACAAATATATGTCTTAACCCTAAGACATTCGTAAGCAGAAGAACAAAATCTTTTAGAACTTTCAACAGCTTATCATGTAACGTTGTCATGGTTACACCGACATTACTTCTTTATTTTATTATAAATTTGTGTTTCTGTTTGGGAACAGAAAATCTAAAAAATAAAAAAATAAAAAAGTATGTTAAATGCGAAACTTGGTATTAAAACTCGATAGTTTTCGATGATGTCACATGAATATACCCAAGAAAATCCTTCCACCCCACCCCACCCCACCCTACCCGCTACATGCTACATTTTAAAACATGTATTTCTCTCAAAAATGATTCTATTTTGATTAAATATGAGATTCTCTCTCATAATAATAAACTGAGGCAAGGTAATATTATTATTCCAAAATGATATAACATTAAAATGCTTAAGGCATATAGAAAGTTAAAATTTACAAATTCATAAGACAGAAACCAAAATAAATTTTTGGAAGAAAGCTAATGTCTTCTATAATATGTAGTTGAGTAAAATTAAACTTCGTAATTATATACTGTTACCAAAAAATTGTATGTAGTATTATTCTCATACATCACCTTTCAGTCAACAATGCATGGTTAAAGTTAACTAATTATTTATGGCTATATTCAGATCTGTGTTTAGTTTATATTTGGGCAAGTAGTTGCTGACTTTTTCGCTGCTGAAATATCCAGGTTTTTACTTAGGATTATTTGAGAATTCGGCTTTATTAATTCGGCTCTGCATTCAGGATTGTTCCAATCCGGGGGATGCTAGAATTCATATACTATACTTTTATAGTATATTTATTATTTATTTTCTAGTAATAAAATAAATAAGCCCAGCTTTCAACTTTTTCATTAATAAATGTTCAAGCTGATGTCCACAGCCCAGGAAAAGCATAAATCATTACTCCATTAATCATAAATCATTACATAAATCATTTAGGTATTTATAATACAGCATAGCCGTAAACTGTGAAGTTGCTCTTCTGAAAATGCTTGAAAATACTTGTTTAAGGTTAATGTATGTTCAGGTCAAGTTCTGTAATAATATGCAAATGTTCCAACATATTTAGAAGATAAGCACTAAGCGAGCTGTTTTGCTGGTCAGTAAACACATAAAATCATAGCGTAGCTCTAATCTTATACAGGTGCTTCATTTTTAATACCAAGATACAAAATGCTTATCAACTGAGAAGTGAAATTTAAATATTTATAAACTTGGTGCCATTTAAATAATTATACATTCAACATTAGTTTTTCCCTATACACTCTATTATATAACAACCAGAAGAAATGTTCTCTATTGCTTAAAGGTTTCACTAAAATATTAATTTTTCAACAACTTCTTTATTTACGGGTAAATGAATTACAGGTAAAACAATTACAGAATTTTCATTCTAATTTGAAAAACTCAGCTTCAGTGTAGAAACTTTCGTATTTTTATTGAAAATATTTCAAAATACCTCCTATCAACATTTTCAATTTGACCCATATCTCGCATAGCTAACGATGAAGAGAGCAATATTTTTTTTCTTTTATTATTCTCAACATTGCCATGGGTTTAATATGATCATCTCTTCTGTCTTTGGGAACTAGTTTTCTTTATACCTTCCCTAAGAGAATCGGATAACGTGGTAGTTTAATATTTAGTTCAGAAAATTGGACCGCGAATGACAAAAGAAACGTTCCAGAAGCTTCTCGCAGCCGAAGTCTCTCTATTTGTCCAAATGGAAAGTTCCCGACGTTGATTCTTTTAGAAAAGCGGCAGCAACATTAAAAAAAAAAGGCCGCGTGTTCTCCCCGACTCACGATATCAGAAGCGGCTGTTTCTGAACTAGCCATAACTGCATTTCCGGGCCGGCAAACAAGAAAAGTGGTGGAATGAGATTTCTTACACTTAATCCATCTGCGACAGGTCATTTATTTTGCATTTACTTTTATTATTACTTTCCCCCTTCCGCTGCTTGAAAATGTATCTTGGATTCTGCCAAAATCATTTTCGTGCCATACAAATAATTTGCCGTATCATTAAATGATATAATTTCTGCTGCAAGACAGTGGAAATTAGTGAAATTAACATTTTAGTATTATAACAATATTATTTCGCTGCATTGTTATGTTCAGATTTCAGACTGAGAGGTAATGAGTTTTAGAAGATGTGCATTTACTGCCACCTGTCTAAATATAAATTTTCTTGTTACAGTATGAAACCAGTAAAACGACATACCCAAATAAAAACCAATGGTTTGAATAGCAATTCCCTGTATTAAAATTAAAATTCCATTTTCCTATCTATGAATATTAAATATGCTAATTTCCTATCTCGTATTATTTAAGACATCGCAACGAAGATGAGGATGCATACATTCTAGGTTCATTGGTGTATTTTTCTCTAATATTGTTTACTTGAATTAAGAAATGCATGTATTATACCATCGTTTAATAGAACTGTATCAGAAATTATTTTGTTAAAGTCTTACCAACCAAGTTTTTATACGAAAATGTTTCACAGTGGATATTAGAGGGTGCTTTATCAGCCTCTAATTCAATTAAGATCTCCTATGTAGTTACTGAGAACTATAATATACAAAATACAGTGTATTGTTTAAAATTGCATCTTAAATAAAAGTTTTGTGCTTATATTGATAAAATATTCTTATCAGGCCAACAAAATGGAAATAGAAACCGGAACTTACGTATTCCAACGTTTACCATTTACACTTCCCCTCATAAAAATAGCTAATCTTATTGAGTTTTTTTTTTCTTTTAGATTATGTAATTCTGTATATAATATAAGGCGTAGAAAAAATTACACCAATGCACAATTTCTAAATTATTTATCGAATTGTTCAAGTACAAACGCAGTCATCCGTGAATATTGCTAAACTTGTCTCGCACCATTTATCAAAGCTTCTGCTACTAGGGTTATCATCACAGCATCAACTTGGGGCACAGCTTTGATGAAAGGCCTAAAGTTTGGTTGCTTTGAGGCAAGAAAGCCTTCAGTGGAGCAACAAAACCCAGCAAGAATAGCCTGTTCTCATTGCGTTTGTGCCGGCCATGGTTTAATGAAGCATCCCCGTTGTACCTCCGCAGAGGATTTTGGTTCGCGTGGAGAAAACATGCCGGCCAGTAAGATCATTACCGAGGCCTGATCAGTATAGGATCATCACACTTACCACAGAATTATGGTAACTGGGAGCAGGATCCAGAATTCCGGTTCAGATCCTCTTTTTGGTTCCCGTTTTGTTTTTACTCAGCTTTCATAAGCTGATTTTTGTTCCGTTCGCTACTTCGGCGAACACCAACTCTCTCCCTCCCTCTCTCTCCCTCTGTCTCTCCCGAACAGGTTGTGTTTTACTATTTACTAGCTGACTTGACCATGACTTTTACAAGACAAATAGTAATAGAATGTCTTTTCTCTCATCATTTATAAAATTAATATACAATGATGTACAACATTTTTATTATGAATACTTCTCTGTACCATTTTAACTGTAATTTATTACGTGCCATGCTGTTTTTAATACTGATGAAAATTTTCCTGATATTCACCCAAAAAGATGTGAAACGTTCATGGAAACTTTGACTTCTTTAACACCCATCCCTGAAAATCTTCCAAGCACTGGAAATTGTATATAGCCTACAATTATCATTTGACGGTGGAACACTGATTATCGATTCGGAATGTCTGAGAATTTTTTAGATAATCTTCTTCTTCTTCTTCTTCTTCTTCTTCTTCTTCTTCTTCTTCTTCTTCTTCTTCTTCTTCTTCTTCTTCTTCTTCTTCTTCTTCTTCTTCTTCTTCTTCTTCTTCTTCACTTCATGGCATAGGCAATCAAGTGCCTGTTCCGCCTTCGAAGTCCTCCAGCCATCGTTTCCTGGGTCTGCCCACCGATCTCCTACCTTTAGGATGATACTGTAATATTTGTTTTGTAAGTCTATTATCTGGCATTCTTTCAACATGTTCCTTCCATTTTTGTTTGAGATCTTTTAACCTATCATTCTAACAAAAAATGTCCAGCTGTTCTCTTATATTTTCATTTCTTATTAAGTCCTTTGTGCATCCTTTCACACTTCTCAAGAATTTCATTTCTGAAGCCTGTATTTTAGTCTGTTGCTTTTTAGTTAACGTCCAAGTCTCACTTCCGTATGTCAGTATAGGCACAGCCATAACTTTGTAGAACTTAAATTTTGTTTCTTTACGTATTTTGTTTCTAAATGTTCTATGTATTGTTCCACACACTCTTTGAAATTTGCATATTTTATTGTAGACATCATATTCCTTGTCATAACTAACATCAGTTCCCAAGTAGTTAATATGGCTGACCTGTTCAATGCAACGATTATTTATAACTATTTTTGTTCTTATTTGCTCTTTCCCAATGAATGCCATTACCTTTGATTTTATACAAGAAATGTTCATATTATATTGCTTACAAAGTTCACTAAGTTTAAAAATACATTTTTGCAGGGCAGACTCGCTATTTTGTATAATAACTAAGTCGTCAGCTAACAATAAAATATTTAAAAAGTTGTTTTGTTTATGGATAATCGTAGAATTTAAGCCTTTGTAGCTAATTTGGTCTCATGTTTACACAATAGCAATATATACATATTTTTCACGTAATACATAAGCCTATAGGTAACATATACACCAAAATGAAGGTGAACCTGGTGAATACAAAGATTTTCCTCTATCTGACCCCAATATAATCTTTATGCAAATGTCACATCGTCTGTAACCTTTGAAAATAAAATCCCCTCTGTGGGCAGTTAAAAATATCGTTTGATTGATTTCTAATATTTGCTGAACCAATTTTATCTCTTCAACTTGATTTGATAACTAATGTGACTGTAACATGGAAAGGAAATAAAGCAAAATCCGTGAGGGTTATTAAAATATTTTTACACAAGCACCACAGGTATACCGTACCGCCATAAGCAGATTGATCTTCTGCTGTGCTTTAGTTTCTAAATCGTGACCTTCAACATACATCACTTGGAGTTAAATACTTTAGGTTATCTTACCTGCATTTTCATGGTATAATAAGAAATATCTTCTAATGCGTAGCATTCTCAACCGAAAAACAAAGACCCCTTTTACAACTGTTTGTGTTTGTATTACATTTATAAATTGAAAGAGGTTTTGTACGAGGGTGGGACAAAAAGTAATGCCTACTACTTTTTTCTCTTTTAATTGCCAGGAAAATTGAATCCAATTTACATAGTTTGAACATTAATTTGTTACTATGCGATATAATCTCCGTCCTTTTCCACAGTTTTGGTCCACCTTTTAACTATGGCATGTATTCGAGGGTGGTAAAACACACAGCCTTACTTCCTAAGCCATTGACGCACGGACGTTTTCACAACCTCCTCATCTTCAAAATGAATCCCACGATTAGCTTCCTTTAGTGGCCCGAACAGATGCAAGTCTGATGGTGCCAGGTCAGGTCTGTATGGGGGGGGGGGGGTTGTGAGGTAAGACTTGCCATTCCAATTTCTCAATTTATGCAGTGGTGTAACGGCTGGTGTGTGGTCCTGCATTGTCATGCAAAAGAAGAACATCCGCCATAGTTTTTGTTGGGCGATCTCGGCGAAGACGTGCTTTCATCTTTTTGAGATTTTTGACCTATTGGACAGAATTTATTGCGCACCCCTGCTCCAAAAAATAAATCATAAGCACACCCTCTGCATCCCAAAACATCGTCACCATAACTTTGCCTGCCGACCGCTGAGTTTTGAATTTCTTTTTCCTTCGGTGACATTGTGTGATGCCATTCCATTGACTGTCTCCTTTGATTCAGGTTCAAAGAAATGAACCCACGTTTCGTCTCCAGTAACAATTTTTTCCAGAAACTCCTCTCCCTCCAAATTGAAGCGCTGCAAGTGTTCGGAGGCTATTGTTTTCCTTGTTTCTTTGTTTTGGGTGGTTAACATTCTTGGTACCCAACGTGACAAACTTTTGAGTAACCCAGTTGTTGAATAACCATCACACTGCCTTTACTGAGGGAGGTAATGCGATACAATTCAGCTGTTGTTTCCCGGCGATCACCACCAATGATGTCACCGACTCGCTGAATGTTGCATGGAGTCACTGCAGTCACCGGCCTGCCGCTTCGCTTTTCATCTGCCAATGGTGTTTGCCCTTCAGTTTCATTACAGCCACGAACCCATCGTCTAACAGTGCTGACATCCACCATTGCATCACCATACACATTTTTAGCCTTTCGTGTATGCGAATTGGCGTTTCACCTTCCGCAGTCAAAAATTCAATCACAGAACGCTATCTAATACGAATGTCGATGTCAGAAATTTTGCAAGAGGATGCATTGCTGCCACCTGTTGACTTAGGAAGTTACTACTGCAGGGGAGTGGAGAAGAAGGTTTGAGGAATTGCCCCAAATTCAAAGTTTTCATTTACCTTACTTATTTAAGGGGAAAAAATAGGAGGCATTACTTTTTGACCCACCCTTGTAATTCAGGTCCGTCACCTTTTCAAAGATGAAAGAATTAATGCAATGCCCTGAAAGGAGTTTCATGTTGTCCTGCAGAGAAAAAGAGAGAGAAATAGACATATACCTACTTACATGAGGTTTACTAACATGTTGATTGGATTCATTTATTCGTTCACTCATTCATTCACTAATGATTTTTGTCTTTAACATGAACATGAATTAATAAGCTGCATATTTAGGAAAGGCGATTGCACACTAAGGAAGCTGTTTGATAGCTGCCTTCAACGTTATAAAACAACCACTCCACATATGTCTGAAACTTCTCGTATTTGGCACCTTGGAATAGCAGGAATGTTCATCAACCTCGAACATCAAACAGGGGATATGTTTCTATTAAGGAAGCGATAGAAACTCAAGTAGCATTATTTTGTCTATGGGCTGCATTTGTTACATCCAGAAACACTGCACTGCTACTTTATGGTCACTATGGCGAAAATGAAACACAGAAACTTCTTCAACATACGTGGCATTTATGAAGTTAAAAATGTCAATTAATATTAGATAGCATATAATCAAGAGCATAAGTATGTAAGTGATTAGAGAAGTGCGACGATCTTTTACACTAATAAAATAATAAACATTTGACAGATGCGGAAAAGGTTATTCAATGCGTATACTAACTAATCTCTGTTTCATATAACCTTGCCCCGCTAACATATATCACTCCGCGTGCAACTATCTTCCCCCTCATTCTATTTGGCTAATGCTTTCGTGCCATACGACATAATCGGTGCCTTCCCGTCACATTTAAAACTGCAGTAAACGTCATAATAATTACCAGGCAGATATATAAAATACAAATAACAATATGAAGGCATGGAAAACTAATGAAGTTTATAATGAAACTGAGCAAGTTGAAACTGAATGAATGAGCAATGAAACAGAAACAAGTTTATAATAAAAGGCCTTCAGCCTTTTTCACTGGGATTTTTTAAACCCAGCACACATATCTTGCAAAAATGCTTGTCTTTCAGTCTTAAAAGTCGTGTCACGCCATACTTGTGTGTCCTTCATTCACCCAAGTCTCGTCAAGTTAGTATATTTTGCGATTTGTATCCCGGTGCAATCTGATTGTCCTTAAATAAGGTCTTCGCCACACAGAAATATCGCCCCTGGAGTGGTAAGTTTTCCTGTTGTCTCAGTTTCATGTCGCGATGTTCCTACGCCTCTAACACACCTGTAGGTTCAGAGCACAGCTGTTCGACTTCTCTCAATAACAAAGACGGTTTCTTCTCTGTGAGTGCATTAAACACATGCACCAAAATTCTATTTTCGCCGCTTTGTAAACTTTTTCCCTTGCGATGCTTCGGCGAAAAATTGGCGGTAGACTCTGCCATTATACATATAAGTGCATGCGCAGTAAACGAGCAATAAAGTAATTTAGCTCTCGCACTCGGCACAGCACACTTTAGAATGGCGATATATGACTAATCCAATTCAAAACAAGGTCAGTGATAAAAGTCATATAAACAAATATGTCATCACTACCGCTAAATCACGTGCTATCGTGCCATGTGCTTGAGAGCAAAGGAACCTCCTCTTTACTTCGTTTAGAATTAACACGCATTTCAGATAAATCAAATATGTTGCGTTATATATTTACTTAAAACAGTTACGAAAATATAGATTTGACAATTCCCTTCTAACATATAAAGATATATCACCATGTTAAATAAGGAACTAATTTTTACCGTACAACTCTATACTGCAATAGCAGCCAATGAGAGGTGATAAGGTCACGTGACCGTTAAGAGATACGGGGCAAGCTTATGTAAAACAAGGATTTTTTTTAGATGCGCATGACATCGTAAACAATCAAGCATGAACGGAATTTTAGGAGATGCCGGGTTTATATCACGCAGAAACTGAGGAAGTTTCTTATTAATTATAATATTTTAATGATTTCAATTTAAACAGCTCATTTGTGCACATGGGAGAGCTCCCTTGAGTTAAAACGTCTAGGTCCTGCAGCTTTTATGCTCGAAACTTCATTCTCAGAGCTGTAAAAATCCTTGGAGTTTAAAGGAACTTCAGTTTAATGTTCGTGCCGTCATCTTTTAATGCTCTCAAGCAACTTTACTATTCTAATCCACTTTACCACGCTTCAAGAGTTTCATGTGCCCTAGACATCTCATATATAGCAATATGAGCTGACATATCCATAGATTTGTTTCAGGGCTCACGAGATGTTTGTCTCTAGGGCTCGTTACCTTCCCCCAATGCAGTGTAAGAATTCATTGTCTTATTTATTCCTAATGTACATTTAAATTCAGCTGCACTCTGTTATGGCGCATAATGAGATGGTATCGATATGGAATATCTTTCAAAGAGGACGCCAATAGTTGTCACAGAGTTGTCTAGACTAATATTATGAAGCATTACCTTCTTTCAAACTAAATACCCCTGAAGGAATGTGTGATGTAGATTGAACCAAGGTGCATTCAACATTTATAGTACTGAATCTAATTTTATTAACGGTGGAATGAATGACTATTCATACATGCACAGAGCCATTACTGTTCAAGGGTTTTCTCAGGGAATGCATTTGGGAAGTGCTAAACCAAAACTGAAAAACGGAGTGTCGGTCATACCTTTATTTTGTGATAGCTTTTAGAGAATTATTTTGTTAGAGGGATTACCAATTGGACCAGTGAGTGGGGCATATTGACTAAATAAAAGATTTTATAGGTTAGAGTGACTAAAAGCCAGGATTAAATGGTTTACAAGACCAAACAGGAGTAAACGGATATCAACTTACTTATAATTCAAAACCTGTACCCAATCTTGGGTGTTAACCAATAAACTACGAAAATACCTATTAACTTTACTGCAACTTTAACATTTGCATTTCAATTATTTAGTTCTGTTTATATCTTAGTAATAATCAATTTACTACTTTTAAAATAGTTCATTGGCACTGTAGTGGTCCACCTATAATTTAGAATGACGTAAGCAATTTGTTAGTCAAGAGGCTAGATTAATGCAAAAGGAAGGGTAAATGACAGTTGAAGGGGGAAGAGGTACGCAGTTAGGGCTTAGGACTTTTTTTAAAGTGCACGTTAAGGCAGAAGAGAAAGAAAGGGGAAGGCGACAAAGAGCTGACACAAAGAGGAGATGAAGGAATGGAGAAATGTAGATTGACAGAAGTCTCAGCGTTAAAGGGATAATAAGAGCGAAGCTGTGGTTTTCGCTGCTCCGACATGGTTTTGTCAACATCGTTCATTACTTGAAAATCATGTAGCTCTTTGATAGTGATTAGTTTTAGCCAATAGATATCTCTTTGATGTGATTTCGTCATTACCTGAGTGTTTCTGTTTCGTGATCATCAGCTTAATTAAATCAATGTTAACATCTGTTGTGTGAACGTGTAATGAACAGGAACTCAGGTTTTAAGAGTAGCTTCATATTTTCCAGAGCTTAACGTAAACTCTCTGTTACATTACATTCATTACCATTTCATATATGTATCTATAAACTTTGTCTCTGTTGGCAAACATTATTCCTTTTTCAACTAATCTCCTTGTAACGCACTCTTCACTGATATACCTAACTATTGCTGATTATTAAAAAAAGCACTAGATCATGTATATTGTTAAAATTTATGTAAAAGATGCTACGCAGTATCACTAAGCAATGGGTAGAATACGGTGTAGACATAGTGCAATAACAAATAAATTGCCGGTGCAATTCAAAAATTCTGCGAGTTTTATTCATTCAATTTTAATCGTTCTAATAACCACCCGAATTACGGTAATCATATGTTATGACCAGTTTAACTACTATAATAAGAAGGAAACAAACATTAAGCAATGAGCCGAGAAAAATGCATAATCACATTTTAACAACTTTTTCTGGTGCGAGCGATCACGTAGTTTCTCTACTCACTGAACAAAGTATCTTAAAACGCTTATTCTTTTATCTAGTTCCATCTTAATATAGAGATTTAGATGTAGTTTTATTACATATTTCTTTACATATACTCATGCCCGCCTCGGTAGCGTGGTGGTAGAGGTTCAAGAGGTCCCAATTTCGAATCTTCGTCAGGGTGAGTTACCTGGATAAGGTTTTCCTGGGGTTTTCCCTTATCCTGAAAGACGAATGTTGGGTAACTCTAAGCTCTATGGACCCTGAGCATCATTTCGCCCATTCCATTCATCGTCCGATATGACTTAACTTTGGAGGACGTAAAATTACAACAACAACAACAAAAACACTTACCCCTACAATGAAAAGTAGATAATGCAATATACTTAAATGTAGTCAAATACTTTAAGAGATGATTGCTATGGAGTGCCTTTAAATTTCCATTCTTTGCATGAACAAGAGAGGAGGAAATGACTTTCCAATATTCTCCACAAAAGGTAAAGAAAAAGTATAGGAAAAAAATCTCTGTGCTTTAACTGGATAGGTAGACATTTTCTGTGCAGTAAAATTTTGTTTATCATTTAGAGCTTATCATGTATGCAATATTATCTGGAATGAAAAGAGATTCAGAGACTATTTCCAAAAAATTCAAGCTTTGCATTTATTTTATCTTGAAAATATCTTAATAATATGACATTTTAATCAAGAATTTTTGAAACACTTTCGTTAAAATCAAAATGTTCACAGATTTGGCATGTATCTTGCGTGGGGACTTTTCTTAAATGTTTGTGTGACATTAATGAAACATAAATATCTAGTTTGGTATCCAACCGACTTCTGTTTTTCAGTGAATCACAAACACACAGTTATTTTGTTTAAATCCCTTTTCTTTTAATTCAGTGATCTACAAGTATGTATTTCCAGTGAACTCTCTATATAGCATTTTTGGGTGGAATATCCAACTGAAACAGTAATCGTGGCAGAAAAAGTGAAAATAGTGTTAGAAGTCATATTGAATGTTATCCCTTCATTTGCTCTGATATACATATTGACATTAATTTAAATTCTTTTAAATATAATCAAATAATAATAAATTACATCACAACTATTTATTCGAAACAAATTTAAATACCGTTTTTGCCTAAATTAATTAGAATTTTCATGCAGTGAGCAGCATAATGAATGAATCTAAAATTCGGAGACTGGATTATAGACATTTTTCCCATTAGCAATGGTATTTCATAATATTTCGTAATTTACAACAAAGTAGATGTTGTTTCTCTTAGAGGTTATTATAAAACTCTTTCTTTAGTCATGTAGTTGCTAGGTTTTTAAACTTGTCCTTTTTCTCGTTGACCTTCCTTATACAGTTGAACATAGACGAGGTCCCTGGCTAATTTGTCCACAAAGATCAACGCAGGGAAGTTCTTGGCAATTATTAAGCAGCCTAAAGGCTCAATAGCTTTTGGAGTACTAAGCTGGAACGTGAAGCAAAACATCCACAATTAGTTGTTCTTTTTTTATTCCTTCCTTATTGTGACCTTCAAGAGTTTTCTTCTCATGTGTACAGTTCTGTGCTCGATAACTGTAGCACACTACTTTGGTGTACAAGATCGAATGCCTTTAAATGGATGTCTGTTAGTGATGAAATCGGAAATTGACAAAAAAGTTCCTTCTACTCCTAAAAAGATGGACTTGCATATGGCACCTTTAGTTCATAATATTTAGAATTATTTTTTATAAGGTGACAATTACATAACACTACTACAAACGTAAGGTCATGCGTGGATTTTGGGCATTTCATAGGAAAAAGCTTATTTTCTTACGACGTAGAATAAATAACTTGCAGACATAAATGTATACTTTTTCCAAATTTAAAAGCCATACTTATCTTGAATTTTTTCTTAATTGCATCACATTTAAATACACAATAAATTAATCTGAAGTAAATTTTCTGCAATTTGATCATTTTGTTTTCTCACATATAGATGGTATAAGTATTTTCATATCAGCTAATACTCGCTCTAAAATATTAACAAATAAATATTTTAAAACTTGTCTGTAGCTTCCTTGAAATTCGTTACTTGTATAAATTATTACCTTTCTGTTATCTTTTCATGAAGACCAGCCAGAAATATTATTTGTGGGCTTAGCTTATACTAGTTAACTAATTTTCAATAATTCGAAAGTAATCAGGCCCGCCTCTGAAGTATTTGTTAAAGTCAGTTTTCACATAATGATAGTGATCCTTTAGACATTGTTTCTAAAACCCTTCGTCCAATATAATCTGACCTGTTGTCTATAGCAACATCTGCGGTTATTGTCGATACAGCACGTAATCAGAACACAAACAAAAACAAAAGAGAATCACAAAGCAGTTTTAGTGCAATGAGAGCTTCCTACTTAGTCGCGCTAATTGTTCTTTGTGAAATCGATATGTTTATGACGTCATCCGAAGTTAAAAACACATTGTCACAAAGCCGCCTTTGACACAGATTGTTGATCTCGGTTGAATCCTCCGGAAATCTGCGCAAGGTTTCAGAAACGTCAAGGGATATTTCCGTGCCATCCTCGTAGATTAGAGTCACCGTTGCGGAGCTGTATTATCGACCAGTCTTCCGAACTGCTAGAAATACATAATTAACTTCAGAGAACGCCGAGGCTCTTCTAGAACTCCTCTTTTTCTCCCTTTTTTTTCCAAACAAAGACAATTCCTTAATGTCTCGCTTACGCTGGATAGTACTAGCCATCTATGATATGCACACGCTTTCCTCAGATGTGTACTTTTGAAACTGAGATAAAATGAAATGCTTGAAATGAGTTAACATAACTGTTGTGTACTTTACATCTGTGTGTTGATATAGTAGCTTCTGTGTAACTACTTCTAACTTAATTATATTTGCCTCAGAAATTTTAATAACTTAAGAACTTAATACATGTTACACATTTCTATATTACATTAAAACAAACAAGTGTGAGGGGTGTATAAATGAAACCAACGAGTCCTAAACTTTTATTCGTACATCTGAGCAAGACAATTATGTTTGGAAAAAGAAATTATTCTCTTATCTTTTAACCAATTTTATCGCTACCGGTAGTGCCGCCTGTGAACTAAAATTGAGCAAATAAACGATTGTAATCGCATTTCATGTCTTTTGTGTAGAAATAATACCATAGTAATGGCTAGAATTTCTTGTAATTGTTATTATTACGAATCATAATATTGTAGTTCTTTTTTGTTTCGGTATAGGGAAGAGTCGTTCAGTATCGGCCGCCATGCAGTACCGGCCAATACTGTGATTTCCCTTATCGCCTCCATATGGCAAAAGTTCCCAGTAAGCAGTAGCAAGCTTGTGCATCCACATGCTCTATAGTCGGATATCTTCTTCCTCTTTTCAGTTCCTTGTCTGGTATAGCTTTTAGCACACGGAAGATATTCTGAGGCTTATAGCAGCGCTATGTTTGCGATCTCTGTAAACCAGTGATCTAAACATTTGTGAACTGAGCAGAAATAGAGACAATAAGTTCCCATGCTTTTGTATTCTACTATTGTTCTATATGTGGCAGTGCAATGTATCACTGACTATCTATATTGTAACAGAAAAGACAGTGGCCAATACTCCAAGACATTTTCTATAAGCCTTATATTTCTAGCTTTTTTACTTTCGATGAAATAATGTACTATAACTAAAATCATTACATTATAGTATCTATAAAACATGTCTTCAGGTAAGAGAATAATGAGTGAGATTCCGATTAACCACCACAGTTACAGAGTATGTAGTTGCTATTTTAGACACGCACACGTGGACCTTTTTCTAAAACTGTTTTATGAATGAGATGTCAAAACGTGTCTTTCCACTGAAGTGTTAAGGTAAATAAAGGAGATTTTGTATACCAAACAAAAATTTGACATCAAGATGTCTTACATAAAATAAGTTTAGAAGAAAGTCAAAATACTTAACCTGACCGATACTGCACGACCTTCCCCCACCTAGGGCATTAAATTGCGGGTTTATATATTTTATGCTAGAAATAACATGATTGCGGTGGTAAACCGTATTTTAATGACTAGATCCATAAATTATTCATAATAAAGTCCTTGTTTTCAATGGATTTAAACAAAATCAATCTTATAATAGGTATATAGCTTAAATTTCGTGTGTGGTGATTCACTTAAGTCGCTAAGTTGAATATAACTTACACAGACAAGGTTCACAAAAGGGAGCTAACCGAAAGAGCAGTAGAAGAAACACCCATTCACCTGGCTTTAGGACATTGTAGATATCTTATTGTTGGGGAATTCCATGACATTCTTGTACTAATTATGAACTACTGGATGATTACAAACCACAACATTTCTCTTTGTTTCCAATTAAAGTACGAAATTAATTTCCATTTAATATCTAATTAAGTAAAGGTAATTTAAGTGTTTCTTAGAGTTACATAATTATAACTTAATACATTAAGAAACGACAATCGTGAAACGTGGGAACGTCACTGGAAACTTAATTTTACTTGAAGGAAAATTATGCTCAACCAGCGAGAGTTGTAATCATCACTCGAACATTTCTGCAAGGCACTGCAGAAGTCAAGGTTGTTCAATCCCAGAAAGTCTGTAAAGAAGCAAAGAAAAAAGACGTGTAAGAGTCGAGGTGCCTTCAAGGTCATAGGCTCTAGTTTGGCTACATAACTTTAAGATTAACCTAAGGCGACGTTTATCTGCACGTGTAGCTTCGAACCCTCTTTCATTTAGTCAGGCAAAAATTATGGCATGGTAATGACAAGAAATTGAAAATAAAATTAAGGCTCTAATGCCCGGTTTCACCAACAGATGTTAAGACTTAACACGAGTTTAGCAATAGTTAAAACAAAAATTGCATTTTACCAACAGGTGTTAGCTTAACACATGTGTTGAATCTCTTGTTAAACTAACGAACCAGATTTCTGTTGTTAAATCCTTAACAATTGTAAATAGTCAATATGGCGGGCATTAACTCAGCTGTTGATGTCGATTTCCTATATTTAAGACCGTCTAAATGGCATTCATAAAAGTGTATGGCCTCTGAGGAGAAATGTTTTTGAGAATCTATCAGAAGAAAATTTTCTACAGAGGTATAGACTGATAAAACAATTTGCCATGGAGGTTACCGCGGAAGTACAAGAGAGGTTAGAACATCCATCGAAAGGAATATGCCATTCTCGCCTTTGTTTCAAGTATTAATAACTGTGCAATTTTATAATTCACTGAATTATTTGTATAATACATTGGCCATTTCCTGTCTCGAAACGTTCAAGTCACTTGTCCTTCGCACCTCGTCTTAAATTTACTTAATACTGGCGAAGTTGTTTGGTGCTTATAGTAGTGACACATGTGTTTGAATTAAATTCGTTATCAATATTTTCCCATGTGACATTTTTCTCATTTACATTCATCGCATCCGTCCTTTTTTTCCCACGATATCCTCACACTTCATCACCAGTTCAATTAACAATTCTTTCTCCATCGATGAGAAATTTGTCTCACGGCTTTTGTTTACGAGTTTGTTCACCCGCCATTTTTTCAGCTGTGTGCAGGTGCAGACGAAAATAAAAACAGCAGCACATGTCAGTACGTTCAGAAAATAATACGACGCATCCATAGTCCTTTATAGCTGTAATAATTTACAAGTTTCTGGCGTTAACATGAGTTTTTTAACATTTTCAGAAAAAAGGTTGGTGAAATGCAAGAAATTTAACAGTAGTGTTAGCGCTGTGATAATTGTTACGCTACATTTGTTAGCGTCAATTTTAACTCCTGTTGGTAAAATCAGGCGTAAGTGTGATGGGTGATACCACTCTTTCTCGATACTCGATACCGATACACGATATTTTCCACGATACCTGTTACTTCGATACCGTCATTTCTGTTTCTATTTTAAATAAAAATAGAATATTGAGAGAACCGTGTAATGGAAATTAAATTATTAGGTGCACATATTTAATGAGACAAAATTTAAAATAATTTGGGTACTTTAAGAAAAATCCTACATTGCATATATTAATTTTAAATCGTCCAATTTTATTAGTTTTTGTTCAAAAATACTTGCATTCTCACTCTTTAGGTTTAACTCTACTCTTTTTGTGCCACGTATGTATGAGTCGTGAAATGCTAAATAGTCTTTCAGAGAAACTTCTGTAGGTGGAATACACAAATATTTTGTGGCCAATTTTCTTCAATTTTAAATTTGTTTTCCAGAAATCCAGTGCACTAAAGCGAAGGTAACAAATCGTCGTTGAGATTTGCATTGATTTGTTCTTGGGAACTGTTAACTGGCAATGAATCTAACACACGATTATTTTCCAGCAAAATGTTACTTAACACAATCCTCAGTTTCTCGGGCTTTGAAATGTTCTACTTAGGGCAATAATAATCTTTGATTTTAAAATAAAATAAAAATTGCGGAATCACCAACAATCTCAACAAAGTGGCGAGCAAATTTTCTGAAGTATTGTTTGATATCGATACCATTCAAGAATTGTCGGTATCGATATATCTCAAGTATACAGTGAGTGAGTGTGTGGTGTTTTAGGGCCCGTCGACAACAAGGTCATTTGGGCCCAAAGTCAACATTAAAATCTAAAAGCTACACTAATCAAGCTAAAAAGGTAAAATAAAATAAAAACATTCAACTATTAAAAGTACATAAAAACTCATCCCAGTCAAAATAATTTAAAAGCTCTAAAATTTATAAATATAAAATTCAAGTCAGACCTGTGTATTAAAACCGATTTTAAAAACAAACCGCAGTGCCTTATCCACGGCCACTGGGTCGTCACCTAAAACACCGGGCAAGTTAACTCCCAACGGAGCACACACTGGGGCCGGTTCCCCTCTTAATAAATGACCATGAGTCGCTCGTGTGTGCCCAATTCTCAGCCGGGTGAGTATCACCTCGGCTCGCCGGTTATCCCTGCAGGAAGTTAGCCAGGGTTGTACGCTCTCCTTTATTGCCCGGAGTTGTGTGCCTTCCAAAGCTGTCCAGGAGTGCTGCCAAGCAGAGAGGAGTTGGCGACGGAAAAAACGTTGCACATCCTGGTATGGCACAGTACTTGTTAAACTCCGGGGCAAACGGCAAGCGGACTTTGCAGCCGCGTCCGCCTCCTCGTTTCCGGAAATCCCCACATGGCCTGGGGTCCAAGTAAAAACAAAATTGTACCCGCGCCTGAGCATTTGCGAGATCTGGGCCTGTATTTTTAAAACGAGGGTGTGAGCGGCAGTGTGCTGTTGCAAGGCCTGAAGAGCACTCAGAGAATCAGTGCAGACAATAAAAGAGCCAGGAGCTAACTTGCAAATAAAAAGGAGCAAATAGAAGATGGCATACAGTTCTGCGGAAAAAAAACTGAAGTGGAGTCCAGGAGGCGAACTTTATGAGCCTCACCGTTAATGAAGAATGCGCAACCCGTAGTGCTACCTAACTGAGAACCGTTTGTAAAGACCGGAACATAGGGTAACGGCCCAATAGTTCGGCAAAAAGTTGTTGGAACACCGAATGTGGAGTAGCGAGTCTAGAGTTGCTTGAAAGATCGAGATCGAACAGCGCACGATCGAACTGCCATGCAGGATAAGGGCAGATGGACGACCTCTCCACGCGAGGCATTCGGAGGCCATGGGAATGTAGGAGATCCCGAAATCTTATTCCCATGGGGCGTGTACGAGAACCAGGGCGCATATAACGGTGGACTAAATCTGGACACAGAACTGGTTTAAAACAAGGATGATTGGGATAACTTACCAACTTCGAGACGTACGAGCAGAGTAACAGCGAGCGACGAATATGGAGTGGAGGTTCGCCTGAGTCTGCATACAGGCAGTCGACTCGACTGGTGCGGAAAGCTCCTGTGGCAAGGCGGATGCCAGTGTGATGCACGGTGTCTAAAAGGCGAAGTTTAGAGGCGGTCGCTGCGCCATAAATAAAACTGCCATAGTCCAGCTTGGACCGAACCAGAGAGCGGTACAGCCTCAACATTACCGTGCGATCGCCGCCCCCCAAGATGCTCCAGATAATACCTTCAGCACCCGAAGAGAACGATCGCAAGAGGCTCGAAGGTGACGAATGTGGTGCTCCCAATTTAGTTGTCGGTCCAAGTAGAGGCCCAAGAACTTCAGGTGCAAGACAAATGGCAGGGGTGTGCCGTTCAAATGAAGATCAGGAGGCGGGTGAATACCTCGTAGGCGGTGAAAGTGGATACACTGCGTCTTCGCAGCTGAAAAACGGAAGCCGGTTTGAAGCGCCCAAGCTGCTAGCTGGGTAATGGTCAGCTGCAGTTGGCGCTCAATGTTATCTATGTTGGCAGACCTATAATAGACTGCGAAGTCGTCAACATAGAGGGATGATGGAATTCCACTTCGAACGGCACTAGTGATGCCGTTAATCGCTACGGCAAAAAGGGGGACGCTCAAAATTGACCCTTGAGGTACACCGTTCTCCTGTATCCGCTCCTGGGATATCGTTTTTCCTATGCGCACACGAAAACGGCGAAGTTTTAAAAAATTGCATAAAAACTCGGGTAAATGACCACGCATGCCGTAACCATGTAGGTTACGGAGTATGCCGTACCGCCAAGTGGTGTCATAGGCCTTCTCCAGGTCGAGGAACACGCCCACGGCATGTTGCTTCAGTAGAAAGGCATCGGAAATATACCCCTCAAGGCGTGTTTGATTATCGACACTTGAGCGATGGCGACGAAAACCGCATTGCAAGTTGGATAGATGGTTATGCTTCTCTAGCCACCAATTTAACCGAGAGTTTATCATTCGCTCGAAGGTCTTACAGATGACACTCGTCAGGCAAATGGGGCGGTATCTAGATGGAAGTGTGCGGTCCTTTCCGGGTCGAGGGATGGGGATGACAATACCCTCTCGCCAGGAGGAAGGGAAAACCCGCTCATGCCAAATGCGGTTATAGATGTTTAAAAGGAAACATAGCGCCTCAGATGGAAGATGTAGCAGCATCTGTCGGTGAACGTCATCGGGACCTGGAGAAGAATCCTTTGCTAACGCCAGAGAATGGGCGAGCTCGGCTGCGGTAAAAGGTTGGTTGTACGGCTCGGTGCAGTCACTATTAAAATTAAGTGGTACCCGCTCCGTCTTTTTCTTAATAGGCAGGAAGAGAGCGTCATAGCGGGCAGTTTGGCTAGTAGCAGCAAATGTGGTAGCTAGGGCTTCAGCTATGTCCTTTTCGGTGGTGCACATGGAACCGTTGATGGCAAGGCCGGGAATTACCGTCCGGCGATACTTGCCATACATCCACCGAACAGCTGACCATACTTGTTGGGTAGAGCTGCGCCGGGAAAGCGAAGACACATAGGCTTCCCAAGATTCACGCTTTGCGTTTCGCAGTATAAAGCGTGACCTAGCGCGAGAACGTTTGAAGGCGACGAAGTTCCCTTCCGTCGGGTGCCGCTGAAAAACGCGCAAAGCACGTTTGCGTGCTTTGACAGCCAAAATGCATTCCTCAGACCACCACGGTACAGGGATACGACTTGGTGTAGGTGAACCTCGAGGAATGCTGGATTCTGCTGCGAGCAGGATCGAGCAAGTAAAATATTCGACCATTGCATCGATGGTGTCGAAACCATCGTCGATGAGGTGTATGAGGGATTGGAATTTTCCCCAGTTAGCTTTGGAAATAATCCAGCGAGGATGTCGAGAAGGTACACATTGGCGGCCAGAAAAATGAATGTTAATGGGGTAATGATCACTGCCAAAGAGGTCGGAAAGTACTGACCACTCAGGTAGTGGTACTAAAGACGGACTGCAGAAAGAAAGGTCTAGTACGGAATGTGTACCATAAGCGGATGATAGGAATGTCGGGTCACCAGTATTTAGCAGAAGCAGGTCAGACTTATCGAAGACGTCTACGAGGAGGCATCCACGGGCGTCATCTATGTCTGATCCCCAGAGCGTGTGCTTGGCATTCAAATCTCCCACAAGAAGTAGTGGTGAGGGGAGCTGAGCCAATAGAGCTAGAAGATCCCGCTCTGGAACTATACTGAGCGGCGGCAGGTACATGTTGCAGATGGTAAAACTGATGCACTCCAGCTGTATCCGAACGGCCACAGCTTGCAATGGTGTGGTGAGAGGAACGTTGGCGGCGGAGATGTTAGGCGCCACTAAGGTAGCAACGCCACCGCTTGCACGCATACCTGCAAGAGAATCGCTTCTAAATGCCGAAAAAGAGTAAAGGTGTAAGGAGTGATTGGGATGTAAGTGGGTTTCCTGGAGGCAAATAATTGGCGGTGACCGTTGAGAAACTAAATGTTGTAGGTCTTGAGCACGAGCTCGAAATCCATTGACATTCCACTGGATTATTTCCATAAAGAGCTTTTAGCGGGCCGTTTTAACCTTTTTCTTGACCTTGTCTGATTTGGGCCCTACGATTCGAAAATCGTTAGCCTCCTGTGACTCCGCTGAGGCTCGGGAGTCAGAACTCCTACGGCTCGTAGAACGAGACCGGGATCTAATAGAAGGCGAGCGACTTCGCGATCTATGTGGTGGCCGGGATCGGTTTTTCGCATTTACTACGGGATGGCTGTTACCCGCTGAAGGCTTGGTGGCTGGAGTCTATACGGTTGAAGCGGAGGCTGTGCTGGTGGATATACAAACAGTCTGAGACGTGGGTTTAACGGCTATAAAGTCTGTCTGCGTGGATGCGTGGGCGACAGGGACGTGTTGAACAGCAACAGTGGTATTAGGAGTACGGCGAGCTGCTGATGCATATCCAGTAGTAGTGGTAGCAGGCTTTAGTTGCTCAAAGCGCCGTCGTGCCTCTGGAAAAGTCAGGCGTTCTTTTACACGTAGCTCCTGAATGCTTTCTTCGTCCATGAATCTAGGGCACTGTCGCGAGCTGGAGGGATGACTACCGCCACAGTTCACGCAACAAGGTGTTCGACTGCAGTTTGGGTCTTCGTGTGTCGGTAGGCCACATTTCTCACAACGTGCAGGATTGGTACATGTGACCTTAGTATGTCCGAACCGTTGGAAACAGCGCATGGGGTTCGGGACATACTGGCGGACGCTAGCACGTTCATATCCGCAATAGATGAATTCGGGTAACTTTGTCCCAGCAAAAGTTAGAAAAACCGTATGCAATGGGTACTCTTTGCCATCCTGTTTTCGTGTTAGCCGGTACGCCTGACAAACAAGTTGATCAGAGAGGCATCTTACAATTTCTTCATTTGCAAGACCGTCTAAGCTGGAGGTGGTGACTACTCCTCTGCAGGTGTTGAGTGTTTTGTGTGGGGCTACCCGGATCGGGTAGGAGCCCAACAAAGTCGCCTTTTGCAGTTTTCGAGACTGGTCTGCATTTGTGCTCTCCAATAGTAGGGTGCCGTCTCGGAGGCGCGTCGCATTCTTAACAGGGCCACTGATCTTATCTAATTCACGCTTTATGTAAAAAGGACTGATATCCTTAAACGTTTTGCCATCACATGCCAAGGTCATCACTATATACGGGTCGCTGAAAGAGGTTTTGCGCGGATGCATTTTGAATAGGACCCCCATCCGGAACCGTCGGCATCAGCCTGCCATCCGGGGGTTAAACAAAGAAAGACACCGAATCTTCACGGTCTGTGCCGTCATGGGGACCCCACCCATGACCGATCTCATTTGTACCTCAGAAAAGCTACCCTTCAATATCCACTGCTTGTCCGTATGGGTAAACCGTTCACCACGCACACCCCGGCTTTATGCCCCTACCACAGGAATAACCGCCTGTGGTTCCCCACTTTAGGCCGCGCTGCGTATAATAGGCACACGCGGATTCAGGGGACTTGTGGTTGATTACACTTGGGTTCCGTCAGCGGTAGCACGTCCGGTCCGTGATACTAACCCAACGGCACACGGCCGTCGGGAGATTAACACAGACCGGGCCCTCGAGGAGCTACGTGGGTGTACTTGACGGTGTGGACGTGCTCCGCACCTAAGGCTACACATAGGGGCAGTGCGAAGGGTCCGCTCAACCTTCACTTTTGAGACCTCCGGAGAGCACACATGTCGGAAGCCGCGCTGAAAACCGTGGGACAGAACCACGGAGATAGGAGAGATCCCTGCTGGTGAGACAGGAGTTATAAACCTAAGACCTTACGTGCTAATAATTATAATAAAAAACTAGAAGGGGAAGAAGGTGATGCATACTGATCAGCAGTAGCAGAGCGTGGCACAGTTGATGGAGGTGAAGGGAATGAAATGAGGGTGAGTGGCTAGGGACCCCGGGATCGCCAATCCCGTACCTACCGTAGTAGGTCCCTGGGGAAAAATACCAGAGCCTCTTCTGCCAGTTTTCGGGGTTACTGATGGACCTTCTCGGCAGCCGTAGCGGTCGTGGGGTACACCAAGTCCCCACCGTACATCACCCCATCAGTCAGTCCCCTACTTCCTGTTGCCCACCCCTCGGGACGAGGACCGCAGAGGTTGGATTTTGAGGGGCGCAAGTATATAAGATCCATCTCTAGTTATATTAAAAATCACAGATTGGGAGAGAAAGAGAGAATACATTTAATAGAGAATTAAAATTGCAAATGTAATACTGAAATGAATTGTTGAATAAATGTCATTCAGCGGAATCTTAAATAACTTGTACCCTGCTCCGTCGAAAAAATTCTTCCTCTAGCCCTATCCTTCACTTTTCCCTGATTAGCTAATATACTTCTTCGAGTAACGATGCATGACAAAGAAGCAAAACTATGCAATGCAAGGTCACGAGATAACAGCGATGTAAACACATTTAGGTGCTTTGTGCATCATGAAGGTGCAGATTTATTTATGCGGTTATGAAAAATTAACTCTGATAGATCTGTTCATATACCTATGCTACGTTAAATGATAATGTTGAACATAAAGTACTAGTTTGCATTACACAACAACCTAATCTACGAGAGTATCCAATCAGAGGTAAACTGCTACTTAGTGCACGTAATAGTTTAAGAGGTTTATAGGAAAATTATATGGAATAGGTTTTAGAATCAGAGAACAGGTGGGCAAAATTTAAAATTTGAATGCTGCTGAGTGTATTTCACCTCCATATAGTAAATAGAGCAATTATTGTATTCCACCCAAACGTTTGATATCCAGATTTCACCGGAAATACACGTTTTGATAATTCCTGGATAAAGTAACAGATATGTTTACAACAAAACACACCAGGAATTGTCCATTTGTCTGTGGTTGCATGTGTTACTCAAAAACATGGTTAGATGCCAGACTTTTAAAAAATAAAAATACCTATTTTTAAGATTCTTTCATACAAAATGAAATGCATATCTAGAATTTTCTGACAATTTCCATCGTAAATTGCAAACCACCGTTTTCCCTCGTGCACAGAGCATTCAGATATATGCCCGCCGGTTATTCCTTCCTTCCTCCCTTCCTCCATTCCTCCCTTCCTCCCTTCCTCCCTTCCTCCCTTCCCTCCCTTCCCTCCCTTCCCTCCCTTCCCTCCCTCCCTCCTTCCTTCCTTTATTTATTTATTTGTAGTTTACGTCCTCCAACGTTGCCATATCGGTGGATAAATGGAATGGGTGAAACGATGCTCAAATGAGCCCAGGGTCCATAGAGCTTAGTTACCTGACATTCGTCTTTCAGGATAAGGGAAAACCCGGGAGAAAACCTCATCCAGTTTACTCACTCTGATCGAAATTCAAACTCGGGATCTCTTGAACCTGAGGCAGATACGCTACCATCTACGCTACCGAGGCGGGCAGGCCTGTTATTTATACTAAGCCACCTTTTATGATGATAATTTAAAAACACTAATTATAAGTTACATGCCTGATAATGAAAATTAGTGATTCTATACACAGTGATCCACAGTGGTAGAATTTACTGTTTTAAACCACGGAACAGTTTAAACCAAGGAAAAAGGATATGCTATGAATATTAATTAAGAGCAGAAGTAGAACGTACGGTCCATTGCATCTAAAATCAATTATTTCCTCCCGAATGGTTATGTAATTCAGTCCCGCATCCATAGTGGATTATAGTGGGTGTTTGTAAGCAGTTATGCATACAAAGTTTTGTTCATAGACATTGTATATGTATCCCTGACTAGCTGCTTTAAGCATTT
The DNA here is from genome assembly GCA_030765055.1 of Mantis religiosa. NCBI lineage: Eukaryota > Metazoa > Arthropoda > Insecta > Mantodea > Mantidae > Mantis > Mantis religiosa. The sequence continues at coordinate 172,145,036 of CM060951.1, forward strand.
ATGTCATCTAACCTCTCCATTAAACCTTCAAGTCCATTTTATAACTAGGCTCACGTCGTAATGAAGATATTCGGAGTAGTAAAGCGAAACAAGCAACTCTCACTCTGATCTCTCTCATTGGCTAAAGTTAGATATGAATCAGTTCTACAGTGTGATAACTACGAACACTCTCCAGCCAATAAAAGATGCGAAAATTATAATCCATTTAAAATATTCCCGTTCTAAAGCTATACATGTTTCCAAGAATATATGGTAAAACTTTTAGCATTCTGAAGTTTATATTTACTCAGAAAAAGGAAAATTAATTTAGCAACTTTAACATTGTCTTAATGAAACTCTCTGTATAAAGTAAATGATTCTGTTAAATACAACTCCAAACGCCCAAGTACTTAGTAAGTGAAACTTTGACGTATTAAATTTTTCTATTATGAAGCTTCTATAAATATCAGTATAAAAAAGTAACCCATGGCGTGACAGCCCCAAGTGGGTATGAGCCTACCAACCCAATTGCCAGCCTCACGCCCACTTACGCACGGCAGAAGTGGGCGATCATCCAACCGAATCGGGCAGTAGATGTGATCGGCATCTCGGCATCGGCCAGCCGGAGTTAGTTTTCGTGACATGGGCCGCTTACCTAGTGCAATCTCCTCAAGTTCTTCACGATGCTGAGTGGATACCGGTTCTATGTCCGGGACCTAAACTCCCAGCACATGGTTGGGATCCAGCCCTGGCCGCTTTCCTTGATCAGGGTTCAAGGCATGCTACCTTAGCCCGCTACGCCACGGCGCAGGACAATAATTATCGGTAAATTCCTACACTCTCTCCTAAAATGCATATGGAAGTCATGGGCATATGGCAATCTACCGTGAATTAACGTTGTAATCTGATTTGTGCAAGATTGTTAAGGACTTGTAGACAATTTTTGTTTCAAAACGCACAGTTATTTAGAATCGAGAGCTATCTAATGTGTGATATAGTAGAAGTCAGTCACTAATGAGATTATTATACTTGAAACTTCCTTCTAAAATCATTCCTTATATTTCATTTAACTGCGGTAGTGGTGAGCTTAGTCACTGACTTTTCGCATTAAGACGTTCTCAGGAAGACATTTTCATTAACCTCGTGTCGTCCGGTCATTCTTGCTAAGTAGCGAGACCAAATTCAAGCTCCCATTAAGAAAATATTCTTTGATGAGATTTTTTACAAGGTTTATTTTTTCCCGAGCTTTAAAAAAGCGCAAGCTTTTAAGCCGCGACGGGATCTGGGCTCATTTGCACTATATTTAGCCTTCTTTACAAAAGCCTTTCGGCAGGAAACTAAATTTACTGGGAGATATATTCATATTTTTAAAGAGACGTCAAAACACCATCAAAGGGTTGTAGATGTTTGAGAAAGCGCGTAAATGTAAGATAACATCGGCGCTCCATCATAATTCGATTTACACTCTTTATTACTCCAACATAAACGTTACAACTGCTTCAATATCAAATAAAAGGTAATGCTTTACATTCATAATTTAATTAAAATAAGTTTTAAGTATTAAATTAAATTGTTAAATCATTATCTATGATCAGCATTCTCTTTTTCATGAAAAAGTTTTCTTCTATTACCTTCTTTATTTCTATTTACTGTATTCCACACAAAAATTGCATATTTCATGGAAACACACGTTTGCCCGCTTCGGTAGCGTGTCTGCCTTACGTTCAAGAGGTCCCGAGTTCGAATCTCGGTCAGGGCAAGTTACCTGGATAAGGCTTTTTCCGCGATTGTCCCTTATCCTGAGAGAGGAATGTCGGTTAACCCTAAGCTCCATGGACCCCGCACTCATTTGAGCATCATTTCACCCATTTCATTCATCGTCCGATATTATGTAAAAAAATGGCGTTTAAGGTCCTCTAAGTCCTGAGATACATTTCTAGAAGAAGTTCTTGATTTATACATGTTTGTATGTGTATGTGAAAAATAAATATAACACAAAAATGAGAAGTCAGATAAATAAGAAACTTTCTAGTTTTCATGCAATTTTATTATTCCAAATTACCCTTTCATTAGAATACAGTTTTAAAAAATTTTAGTTTCATTGTGAATCAACGTGAAAAGTATGTAAATTCCTTCTTTTTCCTAAGAAATTTTGCTAAATTTACACAACGAAGAAATTAAAAGATATAGATAGTTAAATAGCACAAAGTACATATCCTTTAAACGCACGACTGGTTTCGGTAATATTTTAACACCAGAATATAGTGACGTCATTATATCAAGACATCAATCCCCTTCCTTTTTCGCTTACAATTAAATATGTAATTAACTTCTTTTTGCAAATAGTTACATCCTAAAGCACTTAGAAAACTGACATATTTAGAACTATATATTTTAAACAAGCTAAAAATAAACGAAATCGAGCATATAAATCTATGCTAAAGCAACATGAAATTTCAGCAGCCGGGCTAGACTCGCATTCTAGTGACAAGGAAGACTGGCTAAGGAAAAATTTCCATCTTCCAGCCGGGAATAAAACACGGGACCTCTGGATGTAGGAGCCAGCATACTAACAGAGCACAGTCTGGCTAAAAAGTTGATGGAGTTATTCTACCTCTAGCTAACGATGTCTTTTAAAAATGAAGTTATTCCCTTTGGTATAAACAATTTGTAATGAAACTGCATCAGAAAGGGTTCATATACCAAAGATGGTTAGGTAATTCCTTTTCTTATGAAATTTAATGCTCTTGGGAAAGCCTGAGATATATACATAAAATGCTACAGGAGTAAAAATACTAGTTTGCTTTCGTCTTTTTTCTCATAATTTTTTTCTGCATTTAATTGACCAATTTAGCCAATATATTTTATAGCGTTAGATTCTTTATCATTTTTCATCAGTCCAATAATGTAAGTGTTAACCAAATGCTTCTGCAAAGACTTTTCTAAGCTTTTCTGTTAATACATAGGTAGATATATCATCCGTTCAGGATAAACCTTAGATCATCTTAGTGCTTTCAATTTCCCTCGTTCATTCGACCGTTCTTACTGTGGTTTATTCAGTTAATCTTCTTAGAATACAAGCTGTACATGTGTGATTATTACTAGACGGAGGGATATTTTGGTATTAAACACACATAACCTAGTTTGCTTCTGAAATCTCCAGGAGGAAGTGGCGAAGCGAAGAAAACAGATGGTAATTAGTTCAGGGGGCAGCTGCTGAAACAGGCGGGGTCCCTAACATTTCCAATATGACATTCTAACATCATCGGGACATCTCCATGGCCCTATTTATCCCTAAGTAGAGGTTCCTCTTAGATCTCATGGGGGACCGAATGCCAGGACAGACAGCTCTAAGCAAAGTTCAGTGCCAGATGCTTTGTTCACCGTCCACTGAGCAGTTTCTCAGATCCTGAAACATAAGAAAATTAAATGTTAGGAAATAGGGTACAGGTAAATTTTCAGTATACAATTCACCTCAGAATTCACGAACCAACCAGATACATCGTGGCAAAACTCAAACTTAGGGAATTCGAAACCTATATCACCAGATTGCGGAGATCCTTAGTGAACTGTGCTATTAAATACAATTTAAGACTATAAATGAGATTCAGCTGATCAGGTAATATTTATTATTAACATGAAAGTATTGATGGTCAGGTGATTTTTACATAAAGGCACTAAAGTTGTAATTTACCGTGTTGGATAGAGAAAAATGGGAAATGTTAATTTTCTTTTTTGTTATTATTAAACAAAATTAAGAATGTATATGAATGAAAGGAAGTTACGATTAAGAGGGGTGCTTTTAAAGTACGTGTCGATATTTTTATTTTAAAAATAACATAACTTCATTTTTCTAAAACTTTCTAATCATCCATACACACTTCTCAATTAGGTCACTGCCTTTAATCAGGCACTTGTAAATGGAAATCAAATTTTGTATGCCTTCATCAAAAGATGATGCTGGCTGTGACGAACCCAAGTATGCACTTATTGTTTCACTTCATCATCGTTAAAAAGTTTTTCCACAACGTATTACTTCGAATGAAGAAACGTGAAAATGACTTGCGATTGGATGTCGTCTACTTGAATTTATTCATATGGGATGTTATGTGCTCTTGCTCCATTTTTTGTTGCATTGCTTCAAGATGATGTGAAACTCCCATGTTTCATCAACTGGAACGATGTGCTACCGCAGTCATCGCCTTCCCCAGCATAACAAGAGAGAAAAGTCAGTGCAGTGTCATATCGATTGTTTTTGTCTCCATTAATAAGCTTTTTGGGCACACATTATAAACACAATTTCCGAAGTTCTAAGCGTTCTGTTATGATGTTTTGGAGATCTGACTATGAAATTTATGGAAAATGCAAAGACAATCCCGAAAAATCTGTCTTCTCGAAAGCTTGCCCCAAATTATTCATGATCACAGATGTTCGGCGGCGTACCATGCACATTTTACGATCTACGTTAAACTGTCTAACGCACTTCCTCGCTATTGTAACATTTCTCGCATTCAAAAAACGAATCATTGGTTTAACTTCACAGTTGACTGGTCGTTCGATTATTTTGAAATTCCGAAACTCAATGGTAAAACACAAACAGGCAGCTGCGTCTCTAATAAATGGCGTAATCGCGCGTGCCCAAAATCGTGACTAGCTCTGTAGTGGCAAAACATTTAAGCGAGAACTTAATTGAAAAACACATCTCTTATAAAAGTCTCACACTTAATAATATTAGAGTTAATTTTCATTTATACACAATTATTTCACACAAGCTATATACAAGGACAGTGTTTATAATTTTGGTGCCCAGCAACGAAATAACGGGAACAAGAGCATTGCTTCGAGATTAATAAATGTCCACAATATCGTACAAAAATAATCATTGGCTTTAGTATGAAGCCCAAAAGTTCAAATCCTGGCTATGACATTGAATTTTGCAATCTGTCTCCACATATCTAAACCTTAGCCTACATACGGCTATTGTGGGGGAAGGATTAATTCCCATCAATTTACGTAATAGTGATTTAATTATTAAACTTGGGACTTAAGTCCTTGAAACACAATAAGCTGCCAAAACGGTGTTTATTACATTGTATATCAGAAACCCTAGTTGTTTACCAGGAAAAATACGAGTGAGTTGGGGAACTTAATGTCATGCTGGCCTGCTAACCATGGTAGCTCAAAGGTTAAGAGCTACCGGACCGAGATCAAAAGATCCATGGTTCAAATCCCAGCTATGGCATTGAGTAGTTCAGTTTGTCTCTATCCAAATGTTTGAGTTAAAGCTCGGAGAGATGTGCGTTCGCATGCGATGCAAATTAGCTGGACTCAAGAGTATAAATGACGTCAGAAGTACAGCACGACCAAGATATGTGCATACGTCGAAAACAACGCAACGCAGTGCTCTGCGAACTAGTCAAGCACTAACATTCAAATGTATGTAGACGCAAGGTTAAGGCGTAGTAGATCGCGACTGTTTTATTTCCTCTCGATGTGAGGCGGTTGTCATGCTCAGGTTGTATCTGCCTGCAGTTGTTTACATGTGCAAGCAATAATAGTGCCGTCCAAGTGCAGTATATCTATTGAAAAAACGCACACGTCTCAATTTCAAATTATGGGTGACTCTGAAAGTGATATATTAAGCGTATGTAATAAATTCTTTCAAAAGCTTAGATATGGTGATGATTTAGAGTTATTGCAAAAATGGGGGAAGCCTATTCGCTATTTCAAAAAACGGAGAATAAAGTGAAAACCTTAGTTAACTTTGAAATGTATTCACTTATTTAATATCCAATTTTGTGATTCTTATTTTACCCAAAGGTATATTATGAATATAGTTTACTAATTATAAAATGAATACAATAAAATTATGAGATATGACAAAGTACAAGATCATCAAGATGACACACAGTAAGCATAAAAATTAATGATTTAGTTTAAGAAATATTTTTTTCAAGAAAGCCATGATGTATTGATAAGTTTTGTAGTTCATCAAAATATGTGTAAGTGGTTTTCAGAAAGTGTAACCTAAGGATTGAAGCAATAATTCAAGTTCATTTCTTACAAAATAGAAAATAAGACAACGAAATAAAATGTGAGGGACATCTTGAAGATGTTTTCCACAAATACAATCAAAAGTGGACTTGATTTTGGATATACATAACTAAGCAGGAAATTTGCCATGACCAGTAAAGAATTGAGTGAGCATATAATTGGGATTAAAGAATTTACATTTATCTCTACCAGAAACTTTTGAAAAATATAAATCTTTAGTCAAAGCACCACAATCACTTTTTAACCAGTATTCATTCTACTTGTGGACGATAATCTTCTATGTTTGCCTCACATAAGAAATAGGACATAAATTTCAAAATACCGAAAGAACTGAAGTAGCAGCTCTCTTTGCAAGCTCATCAGTACGTTCGGGTATTGCCGGCAATACTCACGTGTCCTCTGACCATGAAATGTAAATTTGAGAACCGCTTGATATTTGATTCCTTATTTCAGCCACAATCAGATTACCATTATCTTTCAAATCCGAACTTCGAAATACAGAGAGATTCTTTTATGATGCGGGTATACATTTTTTTTTTCAAAATGTTGAGAATTTGCTAATGTTTTAATATAGATAATACTGGAGCTCAAAAAAACTATCATCTCACAAGTGAGCATATGGAAAAACTCGCTCCGGCCTCAATATTAATTGCAGAAAGGGTTAAGTTTCCTCTATCACTCCAATTTTATAGCAGCGCACTTGAAATATTCTAGATGCTGCTATGACGAGTTATTTCTATTATGTCTGAACAATTTCAGATCCCGGGATAAACTTCTTTTGCAGTTTAGCAGTAAAGACGCCTGAAATGTGTCCATTTAACAATGCTATGATAGAAAAATGAAAGCAATAAACTTATCAACTTTATTACTGGTTATGTTATCTTTGCAGTTAGAAAAAGAAAGATTCTATAGAAATGGGTTTGTGCAAGGAACGAGTAAGAAACGTTCCGAGGGAAGTATGTTTAAAATTCACGTTTGTATCTTTATTCTGTCACATTTGCCTTGATTAACTTTATAAATATCGATGTTCTCTTTAAAAAGCCATGCCTATATATGTTATTAATTTTCATTCATAACCATTTTTCGAGTTATTTTCTGTTTAGACTGCTACTTCCTAAATCAAAATACAGCGTTCACCTATTTTTATTTTAAGTCATATTCATTTTAACGACAAAAAATACTTCAGGAGTGTCACATCCTGTTATTTTCTTTCGTATCTCTAAAAGTATTGGATATAGCACTTTTGAAGACACAATTTTAAACTGCTTTCAGTAAAAGGTGTTTTAAATCAGTCTTGGTGATTTACTGATTACGCACTGGTTTACTTATCCTAGGATCATGGACTGAAGTCCATCCCGGACTGGTGGTTTTTATGGGAAAGTCTTGTAAATAAGGGATATCAGGGGACAAATCCTCCTATAAATGGCAAATACTGTTTCTACCAATGAAACTTAAAGAAAATGAGCTACAACATCATGAATATCTAGAAGAATGATATCAATTACAAATTAAGTTAAAATTACCATAGCACAGCCTCATGCCAGTAATTTACTGTCATCTAAAGCTACGGAACAAAAATACGGCACACCGGTGGCATTGATACGATCCTGGCGATTGACAAGTCGTAAACAAACACAGTAAGTATTTATTTGTTTTGGAATGTGTCTTAAACTCTCATTGGGTGAGATCCAACTGGCATATGCTTGTACTTGCAGCAATATAGAGGTTGTGAACCTTGTAAAACAAACCGCGTCGAGTCTCAAATGATGAAAGCAACCTATCCACAGAAGAGTTGGCGTAGTTGTCAGGGAGGGATGTTTAAACATATGCTCCTCTTGGAGCTATATCCCCCCTTTCTGTTTAGAATCGTCTTGCAGTCTATTCCTGGCCAACCCGTGTTTGCAAACAGCTATCTGTTTTAACAATGCTTTCCACATACACAGTCCTCCATCAAACGCAAATAGCTTCCAGATATTTTCCAGGCTGAACCAGCGTGCACAGAAGTTTTACCTGCACAACTCGATCTGCTTTTTGCTCCAGTTGTTTCCTTTTATATTATACAAACACGGTCCTGATTAGATGGCGGGCTTTGCCTGCATGGAATTCTTTGATTAACAAAGGGAATTTTTTGTGTAATTTAAAATTATTAAACCAAGAATACCTTTCCTCCAAATAAGACTGGTTCTTAATATAAAGATTAATTTTCTCCTTGTATTTACCTCAGCAAATGATTGACATTGAATATGAAATCTTTCAACGACTGTTTGATATGGGTAAATATTGCTGGTTCCACCAATAGTTCTTTTAACTAATTTAGATTTGGTTCCTCTGCCCCTTCCTTCATTTCTTCTTTTTCGGTCTGTCTTGTTACACCTGCTGAATCGACTCAATCATATACTGCCATACTGGCATACTATCGAGAAAGAACCATTGTGACCTTCTTATAAGCGCTTGTGCAGATCAACTCCATTTGCATACACATACAACGTTCAGACGCAACGAACCTCCGTTAACAATTTCGAAACTTCATTCTCCACTCCACTCCTAGAGGATACAGTAGCTAACAAGACTCATTGTTGCAATTTCTTGAAAAATACACATTTGAAAATATTAAAGCTAAAAATGTGTACCCGAACTCTCATTTATGCTATTGCATAAATTCCTTAATGAACTGTGCGCTTTATAACTTGATTCAATAGATTCAGTAGTATATGGCTTCTTATATTTTAACATTCCTAAATAAGTCTTACTCATAAACATTTCTGGATTTATTTCTCTTTAGCATATTCTTTCAAAAATTATACACATTTTTATATATTCCGCCCTGCAAACTTTAAAGGATTCTAAAGCTTTTTTTAGTATGTGGAACACCCACATTACTTTCTCTACTCGTGTCAAAACCTGTTACGAACTATTATTCTTCTGATAATCAAGATAAACATTTGTATTTCTGCAACACACAATCACACGAGCGCGCGGTATCGCGGGTGTCAAAAGTATGTTTTCGTTTATGGATCCTCACAACATGTATTTTCAGTGAAATCATGCATGGAGTTTTTAGTGGTATATAGTAGTGGTAGTGAAAGTAAAACCACATTTTTTAATTTGATTAAATTAACATATACCTATTTATATTTATTTTAATCCCACATATTTAAAATATCTAATATATTTGCATAAAAATAAAATGAGTAATTTAGATAACTCGTTGCAACGCATGCTTAAAAATTGAATCTCAAAACCATTCCTTACCATGATGCTGCTGCTGCTGATGATGATAATGAAATGAAATAAAATGTGTAGTGTTTAACGCCCGCTTTTACTATATACGGCACCGCAGGCGGTGACACTGATGATACATGAGATGAACATGGAGCACCGATGGAATGAGATGGTGGGGGGAACCGTAGATCCCGGAGAAAGCCCGCCCCAGTGCCGTGTTGTCCACCACAAATCTCACTTTGCGGTCGCCTGGGATCGAACGCGGGCCGCCTTGGTGATAGCCAAGCGGTCTAACCACTGAGCCACTGCGTGGTCTTATGATGATGATGATGATGATGATGATGATGATGATGATGATGATGATGATGATGATGATGATGATGATGATGATGATGATGATGATGATGATGATGATGATGATGATGATGACCACCTTGACGATGGACATATTAAACGATTATCTTCAAATAGTCTCATAAAACAAATCATGAAATTTTACGAAAATACTAGTAAAGCACGAGTAGCTACTATGAAATGGACTGGTGAAGTAAACATGATTTAAAGTTGACAGGAATCACTCAAGACGATATCCTAGACGGGGAAGTATTAAGAATGATGATGATGATGATGATGATGATGATGATGATGATGACGCTGATGATCGTCATCATCACAACGAATACCTGTGAAGGGTTATCTATAGTTTCGTGTAACAGGTCAACCATTAAATATAGACGAAAACTTGCATACAAAAGGTTAGATCTCTTTAAAGCAAGAAATTCACTTCCGATACATCCTTTAATATTGCTTTTATTTTTCACTAAATTCTTTAAAGTAATGTCGCTATTAAATTGATTTTCGCAATATAGTATAAAGAATATGTATTTTACTTTTGTCTTTAAAATTATTATTTCTTCTCATGTAGGATTAAAGATTTTTAATTAAAGGTTTTGTTATGTAATAAGCTAATAAGGAATTTTAATCCTTTCATTATGATTTCAAGACAAAGCTTATTCATTAGGATAAATAACAGGAGGGATGTTACTGTCGATAATGTTGTCTGTATCCCCTTTGTCCTATATTGAAATATGTAATTAGTTATTTCTGTAAATATTTAGTTTTATTAATAGGAAGTAGAGTGGAAAAAGCAAGCAGCTTTCGAGAATAGCTTTTAGCAGTTACTTATATATAAAACTAGAGGGTAGTAGGCATAGGAAGATATGTGGATATAATCTATCAGCCTTTTTAAAAATACTTAGCCACTATTTATTTTTTAATCTGTGATAATCTGGAGAGGTAGGTAAAGTCGATGCCAATGATACCTATAAGATTCGAATAGGATCTTTCAATTCGGATTAATCCGGATACAGGCGATGTTTCTGTGGCGTGGTGTTTTCAGAGGTACCCCCATCTTAACGACAAGAATCACATTGTTATCCTACAGCGGTTATACAGCGTGGTTTATATTTAGATATAATGGTCAGCTGGTGGCTTTGTGGCAATGTTTGTTTTATAACAGCATGTTGCGGTCTCGCGGTGGTATATAAGCTTTGTGCTGAGGTATGTGCACATTGTTTTCGTGCCGCTTGTGAAAAGTAGTTGTAATTCTCTCATCAGAAAACCACAACGGTTTCCAAATAATCGGGAACATTAATGAAACAATGTAGCCCTTGTTCAGTGCAGTTTTTCAACAGATGAATATTTGAAATTAATAACTAAATTTGATGTATGCGTGTAGCATTCAGGGACATTTTTGTGTGTGAGTGTCAAGGGTTTGGGGTTAAAATTTCAATTTTGAGGTATGTAATTTTTTAAACAATGAGTTTTATTAACTCTCCGGTTATAGGAATTCCTGTACTGCGTACCCTTTGCAATTTTTATCACTGATGAATATGATATGTATTTAATGCTTCAAATATCCATGCGCAGCAGATGTGCAACACAAATATAGTATTTGATAGTTGAATTTTCCCAATTAGGTTATATGGCCTTTAATAATCTTTATTTGTTAGCATTTACTTGCAGTTCAATTCTTGGGACTTCAAAAGTATGTAGTTTTTAGGAAGCAAGCAGCCACCTCGCTCTCAGTTGTGGGGGTGATTAATCGATCACTATTTATAGAGGTTAGGAATGATTAACAAATATTATGTTCTGCTAATATTTCCATTCTGCTAACCAACAGCAACTTCAACTATAAACCGAGAAAGATAATTTCTATTCAGCTCCAATAACCCCACCAATCAACCTCTTTATGCTTATTTTTGGGGTAATTCCAGAAACAAACAAGTAACACTGGCGACATAGTAACAAATACCACTGAGATGGTGCACAAAATAGACGTACTTTTACCACTGCTGCAATCCCTCATTAGCACAGATTCCAAAATGGCTACACAGTGAACAATTAGGCATTTAGAGTATTCAAAATATCGCAATGAATTGACGAATTTGTGTTTACCTGACGTAATCACAGCACTCCGCTCATCCTATAAGCGTCCAAATGCAGTGTTCATAAAGTTCCCCAAAGCCTTGCTGCATCAGATACCTCAGAACGTATGACAACCAAGCGCTGCCTAAAGAGGAAGACACATCAAGACCTGTTGGTTCATTATGGAACATCAGTGCGTGTAACCCCCGACACAAGCTTCAATACAGTGTCTTTATTATTGATAACATAAATGCAATATTGCGGACAATTTTTCGGAATAAAAAAAGAAGGAAAAGGAAAAGAGGCATGCTTCATGCGGTAATATCGGAAGGCTGGGAGGTTGGACTCCTGTAGGCGACGTTCCAGCCTTAGGAAAAATATTCAACAGCTACCAGAAACGAAATTCGATTCGGACAACATCGGAAGTATTCGATGACGCTGTGTTCACAATATACGCTTTAAACATAGACAAGAACTGTTTCACTAGTTTTCATCAATAAGGCTTAGGTAAAAATTATTGTTAGCTAGGCATTTATTTTTGTGACATATTTATTCCTTGTTATGAAAATAAAAATAAAATTCAATTATCACTATTTACTGAATAAGATTAAAATTTATGAATAATTACTGCCTCTTATTCTTAGAATGATTTCTAGCTTAAAATAATGAGCAAAATATTTCAGGATTTTTTGTTGTTATTTTCCATCATATGTAACCTAAAATCAAATGATATTCGATGTTATAACAAAAAATAATAAATCATGCATTTAAGGGGTAATACCACTATGGCTTCATTTCAAAGCTATGTGATATATAGGGAGATGTTT
>CM060951.1:172162544-172399962 GCA_030765055.1 Mantis religiosa
TCCAAGGTCTTTACCACCGCCAGTAACTCCCGTCGTGTGACGCAGTAGTTCTTCTCTGCCTTGGATAGCGTCTTGCTGTAGTAGGCTATCACCCGCTCATGGCCGTCCTGGATCTGCGATAGGACACCTCCAATGCAATGGTCGCTAGCGTCGGTGTCCACAATGAAGGCGCCACCCAGTTGTGGGAAATGCAAAATTGGGGCACTGCACAGGGTTTCCTTCAGGTGCTGGAAAGCCTCTTCGGCGTCCTCCGTCCACACATAAGGTCGGTGTTCCTCTGTCAGGCGGGTGAGGGGTTTGGCGATGTTGTCGGCCTTTTCCTCTAGGTCATTAAGGCGGTTGTCTACTTGACCTATCCGCTTGCCCAGATTCGTGACGTCATGTCTCACGCCGGCCAACTGTTCCTCATATTTGGCGGCGAGAGCCTCGTTCGCCACCTTCATTTCCGTGGCCAGACGGTCGTTCGCTGCTCTCATTTCTGTGGTTAACTCGGCCTTCATTTCTTCCAACTTCTCGGTGATGTTGTCGTTGGCCGTCTTCATTTGTTTCAACTCTGCGGCCAGGTTGTTATTTGCCGCTTCTGTTTTTGTTGTTAATTCGGCCTTCATTTCTTCCATCTTCTCGGTGATGTTGCCGTTGGCCGTCTTCATTTCTGTCAGTTCCGCCTTCATTTCCATCATCTTCTCCAAAATCTTTTCCAATGCCCCGTCCATGGTTGTAATGTTCGGTGATGTTGTTGTCCCGCTTCCTGACACCTGTTGTGACTTTGTGGGCTCGTGAAATGAAAAGTCCAATTTCACCACTCAAAATGTTCTTTATTTCCACCTTATTCCAATTACAGTTTACTATACACAATTACGATTTACCAGTTTGTCCGTTACCGTTCCGATGCACGTACACAATTGCAATTTACACCCAACCTTGCCAGTTCGTCTTTACCCGTCCGCTCAACTCGACTACACGTCCGCCCGGCTCACGGTCACTCACTCAACTAACTACACGTCCGCACACCGCGACGTCCTCCACTCAACTAACCGTCTCCTCGCTTGTATCGATCGCCCCGAAACCTCTGGATTCTTCCATTATGGAGGGGGAAATCATTCTGGAGCCTTCGAGCACCTTCGCGCGGTAGGAGGAGGTGCCACCCCTTGCGTCCCCCCCCCCCCGCCACCACCGCCAGTCCGCATTATCGATCGGCAATGCGAGTTCGCCGTCTGCGTCACAATATAGTATATTCCATTAAAAACGGCATGTACAAGTTTTCATCCGTTCTCAGTAAGCAGATGATGTACCTATTATGCTCAGAATAGATAACCGGTTGTTGTGAGAAATCCCTGGGAAATATTTTCACCTTATCGGTTTCCGAGGTAAATGTTCGCAATAACCTAGGTTGAAGTATGACAATATGTCCTCGCGCTAGTTTAGACAGCTTGTAAGTTAGTGGCCGTTTTACAGGGAATTGTTTCCCTGTGCTGCAGTATTTTGTTTTCCTCAAGTTAATCTCTTTAGGGACCGTCTAATCACTTGACGCCGTGTTTTACAAACGTTGTTGGATCACATACTTCAGTGTTACAATGTGTTAGTGTTCCTACAATGGCAAGAAGTCTCTGTATCTGAGCATGCAGGAAACTTTATGCATTATTTCAATATAACAAGCTCTTATAGAGTAATTAGTTGGGAATTTATATAAGGTGTCCTTTATTTGTGCATTTCGCAGAAAAACAGTTTTAAATCTTGTGTATATATTTAGAGAAACGGCCATGGTCATTGTAAAGTTATAAAGAGTGGGATGGCTCAGGCAGTTTCGTCTGTGGCCCACATTCAGAAGTTCCGGGTTTGATTTCCGTGGCCGACCTACCTAACCCATGCGTTTTTTCATGGGTTTTCCGGGACAGGAAAATGCTGGCTAGGTAAGTTACATCCCCCGAATTTCCTCTCCATTATCATTTCATCTTCATTATAATTTCATATCATCTCTCCACTGGTGGTCTCTTTCAGTGTAGAAAAGTCGGCGAGTATGTCGGCGTTACATGGCAGGATGATATACTATTGAATTTTTCTCCTGCGGTAGGAAGGTTTTCGGTCTCCGAACCCGATCTGATGGATCATTACCGGACCACAGTAGGGTGAAATGTCCGCTGTACTTGCCTGCCGGGGGGGGGGGGTTCAACTTGTAAAGTGTAGGGTCTCTGCCCTCTGTTGTGGCTCCTTAGGACGGCCACCATCTGTGCCCTCTCGCCCTGTCTTTCCTCCTGGAGCTGTCCCACTTGAGAAATAGGTACAATAGGTCAAGCTTGGACCTCCGTGCCGATTCCCCTCCGTAGCGTAATCCAGTCCAGTCCATTGTAAAGTTGGCCTGAAAACAAGGGGAAAAATCGAGTAACATGTTCGGAATAATAGATGCTTCTGAAGAAAGTATGCTTTCAGTTGTTGAAGTAGCAGCTTCAGAAGTTGTATTGCTCTTGACAAGTCAATTTAGGATAAAGTATGAATATTGTGTATTACATGTAAACATATTCTGCTTATTACCACATTGAGTAATATGTTAATATTACAATGGATAATGTGTGCATGCATGAACACCATGCCTATAGAAAATGACTAATTAATTTCATAAAACGTTTATTGTATTTAAACGTTGGTATATGAAGATGAAATCAGTCAGCCTACTCGTGAGATGTAACACGGTTCCACTTATCCTGTTATTCCTGTAACTTTGTCTTATCCCTTTGCCTCTCATGCCCTACTCATCTCATTGTATTCCTTTCCAAAACTGCAAGTAAGTGGAGTTTTACTCTCTGATATCATGCAGCATTCAGTCGGCTGATGCTGGGTATATCTTGTTACTTTCTCTACTCCTCCCCATAACAAGGAGAGGAAATATTCTATTTAAAATTTCGGTCCAATAATTTCACTCCACACATTTGAGCCTCCCTGAGAAAGAAAGAAAATTAGAGAAATTTCGGAGCCTTTGTGTGTGAATAACACAACTCGGAAATGAAATATCGAACTTCATATTTAAACTCAATATCTACCAAGAATGAAATACTATGAAGAAATTCTCCACATCCCAAACTACTCTTTGCTCGGAAAAAGAGTTCATTACTTTTGGTTGTCTCAAACAGTCGCTATAATGATTTTGAAAAGACCACCCTATACGAGGTGAGTAAAATGTATGGAACAATACCTCCAAGTTTGTTGTTATAATTCTGATGTTAAGTGATATTCTTTTTTATAAAAGCTATAAGATATCATGTTTTTAATATTACTATGATATTGAATAGGGCAGCATCACTTGTTTTAATGGTAACAATTTTTTTCTCACTTTTTTGGTCCTTAGGTCTCAGAACTTATAGCTATTATGTGTTTCAAATGGGATGATGTTTGAGTGCTGCTAGGTGAGCAACCAATCGGAGTACAGCGGTGTTGTCGTATTGCATTGCCCCTAAGTGGTGTGTGACGTGCGCCAAATTAATCAATCTCTAATAAATACTATTCGTGCTAAGACAAGAATTCAGATTTTGCAAAAGCTGTTCCAAGAGGAAGGAGAGAGAAATGAATTTAACATAATCGTAAAAATCCGATATTTTTAGCTCAAATAACTTTCCTAATACAAATAAAAAAGTAGATACAATTATATTATAACAATGCATTGCGACGTAAGCACTGTATTGAACATCATTATTGGTTGGCATGTATGCGTGAACGTATATTTGAAATTACTCAGAACTGAAACGTAAACATTTGACATGACGTGATAAAAGAAATATGTACTTTGAATAAGCCAAGGTGTTTGTTAAATTCTCTGAGAGGAAGCAGTAAATTTCCTGCAGGTCTGGCAGAACGTGTCTGGTCACATTATATCTTTGTTTATGAATGGTTCATAAGCTCTATTTACTCCAGAGAGTTCAAAGCAGTACCATTCAGTTACGCTTCCATGAAAAATTGTAACAGCTGGATCAATGAGATACGATCCACGTTCCCCCTTACTACCTCCAGAACAATCCAATTGAGTTAATGTGGGCTCACATTAGGTTGCAAATAGAAATAAGATTTTTAAACTGACTGACGTTGAACGATTTAAAACTGCGTGGGACATCAGATAAACTACAAGAAGACGACTTTTGGAAAGAAATAGCACGTAACGAGATTTTGGAACCTATCATCATAAATTTGCAGTACTCAGACGATGAAGAAAATGACAATGACGCATTATCTCTTAACCTAAGTGACATTCACAGCTATGCGGATGCACCGCTGGTATTTTCATTGAATTAGAAAAACAATAAATCATAAACTATAATTAATTTCAAACTAAATATTTAAACCATTTGCGCCGGCCTTTGTAGCGTAGATTGTAGCATGTCTGCCTCACGTTCAAGAGGTCCCGAGTTCGAATCTCGGTCAAGGTGAGTTACCTGGATAAGGCTTTTACGGGGTTTTCCCTTATCCTGAAAGACGAATGTCGTGTAACCCTAAGCTCCATGGACCCCGGACTCATTCGAGCATCATTTCACCCATTCTATTCATCGTCCGATATGACTTAATGTTGGAGGGCGTAAAATTACAATAAATGAATAAATAAATAAATAAATAAATAAATAAATAAATAAATAAATAAATAAATAAATAAATAAATAAATAAATAAATAAATAAATAAATAAATAAATAAATAAATAAATAAATAAATAAATAAATAAATAAATAAATAAATAAATAAATAAATAAATAAATAAATAAATAAATAAATAAATAAATAAATAAATAAATAAATAAATAAATAAATAAATAAATAAATAAATAAATAAATAAATAAATAAATAAATAAATAAATAAATAAATAAATAAATAAATAAATAAATAAATAAATAAATAAATAAATAAATAAATAAATAAATAAATAAATAAATAAATAAATAAATAAATAAATAAATAAATAAATAAATAAATAAATAAATAAATAAATAAATAAATAAATAAATAAATAAATAAATAAATAAATAAATAAATAAATAAATAAATAAATAAAAAGTAAATAAATAAATAAAAAGTAAATAAACAAATAAACAAATAAATAAATAAATAAAAAGTAAATAAACAAATAAACAAATAAATAAATAAATAAAAAGTAAATAAACAAATAAACAAATAAATAAATAAATAAACAAATAAATAAATAAGTAAATGAATAAATAAGCAAACCATTTGCGTAATATACAAATATCCACATTGCAATTGTGATTTCAAAAACTGCATTATTATAAAACTTACGAAAATTCAGCCTGCGTTAGCGCCAAATTTGCAAACTCTCGCAAATGTGCGACACAGAGGGAAATATTGAAAGTGGGGGGTAACGAGGTGGCAACGCTGAAGGCTCTAACGCATCTGATTCGCTAGAGGCGAAAATATTGCTTACCGTAGAATGAGTAATCCTTCGTTCTCGATGCATTTCGTTAAACAAGAAACCTGTTCTTGGGTCCTCCTCCTATCACCATACTCGATGATTTTTAGTGTTTCAATTCGTTTCTGTAAGTTGTGCCAGAAAGATTTTGTCTTGAAGTAAGCATTGTTGTCCTTGTTAGCTCAGCTTTTGTCTGTATTTGTTCAATCCAAAGCAACATACTGAAGTAGCCTACCGTATCGTTTAATTTAAAACTTACTCAATTTGAAATAATAATGCGTTTTCCTTTTCTCAGTACACACGCAGGAAGTTCCTAATAAACTTACATTGCTGTTTGAAAGGGTATTTGTTTGTATCTCAGTCACATAGCCTGTTTGTTATTTGATATATAACTTGACTATCAGACTATCTCAGTCATATAGCCTGTTTGTTATTTGATATATAACTCTACTATCAGTCTATCTCAGTCATATAGCCTGTTTGTTGTTTGATATATAACTCTACTATCAGACTATCTCAGTCATATAGCCTGTTTGTTGTTTGATATGTAACTCTACTATCAGACTATCTCAGTCATATAGCCTGTTTGTTATTTGATATATAACTCGACTATCAGACTATCTCAGTCATATAGGCTGTTTGTTGTTTGATATATAACAAAAGGAGGAGTGCAGAAAAGAGAAATGTCATTTAAAAAAAAACTCACACCCTTTATTTGTAATCATAGCAATGTGAGGTCCTATTGACAGCTTTTCTAAAAAAATATCACTTCATAGCTTTGCAACAGCGGGTTTACAGGCATTGTTCCATACCTTTTACTCACCCTGTAATTAAGGCACTTGTATTCAAATAAAATTCGTACATTGACTTTCTTGGGAATAGCTTTCAGAGACATCATTATAAAGGAAATTTTATAGGCGGTAGGTCAATAGATAATGTACCTAATTTTTCTACATAAAATGTAATCTCTTTAAATTTCTCTGACGAATAACACTGGGCAACAACAGAAAAATAACTTTTGAATGTTTCGAGCACTTCATGTGGCAATTCCTACTAATTTTGAGTTGAGAAAAACAAACATGACAATCAAAAAAGTTTTAATAGCCCTAGTTTCTATGATATAATCAAGGTGGAAGTATTATATATTAACGGATTGAGAGAAAAGGATACGTTTTAATTAAAAACATGCTAAAAACAATGAAAGTGCATTTGATTTTTTTAACTGGTAATTACATGCTAAGAGTTCTAAATTGCTGGAAAAATACTTCGCAGATAGTCGTGTCTGAAGAGAATAATGTGGTGGCCTATTGACTTCGTCGTCTTTTAGCTTGCCTCTTTTGATGTAGTTCTGCAGAAACCCTATACAAAGACCAACAGTAATCCGCAAGCATTACTTCATTCCAACGGCCCTGATATCTTTGTTCCATAACAGCAATGTCCCGATAGAATCTCTCTCCATGTTCATCACTAACAGCTCCACAACTAGGAGGGAAAAAGTCTAGGTGGGAGTGGAGAAAATGCATCTTAAGGGACATGTTGCATCCAGGGTTACGGTATTTTTGCAGGTGCTCTGTCACCAAATGCTTGTAGTTGTCTCTTTTGTTGCCTAAAAATCTATGAAGAACACCCTTGAAGGCTTTCCAAGCTTCCTTTTCTTTCCCCTCCAAAATTTGTTCAAATGCAGGATCCCTTACAAGTTCTCTTATTTGTGGCCCGACAAAAATGCCTTCATTAACTTTTGCATCACTTAATTTCCAAAATTTCTCTCTGATTGTGTTTTGTTATTTGACAGGTGTACCAACTCCCAAAAAATTCCCCCAAATTTAAAATCTTTACTCTAAAAATGAAATGTCACTTTATCTTCAAAACAAGAGCTAATCTATCCTTTTTATGGTGATTTTTAAATTCAGCAGATGCAAATGCATGTAAGTTCACAATTTTTAAGTCCGAAACATTTTCATTGTTGCCCAGTGTAATTATTCATTGGTTATGATGTGTAAATTCTTGTATTTCTAGCTAAAACTTTAGTCTACTGTATCTATCGTGTACTTACAACGAAGTGTGTAAATGTGCAGTGAATGTTAATTGGGTTATTAAGAACAAAATAGAGCAAATTTTCTATAGAAGAATCGGTAGAAAATGCAACAACTCATTTTTGTTTGAACTGGCCTTTGAAAGCCTGTCAATGATGTTCATTAATTAAAAATCATAACAGGCCAGTCATTACAAAACTTAGAGTGGTTTATATTGTACGTTTTCTGCATATACCTGTATGACTTAGGAACCTATGCTTTTTAGTTTCATATATTTATTTATTGAAGCTCTAAGTTCTCAATATTGTGACTTCGTGGGTTCGTAGAATTAAAAGTCCAATTTGCAGAAATTCAAATTGTTCTTTATTTCCGTAGAAATACACTTGGTTAATCCTTACAGTAGCGGAATTACTACACCTACACAATTACAATCCTCCAAGGTCGTTGACTCACATTGAAAACATACCATGGATGTGTCTAATGTACATTCCTAGGTGTGACAGTTCAATGAAGACAGAACATTGTGTTATAACAAACCAAGACAGCTGAGTGAGGCATGTGGTGATGTTACCATGGATGTGTCTAATGTGCGTTCCTGGGTGCGACTGTTCAATGAAGACAGAACATTGTGTGACAACAAACCAAGGCAGTTGAGTGAGGCATGTGGTGATCGTACCATTGATGTACCATCGTAACTCTCGTTACGACTCTGTTTACGACTACTGCGCTGGCGTGTAGCGATCTCTTATATATACCTCCATTGATAATTCGAGACTGTTCTGTAACAAACAAGAAATCGAATGTTCTGTAAGACGTCACCAGATAAACCACGAACGTTCCAGATGTCTAACTTTATCTGTGTCGGCAAGTCTTTTATCTTCTAGCTATCTTTATATGTTTTTGAAGGCTCTTTATTTCCACACTGCGCTGTCTGTTATCGCCACTGTGCGCGTACGCCGCCAGCCTATTCTATATTGGGAGCGAAAGGCCTCAGAGGCCTCTTTATCAGGCTTGAAGTTCTTTTATTAGACGTAAATTTACGGCACGGGACCACCTACTTTACTTCCCTTCTGAAGAAAGCCATTCTAAGGACTTTTACGACTGCAAAAGCTAAATACCCTCCGCCAGGTTTAACCCGAAACCTCGACAACCGCAGACTGTTACCCACAGACTGTGGAAGAAGACAGAAATAAACGATATGGGTCCTCCAAGTTGACCCCATGTTTAAGCAGTGTAGCTTGAAATATTAAGTGACGTATATTTTGCATGTGTTAAACTAATGCAGAGAATGTAATTGTGAGCTGGGTTTCAAACCACTAACAACTAATTAATGTTTCGTCTAAGCCAAATGCATTACTGTGTATTGCTGTAGTGAACATGTAAGCTCGAATGCATGAAAGTAAATATGGATAGTAAAGACCACGCAGTTGCTGCATTAACTGTGACACCATGTTCTTTTATGAATCGCTGGTAAAGTACATGGTTGAAGGAATTTCTCAGAAAGGCCACAAGGGAATGATTTACAAAGTTAAATTGCTAACAAGAGTCTTTCCCGTTTTCACTATCTATAGGTATATTCTGTAAACATATCACATACTTACAAGTTACAATGGAGTAGTTTAAATTTGTCAGTTAGTGGAGAGTTCAAAATGGCATGTCATCTCACTTTTTCGTTTGTTTTATCACAACAGATTTTCTCATTATAGAAATTAATCTGTGAGTACATACAAAGAAATAAATTGATATTGGAAATTAATTGTTCTTACACACTGGCCGTGTGTAGGCTAAAGTATGGAAAGATTGAGTCAGACTGAAACATTCAATGCCATAGCCGGGATTTTAACCACGGATCTTCTGGTTGCCGTCCAGCCGCTCTAACCCTTAAGCTACTATGGCCAACGTGCAGATATGACATTAAATTCTCCACCTGACTCGCGTTTTTTCCAATAAACCGCTTAGGAGTTCTCATAAACACATGAGACAACTACCTTAATGGCGACTTACTACATGTAAGTACTTTAAGGCCCGGGCTTTATAGTTAAGCACTATTAGGTCAAGTAATAGAAATAAATTCTTGTTTCACACTGGCCGAGTGTAGGCTAATGTATGGAAAGACTGAGTCAGACTGAAACATTCAATGCCATAGCCGTCCAGCCGCTCTAACATTTGAGCTACCATGTCCAACGTGCCGATATGACATTAAGTTCTCCACCTGACTCGTGTTTTTCCCGGTAAACCACTTAGAAGTTCTCATAAGCACATGAGACACTACCTTAATGGCGACTTACATCGTGTAAGTACTTTAAGGCCCGGGCTTAGGCTTAGGTCAATTAATGGAAATTAATTGTTCTTTAACACTGGCCATGTGTAGCCTAAAGTATGGAAAGATTGAGTCAGACTGACGGCAACCAGAAGATCCGTGGTTCAAATTCATTTCCATTAATTGACCTAATAGTGGTTAACTATAAAGCCCGGGCCTTAAAGTACTTACACGTTGTAAGTCGCCATTAAGGTAGTTGTCTCATGTGTTTATGAGAACTCCTAGTGGTTTACCGGGAAAAATACGAGTCAGGTGGAGAATTTAATGTCATATTGGCACGTTGACCACAGTAGCTCTAGGGTTAGACCAACTGGACGGCAACCAGAATATCCGTGGTTCAAATCCTGGCTATGGCATTGAATTTTTCAGTCTGACTCAATCTTTCCATAAATTGATATTGTTATTAATTATTCTATTTTAATATTGTTATTAAGTGGTAGTATAAAACATAGAAGTAAAGTTTCTTTTAATTCTACTCTGCTTAAAAACAAATAACCACATCACCGCTTATTATACCATCATATTATATCATTTCATAACAGTTAATATATAATATATAATCTTGGTTTTCATTAACATCTTAATTAAATGTTCTTTGGCGTATTGACATTTTCTATCAGTGACAGTTATATTCATAGGTAACAACTCAAACAGCTCACAGTTTAATAGCGGGTTAGACTGTCAAGAAGTAACTCGGCCATGAATAAGAACACACATAAGAACACGATACAGTTTCATAGTATTACCGTTCAAATTCTTTCCTAATGACATTAACAAAGTCACAATACGATTTTATTACTCAGTGTCTCATAAAACAAATATTGAAGCTCAACGAAGTTACATTGGTAAAGCATATGCAGGCGAAGAGCTGGAGAAGTCTACTGGCAAAGCATTCAAACTCGCACCGGACGGAATGCCTCAGGCGGTTTCCTCTGCGGCCCTAATTGGGGAGGTCCGGGTTGGTTTCCCGTGGCTGGCATACCTGAGCCATGGGTTTTTAGAGGTGGTTTTTTTTTTTTCGACACGCCAGGCGAATACTGGGTAGATTCATCTCTATTATAATTTCACATTGTCTCACATCTGGTGGTCTCTTTCAGGGTAGAAGTGTCGGCAGGAGTCTCGACGCTCCATAGCAGGTTGACGTGCTCCTGATAAACATTTCGTCATCCCTTAGAACGGTCTCCTGTCTCCTGGCCGGCCTAGTGGCCCGTCTCAGGAACAGGGTGTTTGGGATAACAGTTCTACTGGCCTGCCGGGGAATTTCCAACTAGTCAATTATAGGGTTCCTGCCCTTTGTACTGTCATGGCTCCTTGGTTCGGCCACCCTCCATCACCTCTCGCCATGATCCTTCCTCATGGATATACCCCACTTGGGGCATAGGCATAGTACATCAAGTTTGGTCAGACCCCTAGCATTCGTGGTACCTCTGACGTTACTAGAGGAACCTCGGGCCGAACATTCGAGACCCTCCCTGCTAGGAAGTTGTTCGGATTGGGTTGGACTCGAGGGGGCAGGCTTCCCGATACACGTGGGAGATCGGTTATATCTCCGGACGGGTTTGAGGGAAGCCATTAATATTCCCGCGTACTAGCCAGCATAGCTAGTAGGTGTGCTAGATCACCAGGTGGCCCCAACAAGGTCATATCGGTAGCCTTCCCATTTTGGTGTTGGCGCGCGTAAGTGGTGTATCCACTTCCATCCCGTCTTTAGTCCACAGGACCAGATGGGGGGGGGGGCTTGTTAGTATCTAGGTCTTGCCCTATGGAAAGCCCCACTGAGGCGCCGGGCGCCCTGGCGGAAGAGCTCAGTAACTCCCTGGTCGAAGCAGGCCCGGGTCCTTGGTCCTACGGGTCCAGGACTAATGGGAGTAGAAGCTCTGGCATTAACTGCCCTACCCCCTGGCATAGTCCAATTCAATCAAGCTAACCTCAGACGGGATATATTAACCTTCTATCATATATGCCGGTGACTAGTTCAAAGAGACAAACGGGCAGTGTGTAGATGAAAGCTCGCCGAAACTGCGGGGAGCGGGGGAAGGGACGGATTTCTCGAGAGTTCTAGTTCTTTGTTCTAACCGCGTCTCGATTTTTTGAGAAATTTCTGGAATAGAAATAATCTATAAAAAGGCAGCCCGCTCGTGTCCCTAGGCTTACCATAAATCTTAACATCCCCTTTACATACCATTTCTATCTTTCTATTTCTTCTCTAATTATACATAAAAAATAGAACAAAAGCCAACCATCTACCCACCGCCCCATGACTTAATCTTTACATAATGCCAGTAAGGGACAGTGTCCCGGGATGGCAACAAGCCGAAGGCCCCTGTTCCGTGGAGCAGGGCTCACCCTCAACGACACCTCCGTGCTGTGATGAGTCAGTCAGTCGGTAATTGAACGCGTGCGCGTAAACAGTTGTGTTTGTTGTGGTCGTTGACCTTGCAAGTTGTATTGTGTATGTGTACGAAGGGTGCTTCTACGCAAATAAAGTGCAGTTTTTGGTGTTTGTAACCTGGACTTTTGATTTCACGAACCTACAAAGTCACAATAGGCATAGTAGATCAAGTCTGGTTGCAGTGCCAAATGCCCCCCCCCCCCTGGCGTAATCCAATTCAATCAAGCTAACCTCAGATGGGATATATTAACCTTCTATCAAATAAAACAAAAGAGGAACCTATATCGCTCCAATTTAGCTCAAAATCTTCAACTAATATGATTGTAAAAAGAAATCGTACATATAACATTAAAATTGGCTACCCGCCTGTGTATATCTATATAAGTTGCTTATGTAGGTATAACTGTACAGGTACCCCTTCGGTTTCTGTTGAGAGAATCCTTCATACAGTGACGATATTGCATGTTTTAGGCTTACCTATCGTTGTACTGAACAATGTAAGTAACTTAAATATCTATACATTTCAGAAATAAAGCAGCAAAACAACATGCATTTAAAGGTTCATTTACCTCAGACCTATCCATTGAGAGAAAGTTTTGAATGTGCATGTTATGCGGTAACCATTTACTGAAATGGAAAACTGGATATGACCATTCCCATTGTTAGCTGTACTTTACAACCGTAACGAGCACAGAATGAAAACACATACAATTCCAGTGGTGAAAACACCCAGATGCAACAGGTTAGCCACACGTTGCGCTAACAGTCGTTTCCAACTGTTGCTATGAATCATATTTCATCTGTCTCAAATTATGTTGATTCTGTTGCCAACATATGGGAGGGGAGAAAAACAGCCATACATTCTATAACGAAACACTCATGTGCTGCTGATTGGTGGAGGGAAATTTATGGGTGTTTATAGAAGCGTTTCATTTACTTGTGTGCCGAAATAACATTTATTTTTCTGACGCAGAACTTTGACAATGCGAGTGATGACGAATTTGTTTGACAGCATGTTGAAGTCTGTTTATTGATGGACTTTCGTGTTTCGTGCTTCACTATTAATAGTATTCCTGTATTATTTTATGTGACCAACCATATTTTTTCCTTTAGCTTGCTAATTACTTACCCTTTAGTTACAAAATAATATCCAAAGAACAGAACATTTCTCTACAAGCATCACTCGTGAAGTATCTGCCTACCAAAGTGGCTTAGTGGGTATATATTTTACGATAATTCTGCCCACATGAAGTAAGAGTTGTAAGTATGGATGAAAAGGGCTTAAAATGATGTAAATATCACGAAATCGTCATTTCATTTTAAGCTGTTTATTCCTCTAGAAGAAGTGATAATTGTCAGCTGATACATACGTCACAGAAGTGACTTCATTTATATTATAAGAGGTTAAAAACGAATGGAGAGCTTCAAACTTTGATTATACCTCTTAGATTAAATTAATTTATTTTCGTAAATATCATTCCCCAGAAAATTTACATTTTTATTGAGTTAAAGGGGAAACGAGACACTATTTTAATGTTTTTGGTAAACAAATTGATGGTTTTAACTTTTCTTCAAAACGTCACTACACTTCAAACTACTTCTGTAAAACAGTGGGAGATGAGAATAAAACTGGGCGATTGGAACTTGTTCTTTCTCGTAAAATTAAAATAAATATATTTACGGCAATAAAAGAAGTTATTGATCATATTGATAAAGTATAAAAAAGAAAAGAATCCACAGAAAAATTATAACAAAAATATGAGACAGAAAAATAGAGAAAAAAGAATAAAAAAGGGTAGCCCACTGGGGTAGCGTAGATGGTAGCGTGTCTGCTTCACGTCCAAAACATCCCGAGTTCGTAACTCGGTCAGGGTGATCTACCTGGATAAGGTTTTTCCAGAGTTTTCCCTTATCCTGAAAGACAAATGTCAGGTAACTTGAAGCTCCATGGATCCGGACTCATTTGAGCATCATTTCACCCATTTCATTTATCGTTCGATATGACTTAACGTTGGAGGACGTAAATTACGAATAAATAAACTAAAGAAGTTGCTGTTTGAGAAACCTGTGGGACCTCTAAATGTTATCTACAGTACATTACAAAATTTCCTGTTGAGGTTTTGGATGTCATCTTTAGCCACAAAAGATAATTAGTATAACAATGTTCTGTTTGAATAACCTTTACAAATTTTGGACCATAACGTATTTTTTAAAGAGAAAGGTTCCTCAACATGAAAACTTCCATCAAGTAGTTTATGTTAAGGGTATTTAGGAATATAAGTGCAAAAATGATACCTCCAGTTCAATATCTTTTTCAGTATTTTCATTAAGCATAGCAATATTTATGTAAATTAATATTTTCTCAGGAACAACATTATGTATTTAAATAAAAATTTGTAGATATACATCTTAGTTGCTAGTAATACCAGTTTTAAATGATTCAATATTGAGCTATAACTTTTAGAAAATAGCTTTTAACACTTCGGTGTCGCTTTAATAATTAAACTTTAATTTTGAAGTTAGTCGTTGTAAGCAGTTGATTGTAATGATATAATACGCGGTGATGTGGTTATTTGTTTTTAAGCAGAGTAGAATTAAAAGATGCTTCTCTTCTATGTTTTATACTAGCACTTAATAACAATATTAAAATATAATTATAATTAATAACAATATCAATTTATTTCTTTGTATGTGCTCCAGATTAATTTCCATAATCAGAAAATCTGTTGTGATAAAACAAGAGAAAGTTAAAGTATGCCACAGCACAGCCTACAAAATTAAACTTCTCCATTGCAACCTCTAAGTAAATAGCTCCCCAAAGGTTATAAAACGATATCAGTGTAATCTCTTGATAAAGATTCCGTTGTTGCGGTTCTTTAGATATGTCATGTAGCATAGAGAGCGATTCCGCCCCATAACACCCTATCACTCGTATGCTGTTAACTGCACAATGTAAGCATTGAGCACAACAAACCCGCCATGCATGATTTATTGCGGGACTCGGCTGTGATCCATATCAAGAGAACCGTTGAAACATCAACGCCAATAACAGGAAAATATGCTTCCATCGATTACACAGCTCATTATAGAGACTAGCCGTCAAGTGTGACCCATTTCCACAACATACTTTTAGATTACCTCAGTTTTTATGTAAGTAATACTCTGAAATGTGGCTACGAGTGAATATTATGAAAAATTAAAACACCTTCCATTGTATATACTGAAAGTATAAAAAACTAACTTATTTTTCTTTTGTAATACTTAATTTTTCTACCAAATAATGTAATAGGATTATTGTATTTCAACCAAAAGTAACTATTCAAATTTCCTGGGCAAATTGTTTTAAGCAATGAGTTTTGCTAGTTCTATAGTACATATAGTTGTGTTGTAAAACGGGATTCACAGTAACATTAGTCATTTTGGTTGAAAGTAATTAAAACTCTGCTACCTCCGCAATAAAGTTCCAAAGATGTCCCCTAACTTTCATGTTTAAGTACTGCTGACATTTACTGATTCCTCGTACATAAAACCTCCCGTTTTAAAACTTCTAGAAGTATTACATTTTATCCGTTCTGAAGAATATTGTTTATTACGGCTAAGTATGACTGAAATTTCGTGAACATCTTTAAAAAATCACCTTTCTTTCTCTCTTGTTAGTCTATAAAATAGAGCAAGCCTTCCTGAATCCAAAAAATACTTAGATAGCATCCGCAGGTCATTTTAAATGCTCTAATATAGTTGGAAATTTACGTGAAAGTTAGTGTTAGATATGAATTGTAATTCTTTATCCTGGTTTTCTCGCTATTGCAAATTGCAGCATTTTTTGTCATTTAAAATGCTCCTTGCGTCGCAGTTTTAGTGTTAGACTAAATAAATTTTCTACACATGTTCATAGAGACACAGTGAATATAAATTGCCCTGGGTTTTATTGTGAGATGCATTTAAGTACCCTTTCTTTACATCAAAACACTAAAATTCAAAATTTTAGACAAAACAGCCATATTCATAGCTTTAAAAACTTCTGGAACCTAAAGCTATTGAGATACAGAGAAATCCAGGACAAATTCCAAAAAATGAATGTATTGGGAAACTTTTGTTAAAATATTTGACCATAATTTAAGTTATTTTGTCTCAAGGGACTTTTTAGGCGAAGTAACCAAAAATAAATAAATTTGACCATATTTTCTAAACTATTAAAGTGCAATTGACAAAATTTGGGCTGTATCATATTTGCACTAAAAACATTTGTAGTATAAATCTTAAAAAGCTAGCATTATTAGTTCAGGATTTCAAATGTTCAGCCATAGGTATCCTTAACGATAAAATTATCATAAGAGACAATTGAATGGTTTATAACTAACCCCTAATAATAGACTTTCCACATCAATAATATTATTGCAGATCTCTAAAACGCATGTAATAAATGAGTGATATAGATACAGACATCTGTGCAGTTATTATACCTACATCAGACCTTTCATCTCCTTTGTTAATGACAATGAAAGCAAAAGGGAACTTGTTTTAATCATTCAAAGATAATTGAAGGCTGACCCCGTAGCTCAGTTGGTAGAGGACCAGTCTGTCGTGCTAGGGGTCCCTGATTCGATTTCCGGCAAGGGGGTGGGAACTTTTCTCCGACCAAGATAATTCCTCTTCTTCCCCATGGTCTAGAAGTAGTGTCGCGAACCCGTATCTACGATCGCGCGGCTTGTTTACACAAAAGGAACTGATAGGCGGGCAGTGTGAAAACTAAGAGCCGGCAAAGATAACATGCAGATAAAGGTCTGTCGAAACAAACAAACTTAGATAAATGGAAATTTCTAGTTACTTCTTGACTGATAGAGACTGTTCGGGTTCTGGTTTATTTTCGAATAATCTAGAAGTTATCAGGAGGTATTTAAGGAAGTGATGATTTGTAAACGGGGTGAGTGAGTGAGTCGCGAGAGGTAAGCAGAGAACAGCTGAGAATGTTGTAAAGTGAACTCTGTTTGTTATTGTCATCGTCCTTGGGAGGTTGTATTGTGATATGTGATGTAATTTTGCTGCTACAGAGTGTATTTCAACGCAAATAAAGAACATTTAGAATTTCGGCAAATTGGACTTTTAATTCTGCGAACCCACAAAGTCACAGTATGAATGAGAGTGCGAACGTGTGCGTGATCTAATGATTAAAACCCAACGAATACGAGTTTACACCCCCGATATGTTCCAAAGGATAACGGCCGCCGATATGACCATTGGAGTTAAAGATGCCGGCCCTCGTACCCATGGTCGCTAAAGCGTATGTCTCTAGTGTTACGCCGCGTAGAGGGTCGCGGGTTTGAGTCCCGCCTTGGGCATGGGTGTTTATGTGTATAGTGAATATTTATGAAACTAGGAAATCAGATAAGAAAATAAACGGAAATAATGAAAAGTCGGTTAAATAAGAAAAAAAAAAAGAAAAGAAAAAATATATTAAAAAGGCGGGGTGTAAATGGAATAAATAAAAAAGGGCCAAGGAAGTTCTTACAAAGCTATAAAACCTTGAATATGATAAATATTATTTAAAAGTTCCTCAGTTATAAAATGACTACTCATTTTTTATCTCTTTGCGATGGAATGAGAATGGAAGTTCAGTCGCTACGTGACTAGCTCTTTAAAGCTTTGTCTATAGGTTAAACCTACTCTATTACTATTTTTCCCATGTACTTGAAAGAAAATTAGCAGTAAAGTAATTTCTGCAAGTGTTTATCTCGGTTAACATGAGTAGAAACGTCATGCGAGTTCATCATAAGAGCGTTGTATAGTATAAAACGTACAGACATAGTACCTTTTGCATATCCTAATCGCCCATATGTGACATGCGTTGCCCATGGTGATTTTTATTTTTCGCTTTCAGCCGTGTTATAGATTTCCTGACACACAGCAAATACTCGCATTTCATTGGTCAAAGTCGTCCACACACTGTCAAATCTTTGACCGCTTAGAGAATGTCCTCATTTGCTTTCAAAACTTTCAAAGTAGTGAGAGCAATTCGACAAGAAAAGTTTATAAGTTGTGACCACTCTTGGGAAGCCTTGTAAAGCATTGAATTTGAGATAAATTTGACCGTGTACAAGGAGCTTAACAGAAAAGTTATTCAACAACCGGCATGCATATCTTTAGCGACAAGTATAGACCGTAATTACAGTGCGCATGTAACTGTTCTATTGTTTACCACTGGGTTAACAACAGCCTCGTTGAATAGCTAATTCGAACTTGGTAGCCCATTGTGTTTGAGCTGGCTTCCAGTCCTAAGGTGCTTAATCATACACCAAGTCCGAAGGCGTTTTGGGAATGGGAAAAATATCACAATGAAAAGTAGAACGCATTCTGCATGTTGCATATGTATTTATGTTAAAACATGCATCACTTAGGTAACTTGAAATGTTTATGCTGTGAAAGGTTACATTATTTCATACGTTCATAGGTAGAGTTAGGGCTAGGAGGGAACACCTAGCACCTCGAACCGCAATTAGATTTTTGTGCATACACTCTTGAGAGATGGAGGTAGCTCCGTAGGCAAGCGTGTGCACCATCACCCATTGTCGACCGAGACACGGTCGAGTTAGTCCAGTTCAATTATTCCGGTGCTTTAAATAGGCAGAATTCGATAATACTGGATTTTTATTGTGGTGTTCTGTTTTAACAATGTGATAATTTCCATAAGCAGCATCCGACTCATTCGGTACTATTCGTCTCGGCTTGGTTTGGTAGTCAAAAGTTTATCAGTGGTATATGAATCAACAATGTCTAATCAGGATTTATTTTTAACGTCTACAGATGTGCATATGCTAATTCACAATTCATGTAATTCCTTTTGATCATTCATGCTGAGGCTGGCACGATTCTTGATATTCATTTTGAACCACGATTCATGCTAACATGAATATTGTAGTCGTTCATGAAACACATTTATAGAATATATTTCTGCGAACCAGAGCAGCTCCATTTCGTTTGTCTGCCTCTGCAATAGCTATCTCATAGGATTACTGCGGTCTACTTGATGTCAATGCTGGAGCATTTGCCATCACCATCTATTTTCAATTTTACCATTGTTTTGCGTATAAATTAAAACTGAATCGTGGCTTTAATCCAATCTGCTATTTAGTTTTCTTTTCTTTTCTTTTTCTTTTTTTTTTTTTTGTTTCTGCGAGAAACTAACTTAGACCTTGAGATTTGAACTTGGGACCTTCCAAATGCGGATCCATACTATACCACGTGAGCTATCTGCTGGATACTCGTACATTATAACTCCGTTCAAATATGTTGTAATATTAACATTATATTCAAAACTGTTTGGGTTTCCGAGTCAGTAACAAAATGCAGTTTTCCAGTAAATCAAAGTAGAAGATACTGTGAATGATAACACTGCCGTGAAAATTCTTTTTCAGTTAAAAGATTCAGTTCATATGCTCCATTCTCTTGTTTTATAGATTAATTTATGCGAGCGACGGAGTAAAAGACCCGAAGCGTTAACCGGACTTGATATACCTAAGAGGATAATGTATTCCGAATCGACCGAAAGTTCTTTCTATTATTAAAAACACTGAACTAATAGCTGAAGAATACTATAAAACGCTTTAATTGTTCAAATGCCGTTTAAACGCTCTCATTTAAGAGTGCTTAAGCTAGTTTTTCCTCAAAGCAGGATTCTGTGTTTACTTTGTTTTTCTGACAGACGATAGTTACTTTGTATATATGTGTCAAAGCCATAAGTGGAATTAAATAATTGCATTAATAACTTTTATTTCATTTTGTCCCCTATGCTCTCATTGCAAAAATATTTTTGTATTCACTTCGTGTTAAGTTAAATATTTGCAGAAATGTTTTTACTACCTCCTTTTGGAGGGAATGTCAACAGAGGAGATCGAAGCGACGAGCGAAGGTTTTAAAACTGTATTTCAGTATGCCGACATTGAAATGAAATAAGTTGCAAATAGATGTATCTTCCTTTTTTCTTTTCTTATGATCTGTCAGTAATACATAATTATATAAGTAGCTTTCTAATGAAGAGAATTTTACAAGTTAATCGAAGAAAATTCAGTAAGTGCATAAATTGAAATTGATTGTGAATATTTTAGTATATTTTACTCTAATCATAGCAAACAATTAATTAAAGAATTCCACCTGCAGCTTAGTTTCAGGTCCAAAGATCTTCTTGCAAATCTTGTCTCATCTTGCCTCTTTTCTTATTCTATAGCATCAATTTTGGCATTTATTCAATGTTCTCTTGTTACGTTATACTATTCTCTCCTTCACTCACTCACTCACTCACTCACGACACACACACACACACACACACACACACACACACACACACACACACACACACACACACACACACACACACAGAGAGAGAGAGAGAGAGAGAGAGAGAGAGAGAGAGAGAGAGAGAGAGAGAGAGAGAGAGAGAGAGAGAGAGAGCATCATCACCATGGCTTAAAGTAAGATTTTTATATTGTACTCAAAATATTATTGTGATTTCATAACTACTTTTCGATGCCAAAATACTTAAAACTTATTTGCAAAGAGGAAATACTTGTCAATGAACTGCACAGAATGTTATTTCACTGCATTTTCTAGTAATACGTATTAAAGGGAAATGAATCTGGGATACATCTTTTTGCCAGAAAAAACGAGTTAGTTTTAATATCGCATGGCAAAGTGCATAGCCACTTAACGTAATTGCGTTCAAAGGAATACATAACTGGCTTCCTTGAAAAATGAAGAGGGAATACAGGTGAAGAAATTCCTGCATATTTGGTCACTAAAGAGACCAATATAAAGGGAAAGTGAAGCTTCTTATTTTTAAAATTATGGAAATAATAATAGCAGCATCATCATTAGAATAATGAGTTGTATTTGTTTCGCCATTTGCAGCTTTACTAACCTATTTCCTTTGATAATGATGCATATTTATTTTCAGCAACCTTGTATTGTTCTCAATTTTTCTTGTCGTATGGATTTTAAAATGCTCTATAATTAAAATAATGTTTATTTGTAAGACACCTTTGAGTATTGCAAAATATTAAAACTAAGTAAAAACAAAAGTCGTGTATTTGCAGACGTAATATGTATTTAATTTTATTTATTGTAAGTTTGAGCTCCTCTGATTTTCTTTATCAATGGATTACCCTACTATTTGTATCGTATAGCCCAAAGACCATAGGATGGAGACCCCATTATCTGGTATGGTGACAAGGAAGAAAAAAATTAAATGTGCTGATTAAAATAATTATCCGAAAATTCACAATCTAATTACCCAACCCAACATTCCCTAGCGATCAAGAAGAAGTATGAAGAACTTTCTCTCAGGCTGGTTGGCTCCAGGGATTTGAACTCGGGATCTATACCTTTAAAAGTATCGTTTATCACGAACTGACATCTTGACAGATTTCTGTAGAAGTTTTGGTGCACATGAGGCAGTGTGTGACATGTTTGAGCTATCTTCCTAGTAGAATTTTAAGATTTGTTTTGAAGTGGATTTACTACTCCACATGCTCTACGCAGTGAGTGTTAAAATATTATCTTATTACATATATTTAATTTCCGGTACAGTTTATTTAAATAGTTTACTTGTTCATAGATAGCTTTGGAATATTCAATAGGATGTTCACATGGTGAAAGATCAACATAATCGGTTTTATTCTTCGCCGTATTTGAGGAGCGTGTGACTACAGAAGCTACTGCCTATCTTGCTTCGAGGCAAAAAGCCAAGCCAAATAACATGTAGGGGTACTTAATGTGCGCCAGAAAAAAAAAATCTTGCTGCCACGTGCTTGTAGCAAAGTAATGAGAACTGAAAAAAATGGCTAAACCACTACGACCGCTATTTGCCTGGCAACTTTAAATACAATAGTATGAGATGCTGAATTCCTCGATGGTTTTGTTTTTTGTTGTTATTCCGAGGAGCTTAACTCTGGAATCCAGTTTTGTTTTTTGCCCAGCTCATAGACTGTCCAACTATTTTGCGCTCTCTTTCTCGTCATCATCTGCGTTTGGCATCGAGAGAAATAAATTCAGAATTCCGAGAAATTAGTTTGGATATCAAGAGTTGGTTAAAACTCTTGGAGTGATGAAATGTTTGTTAATTAATATTCTGGAGGTTCAGTTCATCTGTTTCCTCAGTTAAAATATTTTTTACCTTGACACACGTTTCTTAGATTAATACTTCTAATTTATGTGCTATTAGTTTTCCTTGTGTTCATTTGTTACAGGGAGAACTGTATTAAAATGTTACACTCCTATAACAGTTTTGCAGAAATATATATATATTTCTGATTTATAGTGGAATATGTATAACTATGTGTTTCCCACTTTGTGCCTGGCTTAATCATTCTTTGAATTCGAAAGGCGTATATGTTTTTGTGAAACTACTCCCTCCTACCTATATAGGAGCATCGGCTGTTAAGTCCCGCGTCTCACAATATATATATATATATATATATACTTTATTTCTTAGCATAATCTCCAGAAAGGCTACTACATTTGTCATATAGTTTTCTCATTTAATTAAAACTTCTCTGTATTGCGATTTATTGTGGCCCTCAAAATAGCTGTTTACCGAATCAATGACTCCCTGGTTGCTGTGAAATCTTCGTCCTCCAAGAAACCTTTTGAGGTTTGGCAACAGGTGGTAGTCGCTGGATTCTAGATCTGGCGAATAAGGCGGGTGTTCAAGCAATTCGAACTTTAATTGGCACATTTTTCCCATTGCAATGACTCAACAATGGGCCGCAGCATTGTTGAGAAAAGAACAAGATCTTTTCTTTGCCAAATGAGCTCTGTTTCTTTTCGCCCCATCACTCAGTTTTTTTTTTTTTTTTCCTTCTTCTAATTTACGTCCTCCAACGTTAAGTCATATCGTACGATGAATGAAATGGGTGAAATGATGCTCAAATGAGTCCTGGGTCCATGGAGCTTAGAGTTACCCGACATTCGTCTTTCAAGATAAGGGAAAACCCTGGAAGAAACCTTATCCAGGTAACTCACCCTGAGCGAGATTCGAACTCGTGACCTCTTGAACGTGAGGCAGTCACACTACTATCTACGCTACCGAGGCGGGCATCACTCAAAGTTTGCAGTAAGCTTGCGTAGTAGTCACCAGTAATAATTTTACACTTTTCCAAGTAGTCAATAAAAGTAATTCACTATGCATCCCAGAAAACAGTCGGCATAACCTTGTTAGTCGACAAAATTGACTTTGCCTATTTTGGAACTGATTTGCCTGACGCAATCCGCTGTTTTGACTGTAATTTGCTTTCTGAAGTGTAGTGACGTGTCCAAGTTTCCTCCATGGTAGTAAGCTGTCTCAAAATTTCACTGGAATTTTTATGGTAGAGCTCCAAATTCTTAACAGAAACAGTTTTTCTTTGCAACTTTTGATCAGGTATCAGCAAATGTGGCATCCATCTTGCACATACCTTGTGAAACACCAAAACATTACTTAAAATATTACCTGATATATTCTTTTAATGTGTTTACAGCCTCTTCTATCTCTAAAAACCTTAATCTGCGGTCTGCAATACTAAACGATGCCTTTTTTCCGATGATATCTGAAGCTGTGACTTCCACAGGGCGTCCAAAGCGAGGTTCATCACTAGTGCTCGTACGTCGCTTTTTAAACTCTGCAACCCACCTTTTAATCTTTGTATATGAAGGAGAACTGGTGAGATTGACAAGAATGACTATGGAATTGACAAGATGCAGGGTTAGAATGGAACAAGATTTATCAGGTATGCTTACCGTGGAGAGGGAGTTGAGACAAGGAGATATGCTATCCACACTGCTGTTTAATTTACCACTGGAAAAAGTAATCCGACAATTACCCATAAACTCTAAGGGAACCATACGTTCCAGATCGGTACAAATAGTGGCATATGCTGACGATGTGGCAATTCTCGCAAGGAATATAAGAGCTCTTGAGTAAAGTTATGTAGTGTTGGAAGAGAAAGTACAAGATCTAGGACTGGTAGTAAATGTTAGTAAAACAAAATATATGAAGATGGGAGGTGATGGGGTGCAATAAGAAGAGAACCTACAGTTAAATTACATGAGAAAGAATACCAAAGAGTGGAAAAATTTAAATACCTGGGATCTATAGTAAAAGTAGATAATAAAACGTCAGTGGAAGTTCAAGAAAGAATAGCAAGTGGTAACAGATGTTTCTATGCCTTGCACAATATGTTTAAATCAGGAACTTCAGTAGGAATACTAAAATTAAAATATATACAACTGTACTGAGACCAATAGTAATGTATGGTTCAGAAAGCTGGGTGTTGACTATCAGAGAAGAACAGTGGCTGTTACGGTGGGAAAGGAAGATCCTGAGAAATATATTTGGAGTGATAAAGGACTTGGACGGATGGAGAATGCGGACTAACTTGGAGCTACAGTGCCATTTGGACAACCAAATATAGTAGTGAAGATTAAGCAAGGAAGAAGCAGGTGGATTGGCAATGTGCAGAGAATGCCGGAAACCAGTGTAGTTAAGAAGATATTCCTACGAAAGCTGGATGGCAGAAGGAGAAGAGGAAGACCCAGGAAAAGATTGGTAGATGATGTAGAAGATGACTTGAGAAAGTTGGGGGTTAAAGACTGGAGAAGAAAAGCAGAGGACCGAGTAGAATGGAAGAGGGTGGTTAGGGAGGCCAATGGCCTACATGGACTGTAGCGCCAACTATCATCATCATATGAAGGAGCAGGGTCTTTCAATATACTGTACATTTACTCAATTTCTTTAGGCGTTAAGCATTTCAAATAAAAGTGTTAAATTACTGCTCGTTTTTCCAAGCACTCCATTTTTTTGTGAAACCTCTGAACTTGTCTTGTTTAAAATGCTGCCATTCCAAAACTAAACGAGCTATTGACTTGTAACTATGGATACAAGCTGATCTAGAGTTAACCTATATGTTACTATCCGGCAAAATGACCCAGTGGCGCCATCTCTATGTGAGACCCGGGACTTATCAGCCGATCCTCGTATTAGTTTAGAAGAAAGTTTTAAAAACCGGCTACATTTATATTCATGAAACGTAGAGATTATGTTGTTTGTTGTAATGTAAGTCAACCCTGAGTTCAAGTGTTGGGAACGTTGAAAGGAAGGATAATCTATACTTTATATCTTTAATAGTCATTTTCGTGCTAAAGAAGAATAAAGATACCTATCGGGACCTATGACAGTGATTCATTGGACTTCCTTCCCCTCATTTTCTTACAGTTTTATCCACAACTGCATGAGTCATCAGCAGTGCATTCGACGTACGCCTCTTGTTTTTATTCTTGCAACAGCATTTTGGGTGTGTAGCAACAGAGCTACTGAGCGTTGAGTGAAGAGTTTAACGCCGGAGACTTGTCCTGGGTTAGAATTTTAATGAAATTTAAAAGTGAGCTTAATTTTGCTTAAAACAACCTTTTATCTACTTATAAAACGTGAATCATAGAAACTAGTTTAAATACGTAGATTCATTGCTGATGAATGGGAACATATTGCCACGGCGACGGGCATAAAAGGTTCGGTGCAAATAAATAACAGACGGATAGTGTTTCACGAGATAAAGAGCTTGCATAAGCAGATAGTCATAGCGCCGGAGATAAAGGACTTGCCGGCACAGATTAAGTTGTACTTCTGATAGAACTGATAGAACAGTCCATTTCTTGTTTGTTCCAGAAATTTCTCGAATTTATCAATGAGGTACTTAAGAAGGCGACGACTCGCCGAGAGCCAGTCGTAGAGTCGTAACCACTAAACAGCTGTAAAGTGTTGTAATGAGAGTTGATGTAAACAGGTGTAATCAGAACGCTGTTGTTGTGCTCATCGACCTTGGTAGATTGTGAATGTGTATTTGACGTAATTCTGCTGTAACTTGACTGTGAACAGTAACTTATGTAACTTCGTGAACATAAATTAAATGAAGGTAGGGTAATGTACATATTGAATTGTATATGGAAAAGTGAGTACTATCTATTCCTGAATAAGTTCTAATGAGTGTTCACTAAACTATTTTCTTCTTGTAAATACTTTGGTGGATAAAAGGTGTGTATTAGTATTACTTGAAATCTAGTTTCACAAATGAAGATAAATAAAAAAATATTGTAACAATAGTAAGTCACTATTTAACTAAAAACCAGTGGTCATATTGCTGGAAAAGACAAAAAATGACAGTTTGTGAAAGTAAGAGATAAATAAATTTAAACTAAACTGATTCTTAGGACAGTTATTGAATTACGTGGAGAGTTGTGACTCACATAATCAGAGCAAGATATAAGTTAATGTTAAGACTGCACTATACTTGAATATAATATTTGTGTAATTCACGTAGTATTAAAATGATGATTTATGCTCGTGTTGAAAAATAAAACAATGTTATATGTTCTGTAAAATACAGAGTTTATGATCACTGTATAAGTAGATTAATGAAGTTGATGAAGAAATAAAACGAGGAGTACTAGACTTATTGGATGGTAGGAGGTAACTGGGAAACACGGGTGTTGCTCGAAATAATCAAATATTCCTTTAGCTCTCCTCATCTGTAATCGAATTGCGTTTTAATTATAAGAACTGCGTTCTTGGTCCAGATCTCCATATTGCTGATAATATGGATCTTAACGCAAGTATGTGGAGCATCAAATTTAAAGGAGCTGTGCTGTGCGTTCTTGAACACTCTCAAGATTATAAAATTAAGTTTACACATTTTAGGTTTGCACTATGACTATCTACTTTAGATTGGGTCTAAATAGCAGGCAAATATTAATTTGTATCTGCAAAATAGAGAAAGGATAAATTAAAAGATCAACTCGTTGTCAGGGTAAGAATGAAAAATCTCAAAAACCATTACAACAAACTATGGAAATGTTCTGAGACGAAATTCTACCGACTGCTCGTTTTACTTAATTTTATAAATTATTTAAAAATTTAAGGATTTATTTGGGTCTGATCCAAAATTTAAATCAATTCGATTCTATTCTGAATTTACACTTCCATTTCATAAAATCTTTTGCATTCACAAACTTCTTTTTGTGCAGATGTCATATTTACATATCCAGAATGACTTCCGTTACAGTTAAGTACATGCTCAACGATCTCTGCATTAATGATATTTAATTATATTTCAATTTTTCCTGCTTTATGGACAAATCAACAGAAAAGAAGAACTTTGGAGGACATGAAATTAGATACGTAAATATATAAAATAAAAAGGCCACAAACCTGCTTTGTAGTGTTTATATTAACGAAAAAGCCTTGGTAAATATCACGTATGGTGATACTGATTATTCCATACATGGACTTCTGATCTTACATCAACCAATGATGTGTAAGATTACTTTAAATGTCACTTACACTACGTACTGAGAACTTTTCTTCAATAGTCACGGCTGTTAAATTTGAATAAATGTGTATACGTTTATTGTAAAACTTTTGCCCTAAACCTACTGGATTCTTTAGTTTTGAGGTTTACGTATGGTTTAATTTCGACTTTTAATATTGAATTTTGTTTACTGATACTAATTTATATCCAATAATCAAAAGCGAAATTTCAAAGAAGTATAGATTCAATTGTGCTGCGCCGTGGCGTAGCGGGCTAGGGCAGCATGCCTTGGTCCCTGGCCACGGAAAGCGGCCCGGGTTCGATGCCACCCATGTGGTGGGGATTTTAGGTCCCGGGTATAGGACCGGTGCCCACTCAGCATCGTCAGGAAAGTGAGGAGCTTACGCTAGGTAAGCGGACCTGGTCACGGAAACCAACATTCAGGCTGGGGGATGCCGACATTCGGACCACATCTCCTCCCCGTATCGGTTGGATGAACGTCCACCTCTGCCGTGCGTAAGTGGGCGTGAGGCCGGCAGTCGAGTTGGTAGGCCTTGGCCCTTTAAGGGCTGTCGTGCCATGGGTTTTTTATACAGGTACTATCACAGTAGTTGTTAAGATTTAAATTTGTGTGCACCAGCTTTGTGCATTATTACAGTCTTAACAACCATAACTTAACAGTTACAATGCACTTGGTAGTATGAATATAAAAGAAAAACTAATTTACTTTTGTCTTTGAACTACGTATGTCCATTTAAGGGTGACAAAGTAGTCGATTCTGATATATCTCATTGGAAAGGAGCTTACATCCTGCAATCTCTGCTGAACTTTGAACCTCACAGATACCTTTTTATGTACTTTGTACTTTTTATTGTAGGCAAGACATTTCCATTTCGTATGTTTTTTTTTATGATACTACAGCATTTGAACGTGGCTGTCCAATATCTTGTGTTCTCTGCGGATTACAAAGATAAGGTTGCTTTGGCAGTCGATTGGAACACGTTCCCTGGGGGATGCAAACGCCACTGTTTCTGGTATCTCCCAATTTTCGTAACCACTCTTGCGGTCTCTTGTTTCTTTAGGGGTCTCTTAACTTGTTTTGGTTTCTCTTTCTTCGTTTTCCCTCAGTGCCAAACTCCTCACCCCTTTCTTTAACCTTAGATTTGTTTATGCCTTCGAAACTTCTGTTTGAATTGAACCTGAATACCTGCATTAACGTGACTTCCATCTAGATTCAGAGACGTTGTGAATCGCCTTAGATTATTTGAAGAATAAAACTTCCTCTTTCAATCCGCCAAGATCGATACCAGGTATCTTCAATGTTTCCCAACTCCCTGTTAATTTCCCAGAATATCTTATGAAAATAATTGGTTTTCTAGCAGAATTACAGTAATAAGGGCCATGGAACTGCTGCTGAAGTATTCTCTAAATACTTCCATCGCTTATTTTACAATGAGTTTAAATTCGCCATTGTGTTTGTCTCGAGAGCAAACAGTTGTTTAAAGTTGTGTTTTAATTATTTATTTCTTGAAGCACACTCACTTGTCCATATACGTACCTCTATGAAGGTTGGGAGAAACTTCTAAGTTAAGGACATCGCAAGGAATCAAACCCCTGATCTCTGAATTGAGAAACCAGTGTCCTGATTTGTGGATCTCAAAACCAGTTTTTTGTGTCATTGATATTATTAATAGAAATATATTAGTTAAAGAAGTGTTGCCTTAATCATATGAGAACTGGCTTTTCACGCACTCTGCTGGAAATATTAAGCACTAACTAAAAACAGCAAGTTTGAACCTTATTTGAGATGTAATTTCATGATTAAGTTTTAAATTTACTTTAGTAATAACCAATAATATAACTTTACTCCCTTAATGGTTTATTACAGCGCTTGCCCTCCTGAGGTCATGGACGGCTATCACAATAGGAAAGACATTGAAACTTTGTGACTAGCAATGCGCGTTCGACTGAGATCTGAAATAACAATTAAAAAGTTGTTTTAGATAAATCTCGAGTAAATAATTTAGGAAACCTCTGAATCGTGAAAATAGAATGGATGTGAGAGGCTTATAGGCGAATTGTATAAGCATTACCAGTGTAAACTTATGGTAAGAGTCTTTGGAATTTTGTAATAATAAGAGCAATACCGCCTAAATCAGATTTTTCCGTTACAAAGTTAAAAGATAAATGGCTTATAATTAATTGCTCACTCGACTTGGCTCATTTTATCTCTCATTAATTATTACAACAATGAATGTGAATCTATGAATTTCGATTCGTCTGATATTCTATTCTTACATGATGCACCTGCCCTATCATGTAACAAAAGTCGAAGCTTCTCTAGATTGAGACTCTTTTAAGTGAAAATAATCGGTGCTTTTCTTTAGATACATCGTGAATTCACCGTGTAGTTCAATGCAGTTATTTGTAGAATTGTATGCATTTAAATTATTTATATTAGTAATTTTTATTGGTTCAATTATTTATTTTCATTTATTTTAATGTGGGACGTGGCTATTTTGGAGTGTTACAATTTGTACCTACATGACACAAACATGTTATATTAAGTACGTATTCATTATTTAATTTTAGAGATGCACTAGAAAATGGGAATATTTATTTTGTATCCTACTGTGGATGTTAAGACTAGGTTAAGAACAGGTGCCCTCTCCCATTCCTCCAGAACTAAACATAGTCATTTGTGCGTTCTTAATATCTAGCTTGGAACCCTTGGCCATGTTCTCCTCATGAGAACATTCACCAGAATTTTTCACAGAACAGTGTGGAATTTTCATGAAAAGAAGGAAAGGTCCATAAGATTCTGGTTATCTCTTGATAACATTTGGGATTCTACGTTAGATGAGGGAGCCGCTTCTCTCTGTATTCCTTGTAGCCCGGTAGAAGTTCGCTTGAAGAATCAAACTATAAGTGCTATGTTAAATAAGGATAAATAAGGATAAATCTATCGATTCTACTTTTCCCCTGTTTTAATATCCCTATCTTCTATTTTAACTAAACGCAATGAATACATACCATTTTGGACACCACCCTAGGACTCATTTGTTTTTTATGCTAATAACGATATAATGTAGCAAGCGATAGGATTATTACAGTCAACAATCAATGCCAATTTACTTCCCGGGATATTCGACAGCGTGTTATTTTTTCATTTTTATTGGTGCTACTTCTGCACTCTCACCTTTGTCTGAACATTTGCTGGAATATTACGGAAACTTTACCTAAGAACTGCGTTGTTTTAATATTACAGCTCCTCTCCTTTCTTCAGTTTTATTTTTTCACGCCATCCACAAAACAAAGCAATCCGGATGGTGTTTTCTTTTTCAACCCGCCTCCAACGAAACTGGATGTGTAAACATTTAAGGAGTTCTGACTTACAGTTGTTCTTGAAGTAAATTGATTTTGTTTACGCTGTGTGAG
Source organism: Mantis religiosa (assembly GCA_030765055.1). Lineage (NCBI taxonomy): Eukaryota > Metazoa > Arthropoda > Insecta > Mantodea > Mantidae > Mantis > Mantis religiosa. The sequence continues at coordinate 172,193,459 of CM060951.1, forward strand.
CACCCGTCTTATGCATTTAGATGTAAGAGCTTCATGGACTTCGAAATAAAAATGTTTATCAATTCTTGCTAATATCTGCTTTGAGCCAAAGAGGATTTCGTTTAATTCGCGTGCGATCAACTGTTTAATAATGTATAATTGATTAACTGAGAGTTAAACAATGAAGAAAGAATTTGAGGATAAAATATTTTGGAAATGAAGAAAGTGTTCTTTACTTGGGAATTAATTATTAAAACGGCTATTTTTGTTTTGGAACCGTTTATACAGTTCAGAAGCGTTTATGTTAACGTTCTCTTCAAGTGGCCGAAGCAAAAAGATTACTGCCTTTGACCCAAAATTCTACATCGACATTAGACCTGAAATGCGCAATTTGGGTCCTTCGGAACTGCATTCTATCAAATATTTTCTACTTATTCCTTCCTATGAGTCAATCTTAAGTAGGAATTATCGACGGTATCATTTAGAATTCTAAATATATGGCTTTAGATTAAATATCTCTTTGCTGCACTTTATGTGAAGTGAAATGCTGCGATGTTATTAACAATCTGTAGGTATTTAAATTACATATATAAAGTATAAATTTTGGGTGTACCAAATATACTCGGATATATTCCGACACTATAATCTGGTTAACGCATATACCTAATAAAAAAGTGAAAATTATTGCTTATGATCGACGTGGGCTATAAAACATATTCTAAGAGTAAATTCAGTTCATAAATTTCTAAAACCCAAACACATTTATAATTCCTTACCTAGTTGAAAATGCATGAAATTAAAACTAGTTTATACTGTATTTAAAAATAAAATCCGGCTAGTTGCTACGTAATATGAAATGTGTCGTGTTTAACGCCCGCTTTTAATACATACGGCACCGCAGGTGGTGACACTGGTGATACATGAGATGTAGATGGAGCACCGGTGGACTGAAATGGCGGGGGAAACCGGAGGTCCCGGAGAAAACCCGCCCCATCGCCGTGTTGTCCACCACAAATCTCACTTTGCTGTCGCCTGGGATCGAACCCGGGCCGCCTTGGTGAGAGCCAAGCAATGTAACTACTGAGCCACGGCGCGGCCTAGTTGCTACGTAGGGAATGTGTGCAAGAATAAAATCCATTACATTTCACCCAAACAATAAGTATACAAGAATATTTTCATACGCTTAAGCAAACCGAAAAAAGAGCTTAAAAGTCGATAATTGGTCCTTTTATAGAGACAGAAATTACTGTGTTTAAGTCCCATTATGCATACTATAGATGTTCCTGTTGAAAAGTGTCAAAACCTGTGAATGATTTTTATTCCAATTATTAATATACACGAAATTAAGTAAATAAATATATGTAGCCCAACTTCTTGATTCTATTCTTTCTTTTAAAGCTTTGTTTATTTATGCATTTATTTATTGTTATCTGAAAAGGTTCCCAGAGCCGTAGCTCATGCAAGGTAACAGTACAAAAATATATAAAATGATGGTAAACAGCCCTTAACTATACTTATATTACATTTTTGTAGTAGGAATTAACTGCCATACAAAAATAACATATATAAAACAAAGATACAAACATTCACTACAGCTCAAGAAATAATAGTAGCAAAGAACATTACAGAAAAAAAGGCTACATATTCTATGGTACTTTAAATACATATAAATTTTTAACCAGTTCAGCTAATCAAACCAGCTATAAATGTGTCACATCGTATCAGCTATCAATATATGCCTTCAGTAAATTTTCAGCAAATTTACTTTTAAAACCTTTTATGTTCCTGCAGCCTTTCAGTTCCAGTGGCAGTGCATTATATAAGTTCAGGCCATAAGTAGAAGTGTTCATATAAGTGTGTGTGTGCGTGCGTGCGTGCTTGTGAGGAGCTTTCAAATGTTAGATTAGACTTTAGGACAAGTCTATGGAGGACAAGTCTATGGAGGACAAGTCTATGCTTACTGTAATGGTAAAATGTTAGTTACATGATAGTGTTTTTGGATACGAGGTTCTTGGATTAGCACTTAATTATCACTTAAGTTATTGGATTCCAAAACAGTTTAATAGTCATCATATAAAAAGGTAATCTTTATTAAAGTTGTGCTTATGTAGTACTCCAGTTCGTTGGTTGGGTATAATATTACATAAAGAGAGAACATTAATATTATATAACAGTAAAGCAATAATTTATAATTAGCAACTCAGAAGATTCCCAAAGAGGATAACGTGGTGTCTTTTCAGTGAGACATCTTCATACTTATAAACTTTACGTCTATTAAAAGGGGAAAAAACTATTTTCGTTTTTAATGACACTATCAATTGTTAGGATTATATGGGCCACCAGTGTGCTGTAATTTCTGGGCTTTCCGATCCTTGATTGTTCCACCGCCATAGTTTGCTTACACGCAATGCATTATCTCCTAAATATTGGGGAAGGTTAACGAGATTATGCTTTTCGCCGATGTTTCATATCCTTGTGAATGGATATCGGAGGATATTGGACCTCTTATTAGCCGGGATCATGTTAATTACTGTTATCAAGAATAAAGGGAAGATATCACCATTAAAACTCAATTGTAAAATTTCATAAACAATAATGGGTGTAAATTAAATTAATCCGTGATTTGAGTTCAAGATCTAACCATTCTACCTTGTATAAGGCCAGCTGGTTGGGTATATTTAGGATCTTCGTGTCATTTCTCACATGCTCTGCGAACGTTGTTTGTGATTAATTGCAGTCTTGCTTTCCGCCAAGAGTAATAACGGGACAAAATGTTGGGTTTTGCACCTGCATGGTAACACAGTTTGACGTCATCAGTAGTATACGCTTTAAAGGTCAGAGATACACAGCTAGTATTGTTAATTTATCCCATAGGTGTGCAAACAGGGATGCTGCGATCGGTGAACGATAATCCTCTGTTATCATGTAATAACAACACGACCCTCGTTACCTTACTTTGTTATGTATTGGTGGACTATGAAGTGCTTTGGTAAAGCATGCATACCAGTTTATATGCTGTTATCAGTATTGTTACTTGCTGACAACATTATAGCACGCGTGTAATCGGACTGATCAGTAAAACTTTTTATAAAATATTGTCAAAAATTATCATTTGAGCTTTCAAACTTATAAAGCCTGCTTCTCTGGGAACGTGTAAATATTTCAGTTAGGGGTGTAAATGAGGGAGCTAATTAATCCTGAACGAAGGTGTGGTAGCCCCTTGGTGCTTTTATTTCCTATATTTCTTACATTTCTCCCAACATTTCTAGAATTTTTAAAATATATTGCAATACTTTACATATCATTAAGCATTTAAAATTTTCCACGATTCAGTTTTTAAGTTACCAAAGTCAATCCTCGGAAACTTTCCCGAAAATGTAAAGAAAGTTTGTTATGAAGCTATTGGTGTTGGATAAATGTGTTAAGGCCAACAACTGACCAAAATTTGATAAGTGTATATTTTTAAGGAAAGCTGTAGCTCAATAAAAGTTAGTATTTTAAAACAAAGTGTAATTAATTAAAAGTTTGTTTCCAAGGAATCTTATTTTCTAGCACATTAAGGAACAGTGACAGAATATTTCGTTTAAAAATTATGAAAACAGCAGAAAAAAGGAATATTTTTGTAAAATTAATTAAATTTTTCTTTAAAAATATATAATCCAAGACCACGTAATGTTATATGTATCAAAAGTTAATGTCTTACAAGGATTCATCAATATACTTTTGAAAAATTAACAAGAAGGTCCATACCAAAATAATATTGTTATTCTCAAAGCCACCGTCCTATGAGGGTTTTGAATTCGAATATTTATTACTTATTTACTTCGTAAAAAAAGTTCAAAATAAGCGTAGAGAAAGAATAAGAATCAAATCTTCATAATCTGTATTTGACCTCATTCCAAGACACTTCATCTCTTATCTTTGTTATTTTTAGTCACCACTGAATGTTAAAATTTCTTTATTTAAACTTCATTTATTTACGGTACTTAAAGTATTCCGCAACCACTTTATCCTGTTTAGGAAAAAAGCGGTTATCCTCATTAGAAATTATGAAGTTATATAATTTCATGCAAAAAAGTTCATATCGAATTCACTTCTCGAGGCCACCTGAAAACAAAACAAGCGATCTTAATGATATGTGCATGTATGTATGTCCATTCATAAACTGCATAACTCTGGAATAAGCAGCCGGTTAAATACCATCTTACGCTTACTTAGAAAAAATTTACTCTTATTTAAAAAATAGCTGCAATATCCTAAAAAACCTAATAAAATGTACATATTGAACTTTTAGAAACAGGCTGTCATAACTTCTTTGAATATGAATTTCGTATAATTGATAAACTGTTAACATACAGCCGATAAACTTACTGCATTTAAAATGTAGATATAGTTAAAACATAGAATTTATTTCGTAAAAATATTTTTCTGGTATCAGCTTTCCGACATGTGATACTCTTATTAGAATTTTTCACTATGTATGTTGTTTTTTGAAGTGTTGTCACTTCGTTGTTTTTCGTAATGTAAAAATGAGTGTGGAATTTCAAAGCTGGCGAACGAAGTGGTTTTATTTCTTTCCCTTCTCCTCTCCCAGAATTCCAAAAGCTTGCTAGCACGAATAAAATCTGTAAATAACTGCCATTGCTTAGCTTTAAATCATTACTAAATAAAAACTCCGGAGAGGACATCCTATGAGGACAGTAAACTCTTGCAAATATTATTCCCATAAACGATTATTATATTTCTGCCTACTTCCAGATAAGCAGTTAGCGTTTTTTTTTCTTTTTTCTTGTATGTAAATAGGGAATACAAGTTTCTTAAGGATTGCACAAATATTTAAATAGCAGTCTACATGTGTAGGCTCTAAGGTTCTTTTTCCTTTAATTGTTCAAGTGAGAGGGAACAAATCTCATATACGCAATCGTATGACATTTTCTACTCATTGCTGTTTATATTATTCATAAATTACTTATTCTGCTGTCTGCTTGTTGTTAATTGAAGTAGGTTTGTAGAAGTTGTTTAAATGTTCAGATAAGCTATTATCAAATAATAGAGCTATCGTTATGTGACGGCTTTGAAGTTCATTCCCTCTGTATGTGCAGTATACATAAATACACGCTAAACGACTTACCATTTAACAGAGGTGTAAGTATTAGAAATGTTTAAAAAATACAAGGAATATCTGGGAATGCTTCACTTCACAGGAAAATGTCTCTCATCGATATTGTGTTCTAAGACATCTTAGCACAAGCATTTCATAAGCAGTGAGATCTCTAGGTTTTACCCGCTATGCAGAACTCATTCAGAATGAAGACTTTAAGCTCATGAAGACCATTTTAGTAAACTCAAGAACATTTCCAAATCAAGTTACTTAAAGGAACATATACATTTTTAATCTCCTATAATTCAAAAGTTAACCCGATGACTTAAATATTTCTTTAAATGTAAAAAACTAAAAAAAAGTAAAATGCCGATAGAAAGGTATTTAATATGCCCTTATTTATCAAGTTTAATTGAAATAAGTAAGAAGCAAATAAATTGTATATATGTATATATGAACCTTATCGTAATTTTGTCAAAATCATTTGAGTAAATGTTTTAGGAAAATTGATATTTTGATGAATATTACACGTTAAGTTTTCTTTGGGTGGAGAGGTGTTTTAAAACATTTTCATGTCTGAATTTTATTTAGTATTTGATTACGCTTTACACACATACACACAGATTATTCCAAAAATGTTTTGTTTTTAGTTTAAGAGTCTTCATAGCTTATATATTTCAGGCAAAATCTCGTATTTTTGGGTATGTAATATGTTTAGAAAAATCCTGCTTATCATAATAATGATTATAATACTGTTAAAATCAAAATAACTGATGAAATGATGAAAAAGAAAACACAAAGCTCGTAATGCTGATGTGTTATTAATTTTATACACGACTGTCTCCATATAAATAAATAAAAATAAATGAAAGGTTGCAGTGACAGAATTCATCGTGCAATGTTTACATTTAGGCACACCCCAACAAGCATTTAGCTATTTTTTCGCTGCAAATAATGATGAAAGCAATACCAGTGTTGAAGGGAGGGGCTGCTTGAAGTGATAGGAATCATTGTTTTGGCTTAGTTACATGTTTTCCTATTTAAACGACAGCAACATATTATCACAACATCCTGTTTAACAAGCCGTTATCGCTTATCGCCGAAACACAGGCAACAGCTACTGTTCCACAATGTGCATTTCATCCTAAATGGAAGATGCTGTTAATTACGAATTTCGCTTTTAAACACTCCATTGCCACATTCTCACTCCTCTCTGATATGTTTTTATTTCCTAGTCTTGACAAACCCTACTAACCTTTATTCCGTTGTCTCGAAGATGCCTTGTCGTACTTGTCTTGTTTCTTTTCATGTTTCAGCTCCTTAGAACTGCCTATTTCTCTTTTTTTTCCTTGTATCTCATATCTGGCTTGCACGTTTTCTTCGTTTTTATTGCCAAACATGCATACTGTTATGTGTTCTTCCTCAATTAATTTACCCGGTCAACAAATAACAATTTCATACCGACCTTCATTTTTGCAGTTCAAGTTTTATTTGAAGCTATTCTCTCCTTTTTAAGTCCTTTGCTGGTACTTCCCTCGTTACTACATTTAAGCGTTTTATTTTTCTTCATTCTTTGTGTCAAATTACTTCGCTTGTGTGTTTGTCAGATACGTATAGATTATTATTATTATTATTATTATTATTATTATTATTATTATTATTATTATTATTATTATTATTATTATTATTATTATTATTATTATTATTATTATTATTATTATTATTATTATTATTATTATTATTATTATTATTATTATTATTATTATTATTATTATTATTATTATTATTATTATTATTATTATTATTATTATTATTATTATTATTATTATTATTATTATTATTATTATTATCATCATCATCATCATCATCATCATCATCATCATCATCATCATCATCATCATCATCATCATCATCATCATCATCATCATCATCATCATCATCATCATCATCATCATCATCATCATCATCATCATCATCATCATCATCATCATCATCATCATCATCATCATCATCATCATAAGTATTTATTTATCAAATTTTATTACTAGTGAGTGAAATGGCGCAGGAAAATAACGCGAATGTCTCATTCAGTAGGTCGCAGGTTTGAGTCTCCCTCACCTCCTCCGACCGCTTGGTGGGGACCACCGGGAATGAGGACTTATATGATTGAGGTTGGATGACTTCCCTGGCGTCAAGATTGGCCTACGCAGAAGGGCCTTGGTAGTGTCATTCAGATGAGAGACTTGTAAATGTGGGTCGGGTGGAGTGGAGTACTTCCATATTGTCGCCGAGGCATTGATGTGCTGCTGCCGGGCGCGTGCGAAAGAGACAGATAGTGCGGCGCGAAGTTAGACGCTTGCCGAAAGAGACACAGATATCTGGAAGTTTCTTCTTTTCTAGTACCGTCAAGATTGTTGCCAAGCGCTACACTAAGTTCTAGAAACAGTAACTGGAGGTATAAAAACACCATGGACAGATGAGGGAGTTCAGTTGCTTGTGGACATTTGAGAACTGTTAATTGTGTGTGTGTATGCGTGTGTGTGTGTGTGTGTGTGTGTGTGTGTGTGTGTGTGCAGCTGTGTAATGCATCTTTGAAGTATACCACAAGTGCGTTATTTCGGTTGTTTACTTGTGGTGAAGCAATGAGAGACTACTGTGTGTATGACATGTTATTTTTGGAGCCTGTAAGGGGTGTACAAAGTGAATCTTTACTGAAATAAAAGGCACTTTAAATGTCTTCAAACAAGGCTTTTAGTTCTGCGAACCCAAAAAGTCACAGTATTGTAATGGTAGGGACCGTTGGCTATTTTCCGAATCTCGGCACCTTTGGGTCTCTCCTCCTGGAGGTGGCGGTAGTAGCATTATATATGTACCATCTTGCATACACAGCTATGTCTCTATAATTTAGGGCACATACATTGTGCATCTACCTTTACCCGTTACAATCGTTCCGGTAGTCATCCTTGTTTTCCTCCACTACCACGGTACCATCCTAACTTGCGTACGGAAGAACTGCGTCCCCATTTTGTAGCCAGGGATGAGTATGGTGACACTGAACTGTTTTTCTTTAAATATTTTACTATCACCATTTTCCTGAAATTTTAAATTAAAAATTAAAAGTTATGTCGCGTTTCATATCAGGTTTTATTACGTACTAAATTATGCAGCACGTGTCAAATAAATACTCTCATGGAGTAAAAAGATTAGGTATTATAAATTGCAATTGGTATGAGCTAATCAAAAGGTTGGGGCGACCACTGGTATTTCTGAATGGACATTAATGTGACTTTTGTGGGTTCAAAAAATTAAAAACCCAGTTGCAGAAATACAAAATGCTCTTTATTTCCGTAGAAAAACACTTGTTCAGCTCTGATATCAGCAGAATGACGTAAACACGCACGAACGCAATCTTCATGCCCGTCTTCCACACGTCCACTCTGCACCATTAACAGCTCTCGACTCGGTACCGTTCAAATGTCCACACACAGCTCACTGGTACGTAACTGCAGCTCCTAGCAGTGCCCTGCTGACTGGGTCACTCCGACCGACCGACCGACCGACCGACCGACCGACCGAAGTGCTGGCTGGCTGTATAAAGCCAGAAGGTTTTGCTACGTGCCCACCCATTAAGGGTTTTACCGCAGATAAGGTTTTTTATTTTAGGGAATTTGTAGGATGTGTTGTGGGTTTTTAGGTAGAAATTTATTTTTGAGATTACAATTTTAATGTACCTTCAGGTTGTGGGAATAGATGCAATACCTTGTACCCTGGTGTTTTCTGATTTGGTGGGAAACTTTTGATGCCAAACAACTTAGAAGAATTATGTGGAGTTCAGCGTTAGCTGCTGTTAGGTTTAGCTCCTGGGTTATCTCGGGTGCCCACAAGCCATGCGGGGTACTATCTCTAAATGATACAACAAAGGCGCTTCTATATCTTGGTAAAGTAGCGTAGAATTTTGATGCCCAACGCCTAATTTCATCCTCCACGTATGAAAGACCCGAGGCTTCGTGAAGAAAACCTGGTTGGAAAGTAACGACCCACAGAATAAATAGACCGTATTCCTCTATTCTGTGCACGTTGAAGCCATGCTAGCCAACTATCTGCGGTCATGTCCCAGATCTCGCAGGCGTATAGCATCACCGGAATTACCAGCGCTTGGAAGAGGTATAACTTCAGACCAAAAGGTTTCGAGCTCAACCCCAGCATAGGATCCTGGGAAGCAATTGCTCCCTGCACCATCGTCGCTAGGTCCCTAATGTGTTGGCGAAAAGTTAGACCTCTGTCAAATTTTACTGCAAGGTACTGGGCGGAGTTAGTCCACTCTATCCTTCGACCTTGGAAGCTGATGTTAGTGAAGTCTGCAGGGGTGTGGTGCTTTGTAAAAGGTATGGCGTGGCTTTTGTCCGGATTAATGGACATCCGCCAACGCCGACACCACTGTTGTGTGAGGCGGAGGTGTTTTAAGGTGTTGAAGGATCTGAGGATGTGTTTGTATTTGCAGAACAGAAGCACGTCATCAGCGTATTGTGCCATTTCGACTCGTGGCTCTGTGGGGAAATCTGCCATAGGAAATTGAATAGGGTGGGATATAGCACAGAGCCTTCGGGGACTTCGCCTCTCGCTGGTCTTAGCGTTGATGTTTTCCCCGCGACTGTGACTTGGAAGGTGCGGTGTCGTAGGAAGCTGTGTATGATGTCGATCATCTGTGTTGGGAGCAGCAGGTGGATCAGTTTGTATAGCAGCCCGGTATACCATGTCGTAGAGAAGGCCTTCTGGACGTCCAACGGAACTGCAGCTGTAAAGGCGCCTTCCTGGAAGTCCAGAGCAGCGGTCTCCACCACAAGCAGTAACTGCTGGACTATCGAGTGCCCAGGGCGAAATCTAAACTGGTGGTCGGGAATGGCTTGAGTCAGCCGTCCGTATGTTATTTATACCCGGCCCACTGTTACTCAAAGTTTCACGAAAGCTACCGAACTAGCACGATCTTTCGTACTATAGCGAGAACACCATGGAACTGTCTCTGTCTCTTTCTCTTTCTCCTTCTGTTGCTCTCTCTCTCTCCTTCTGGGGTGGCTTGGACGCTATCTGTCTCTTTCACTCCTAGCTTCTCTCTTGGCGTTCGCTTACGAGCGGTAAAACAATTCCTCGTGACATTAAATACTGTGGAGGACTAAAAGGACTAAAGATAAAGGACACAGGTGGCGTGTTAACACCAGAAAGGAAGAAAAGACCTGAAACGTGTCCCTTGATGATTTTAATAAAACTGCTTGCCTGATATAATCGGTTTTCATTGTAGAAAAAGAGTTCCACACTAAATAAAATACGTCAGAACTAATAGCAAATTAATTTTAAAAGAGATCCAAAAAGGGTCCGTTAAGTATTAAGTCCGTTCTAGATTCAGGTAACTCATCCTCATGAAGGAATATGTTGACTTTGACCAAACATGGTATTCCATTACATGGAAATGGTTAGTAGCATAAATTCTTCATTTGATTAAGCCCAGTAGTTTTCTGCAGTAAGTTGTTTCTCAGTAATACAAAATTTTGACCTTACGATCAAACATAGCACATAATTTGTAGAAAGATAAGCCATAAACCTCATCTCTTGCACCGGTTTGTCGGTTATTAGATTACTACATTAAGGCGTCAGGGTGTTGCTATTACAATGGTACACGCTTTGTAGCATATGTAACTGACATTAACGGGTTCGCTGTTCCCGTTCCCCCGGCTAGTTGTTTAGGTACCATGTTAGCTCAAGCAGTTGACACTGCCAGCGGCTCTAGCAGCATCAGCCGGAAACTTTGGACGTGAGATCAAGAGGTACACTGTATTTCAGTGTCCACCCCCACCCCAAAAAAATCATCTTGGGCATAATCTTGCCTGTAATATTCCCATTCTAGAGGTGTTCAGCTTTGAAAAGTATTTACCATTAAGTTACAAATAAGCAGTAGTAGAAATGCGTAATTAACTCTTATCAAGAATGAAAACACACAGCATTTTGAACATCACCTAGGTACATACTTCATCGTAAGTTTACAAAACATAAATAATTTTTCCTATTTACTCATGTGCCTTAAAAATTGCTGGACATGGGTTGGCCGGTAGTGCGGAAATGTACCATATGCATTATTTTCTAATAGATTTACAAAACATTAAATACTTCATTCTGTTTACTCGTGTGCCTTAATTTGTGGACCTAAGTTAGCCAGCAGCTTATCAACATGTAGTAATTCGGTCACAATTATGTTTCTTAAAATTATTTTATCCTTTCTTCTCAATACACACAGATGGGAGCTGATGACCCCGCTGTCGAGCGCCCTTATATACACATCATCATCAATAGACAGAGAAGCTATATTGTGATTGGTTTCAAAATCAGATAATTGTGGCTTACCAGTAGCATCCTCTGCCTCTTCCACAAGGAGTTTAATTTTGATAATGGGTTAATTAAGCTACGCACAGCTGCACAAGCAATGCCACTGTATAAGCCTAAGTCTATCTCATTGTGGGAATTAGGGCAGTTACTAGCAATCAGTTGCCACTCGTGAAATAGCTATGTACGTACACATTTGAAACCACTGGCGGCCCGGAACAGAGTGCCCTCCCTAATATCCCTGCTAGCTTACAGGCGTAATGCATTTGTTTATATTAATAGCTGTATGGAAAGTTTTAGTTAGTTGTTTTTGGAGATTTTAGTTCTGAGTCTTTACTCACAGCATAGCACGTTTCACCATAACGATATTTTAAACGATGAAGAGCGGTAAAAGATTGCAACCGAGAAAAAACATTGGAAAATGTATTCATAAAAGCTGAAAGTGTTATTGTATAGGTTTTATTGTTTCCTGCACATATTTACTTAAAATGCATAATTTACAAGCTAATTAGCATATGTGGAACGAAGTCGTTGCTAAATACTACTAAAATTCCTGATTTTCACATATTTTCATTCTGCTTTTCATATTAGAACAGAAAAATGTCGTCCCAGCTTTTGTTTCATGCCTGTAAAATTACAGCCAATACCCTTAGATACAATCACCAAGTTTATCCATCCTAAGTGAAACATTCGTGCTTTACTATTGCATACACCTTACACACCAGATACACGTCATTCCCGCCAGAGGGCAACATATGCTGTTTACACGAAGACTATAGCTACTCGTGAATTGCACTGTAATCACCTGACAGAGGTGTAATAGTAAGTAAATTCTTAAGCAAAACATTATTGAAATAAGTGAAAGCAGTACCTCATTATTTATTGGTTGCCCACATTAGATAAGCTTCAAAACAATTACTATTGATAACTTAATAAGTTATGATATTAATTAGAGGGCGAGGCCTACAGTAAACGTTTAGATTGGCTATACACCTAAGTGAGCCATCACACCTTCCTCTTAATATTTCAAAAGTATATAATTTTAGTCAAAACCGTATTAAGGCGTTATCGATCAAAGAAAAAAATAATAGGTTGTATGTAATGAACATGGTGTAAATATGCTGTATCCACAAACCATATGGTACTAAAAATTAGGTTGGTCTTCATTGTTAGTAAAACTTTCTCTCTAAATTTCATTTCTACTCTCATCCTCCTTATGTATCAGAAATGTTACAGGAAGGGAAGTACTTTATCGGATATTTTGTTTTCTGATCTGCCTGTCCTCCAGAGCGTTTAATACTAAGAGCCCAGCATCACCGTATATTGCAACTGTCAAGGGAGGATTCTGAAGGGAATTTTAAATTCCCATTTTTATTATTTCCGAAACTTCACGGTTTTTGTCACTAAGATAATTCCTTTGTTCCGTTAATAATAAGCTCGCTGACATAGTATCACAATATACGACCACGAAATCTCCCTTCTGCTTTTTAAACATACATGTTTCTGGCTACTGATATTCAAATCTATTGGGTTTTAAACATTTTCTTTTCATCTCTGAAATGAATGGTGCCTCATATATATTATATGCAGCTGAATGGGTAGATGGCAGATAGGTAGCTTCGACAAAAGAACGAACATTTTTTGTTTCTTCACTTTTACTTCCAAATATGTAGTGCTTAAATGTTTTCAACTTTTCTTTTATTACTTTTTCACTAATAATCTTACTAAGTAAGGGCACTTAGATAATGAATTCAAACAAAAAATTCTTTACCTATAGAATTTTCACTAATAATTCTCATTTTGAAAGCCCTGAATCTCTGTATATAAGAATACTTCAGAAAAAGAATGTCAAGTGTGCATGTGGTTTTCGTCTGTGAAAAGGAAAACTGAAAAACGAAACATTGGAATAAAGTCAAACATATTACACGATTCTGAATGAATTGAAATGTGTAGTGTTTAACGCCCGCTTTTACTATATGCGGCACCGCAGGCGATGGCACTGATGATACATGAGATGAAGATGGAGTACCGGTGGAATGAGATGGCGGGGGAAGCCGGAGGTCCCGGAGCAAACCCGCCCCAGCGCCGTGTTGTCCACCACAAATCTCACTTTGCGGTCGCCTGGGATCGAACTCGGGCCGCATTCTAAATGACTTTCGTGTTATCAGCAAACCGCAAGAATTTGATAAAGGCATAATACACAGACGTAGATATTGTGTAAGCATATAATGCACTTATGTGAAACAAATATTTTAAGGTGGAAATTAATTGTTCTTTCGCACTGGCCGTGTGTAGGCTAAAGTGTGAAAAGTTAGAGTCAGACTAAAAAATTCGATGTCATAGCCGGGATTTGAACCACGGATCTTCTGGTTGTCGTCCAACCGCTCTAACCCTTGAGATACTTTGGCCAACGTGCCAACACGAGTCAGTTGGAGAATTTAATGGCATGTCGGCACGAGTCAGTTGGAGAATTTAATGGCATGCCGGCACGTTGGCCATAGTAGCTCAAGGGTTAGAGCAGCTGGACAGCAACCAGAAGATCCGTGGTTCAAATCCCGGCTATGGATTTGTATTTTTCAGTCTGACTCTATTTCAAATACTTATACTTGTAAGTCCATTGTCCCTTCCTCTTTTCCCCCTTTTACCTTTCTTGAAATTTTTAAGCGATCATTAAGCAATCAGCTTTTTATAAGACTATCCCCTTATATATGCTTCTTTTACTGTTTCTGAATGGAATTTGATTATAACATGTCAGCCGTGTTTCTGTGTGATATCTCAAGGAACATGTAATTTGTGCCTACACCTTCAGCCGTGCATCTCTTTTATTCACAACTAAGTGGTATTATAAGTAATTCTGCAAACGTTTATAGTGAAGAATAAGCTCTCCTAAGAACATTTTGTGAAACATTGAGTAGAGAAATTTATGAGAATGTAGCAAATAAAACTGGTTTAGATCCTATAGTGTCGAATTATATTAATGTATAAATTAGTTTGAAACTACAAGAGTACACAAACCTAAAACTGCGGTTATCAATGCTATTTAATTAGTAATTCCTTATTAATTATCTCAGCGAGCACTACGTAGCAGTAATAGAACAGGTAATTTTTCTCTTACCGAGGAAGCTCCAGCTTACATATCCCAGGCAGCTTTGTGTTTTCATCCATAATCAGGTAGTTTATTTCTAGAGCAGCAAGGAGGAGCGCGGATGTAATCACTAATTAATCGGAAAATATTTGCAGCTCCCGCATCCATTTTGAACCCGCCGACGTCATTCGGCTGTCATCAGAGGAAATTGGAAAACCGCAAACTTGTTGGGACATGCCCTTCAGCCTAACTCTCATTAATAACATGACTTGTGTCGGGGACGGCCAACTTTCCAAAGTTTAGTATGCTCGACCAACATGTCGGTGTTGAATAAAACCTAGACGTATTTGCTAGAAAATTACTCCTCTCAATTCTAGGCTCATTGCAGCTCATATCAATTTTCTCATCAGTTATGAAGAGGCAAACAGGAGTAATTTCTCTAGCTATTTTGAATTATATATTCTTGAAAACCGGGTCTGTATAAGCAATTTAGTACTTTCATGGTCTGAGTGATGTCATTATTATATATTTCGTATTAATTTTTCAGTAGAATTATTCCCAAATAAGCTATGTGGTTGTATATATTGAATATGTTATAGAGCGGTAGGGAGATTATATTGAATTGAGAGAAGGTTATTTCCAGCAAGATGGAGCAACGTGCCATACATCTAATGACACCATGGAACTTGAACCCAGTTTCTTTGATATAATGGAATAATCTCAAAACGTCCGTGGCCCCCCAGATCTCCTGACCCAAATTCACCGGATTTGTTCTCTTGGGGGTATCTAAAAATTGAGTTTACAAGATTAGGCAACGGACAATTGATGTTCTCAAGGATTCGAACCGAATTAAGTAACACTAGTTAGGATACTCTCCGTAAAATTTCAGAGAATATGGTGAGACGAGTGCAAACATGTATAGATGCTGGTGGGGGACACTTCCAACATTTTCTATGTGATGTAAATAGTGTAATTTAATCTCCCAATTGTGTGTTATATTCTCCCAAAGTTGCACGGGTGTCCTATTAAAGTTATGGCCTATTGAAATGGTTCAGGCTTATATGGATCGCATCGTATTATCCCAGCTTAAGGACACATGGTGTGTTAGTGTCTTGGGGATTCACTTTTTATTTGTATTCATTAGCATTGTAATTTTATTTGTGAGTATATGTGCAGTTTGTATAGAACAAAATCGCACTGAGGAGTGGAAAAGAAAATTAAAAATGGTAGGTTAAATACGGATGAAAATGGTTAAGAGTACACTTCCGCTATAAAAATAATACTAAGCAACTGCAATTCTTTCTGAATTTGCTAAAAGATTCCTTAATATCCTACATAGTATATGTCGGTTCTTTTTATCAGGCGGTTTGGACAATAAATAAAAAATGCCTGGTGGGATGCTTCGGTCTGTCTGTCTTGTTTCTCACATGAGATTCCCACACTTCAGCCTAGCTTATTGTGCGTTAGATCTTGGTAGAAAGGATGAGACGAAGGTACCCTACAGGCGACCATAACTCATCTCAGGTGGAACTACAACCACGGTGGGTGCCTAACATTTGTAGGCAGTTTATTTAGCCTACGGAGTTCCAGATCGCCACCAGCTGTCCAGGTCCGACTGAACAAGGAAGGGTGGAGACCACAGCGTCTCCTTCCAACTGCCTGTAGCTCAAACACCACCTCAGAGTAGCTTTACCAGTAACTTCGCTGTTTTTGCTACCTTCAAAGATTATGTGGCCAGAATGGAATAAAAGGAAGTCAAATAGGAGAATGTTAGATAAATATCTTCCTTAGAATTCGACTAGTGACTCGCGACAAGAGCAAAGGGATTCTACCTCCCAATGCGAGCCACCTAAGCCATCTCCCTCGGTGTCTCTCTCTTAGGGCGTGCTTCAAAATGGAATTAAGAAGCTATTTATTGCTGAAGAACTTCAATCAGACTCACTTTGCATTACTCCTAACAGCCTAAATCCTGAAGTTTGATACAAACCACACATCTATTTATCTGTGTGTGCACTTAGCGAGCTGTTCGGGGCAAACTCCTCTACATGTCCGACTCTATAGACATCCAAATTGCAAGTAATATTACCGATTTCTGCTCAAAATGGTCATGTAACTTTTGCAACTCTTACCCAACATTTTGTGATTTTTACTTCACTATTCGTGGATTGAATTTTCTCAAAGTAAGTCAAATTTTCTTATTGGTGGTTTAATATTTGTCTAACATCTGTGTATAATTTTCTACAGGCTTTTGAACACAAAATTTCCCATGAGAACCAATGGGACATCAAGATAAGGCACGTATCAATAGAACCTTACTGTGCACCTATAATCCGAGGTTGTACTGCAATTGACATGTCTGCGACCATATGATATAATGCCGAAAGACTAAGCCCTGATTTTACTATGTATTTAAAGAGCCTGTTCCCCTAGCGGACATATACTTTCATCTCTAATAGATTTTTCAAATCGATACATATACGAGTATATTATTAAGTCCCACAATAATTATACTCTGTGCCTTAGACACATTCAATACTTCATCTTTATTGATAATTTATGCATTGCATCCTAAAGGTAGAAGAGTAAGAAGAATTTATCACTATAAGGAAAAACACTAGGTGCTTCTTTGTGTGATAGGCTTTTGCTAAAATCCTCATTTAGCGAAAACCATATATTATGAAAAACTAACGTATGCTGTAATTTTATTTATGTACCTATATAGCATCTAGAGGGGCTTCGCCATCTGCAGTCAGGTTAGCTTAGAATTTCTCTAAATTCCTGACAAACTTAGTCATACTTTTTAAGAAGAGCAGTGCATAATGTGCTGCTTCGCATTTCAGCAATCATCATGATCCACTTAGGATCTTCGTAAAATGACGGTTTCAGCAAAAGCCTGCGACACATAACCAAAAGCCTTTCAAGGTAGTCCTCAATTTTAAATGAAAAATTGATTTCCCAAAATGGCCTTGGGATATTTACATCAAGGGAAACAAGTGTTCATGAAAATACCTTAACGTAGGTATACATCTTGCTTGTGGCTATTCTACATCGCTTCGCCTTATGTCAACAATTTGGCGTATATTTTCAGTATCTTAAAAAATGCAACAGATAAATTTCTGGAAAAATCCTTCATCGTAAATCATTATTTATATGGAATATCTTTCACTTGTTTTGATATCCACAAAAATTTGTTATGGTTTGGATTTAAATTCCATATATCAACAGTTACATTACCAGAAATTATTTCTTTGGATATATGTTTGGAATAGCCTATGAAGTGGTTTTTATTTGGATGCTATTACTAAAAAACCATTAGAGCTAAATATTATTCTACTAAAAGTATGGCTTTCTCTAAAGCACATTTATTTCCAAATACGTTTTTGTGCTAATGCCTATTCCTAAGGTATTAATGATTATTTGTTTTCCTGCTTTCATTACTTTGTCATTATTATAATCATTTCACATGAAATAGGTATAAAAATAAACTTTAAAAGAATGGTTCGTAGAGGTTATATATAAACACAACTGTTAGCGTAAGTCATGTAAATAGAATACGTTTTTATTTTTTGTTAAAGCGAGTTATGACTGGGAACTTACTGTACCCAGGAATGTCAGGCGGTTCTTACAGTTGTTCAGTCTGAGATTTTATCAACTATATCTTTTGATTGAGACTTTCAATAAATATGCTGGGCATTTAATTGTTTCCCAGCCCTCTACCATAAAAAATCGAATTGAAAAGCTGCTTATGTGTAGCTTGTCAAGTTTAGGAAAAATATCAGGACCCAAAGAGGGATTTAAGAGGGATTCCACAGTTAAATCTGCTGCAGAAACGGTTTGGTAGAGGATGAGAGAGACAAGCTTTGAAGGAAAAAATGTCACCCATAACCTTTGACCTCTACTTAGAGAGTGTATCACAGAATATTCCCTCGGTACAAGTCTCATGAAACCAGAAAATCGCGGAAACTCTAAAAGATCTACTTAGCGTTCTTATTTACTTCCTTCTTCCTCCCTTTCCACACTTATGTCCTCTCAATGTCGCGATAAGCGGACTACAAAAAAATCTCTGGTCTAGTAACAGCTGTTGCTTATACACCAAACACTCGTACATACCCGCGTCAAAGAAATATTTTGTACAGTGCCTGAGTGAAGTACTGTGATCACTATAAATATACTCAGGGTAGAATTAAACTAAACATTTCAAAGCGAGTATTACAAAATTTATAAATATCAACTCGCTTATTAAGAGCAGTGTTCACACAAAACAAATAACACTGAAACTTGCGGTATTGGCTCCGTAGCTTAGTGAGTAGAGTTGCGGGCATCCCTGATTCGATTCCCGACTAGGGGTGGAGGTTTCACTTCGAGTGAGGTTAATCCCACTCCATGTTAATGAGAGAGAAAGCACGACTACAGTGACAACTATATGCTTATGGTAAATATTTTCTTTGCCTCTTGTAATTTTAATTTATTATAGAACCGGCTGTTTATAACAAGGAATGAAAGCACCGTAGATATTTGCACGAAAGACTGTGAAGCATTACTGGAACGTCTGACTTTTTTAACCTTCCCACGACAGTCCTCTAAATTCTGGAAAAGCTGTTAGGCTTTAGTGAGGAACAATTATCCGCCGGCAGTGTCGGCTAACTTGTCAGATATGTATGGTAAATTAAACTTTTACACCATCACTTCGCTCCTGTAGTAAATTAATAATATTTCACCTAACCAACTTCATTTGTCTTACTTTACTTTCATATTCTGCGGGGTAAAAACTTTCTTACCCCGTAGTATTCAAATCTATAAATCAAGAAATTGTTTGCAAACATGCTCTTCTATAACTTACGAATTCGTGTTTAAGAACAAGGCTTTAGAAATCATGTATTACTAATTTATGATATGAAGTTAGAGCAAATTGGGGTTTTCAGTGCTTAAAGAATTGCTCACCTATCTTGAGAGTTTCTTGATAACCCTACATATAGTTTTATTTAATATGCATATAAATGTCGTTTTAGGTAGAACGATAATACAAAATGATGAAGCGAAAGTCAGATCTTGATAAACCGAACCTCTTTGTGATGGAATAGAAATTACACTGTTTGTATGAACACACAATCTCGTCACATGAAATCTTAACATCAGCCTTTTGTGTGGAGTATAATCATTACCCTACTTACTATACGTTTTGTAAGATTTAATAAAATCTACACTTTTTGTAAATTTTAGTCTTCCTCTTACTGATTAGGTTATACATGAAACAAAATGACAGAAAATGCATTCAATACGAAGAGAACTTTAAGCTCTGCTCCAGTAAAATTAAAGATATACTTTTCGTAATTAAAATATCCTAGTATCCTAAAACTGTATACAATTGGAATAGCGATATCAAATTTTAAAACTTCTAAAATCCACAGCTTTCAGTGCAATTGCGAGAAAGAGCTGAATATTGAAGGGAATTTAAACTATTTTATTTTGATTGTTATCGATGCTGTTAATTGTCAGGATCGTGTCAGCGCCGTTAGTGTCCTGGAATTATGTCCTGCAGCAGTTTTATATATATAACACAAAGTACTGACAGATGCTCTCCATTTAAACACACTTAACAAATCATCTGACCCTAATTTTAAGGCGCCAGCTTGGGATGAGTAAAAAAAAATCCTAAGAAATTGAATCAACCAGGATATCAAGAATTGTGTAAAGAATGTTGAAGTATTGAACATTTCGAACCATTATTAATCCTCCCCCTTTTTCTTTTTCTTCTTCTTCTTCTTCTTCTTCTTCTTCTTCTTCTTCTTCTTCTTCTTCTTCTTCTTCTTCTTCTTCAGCACTGTTAATGCCATTTAGCCTGTTCCGGCTCCAAAGTCTTGCCAACTCTAACTTTTCCTGTCCTCCTAAAGTCCTTCGTCCTTATAGTTGGTAATTATATGATATTTTAGGAATTAATTTTATTCCATTCTATTTAGATGCTGCTTCCAGTTGGTTCATTATTATTTTATTTAATTCTTCTATTTTTAATTGTTGTCGTATTCCATGATTTTGTTTTTATATAATTTTTAAACCCTAGGGGATTCACGAGTCATCATATTCTCATTTATAAATTCCTCCACATTATATACTTTTGGTAGACATAAATAAAATTGTGCATAAATGTTTATAATCACATTAACTTGAAGTGCTGTTGGACTTCAGGACTGTATACTATTTTGAACCATACATAATGCCCGCCTCGGTAGCGTGTTGGTAGCATGTCTGCCTCACGTTCAAGAGGTCCCGAGTTCAAATCTCGGTCAGGTTGAGTTACCTGGATAAGATTTTTTCGGTGTTCTCCCTTATCCTGAAAGACGAATTTTGGGTAACTCTAAGGTCCATGGACCCCGGACTCATTTGAGCATCATTTCACCCATTCCATTCATCGTCCTATATGACTTAACGCTGGAGGACGTAAATTACAGCAAAAAAAAAAAAAGAAAGATACACAGTTATGAAAAAGTTTCCTTAAATCCTATTTTGCATATGAGGATACTAGAGATTTTATTTTCATATCCAATTTTCTATAACATGATAAAAATGAGATTTTTTTCTGTAATTTACGTCTTCCAACGTTTAGTCATTTCGGACGATGAATGAAATGGGTGAAATGATGCTCAATGCGTCCGGGGTCCATGAAGCTTAGATTTACTCGACATTCGTCTTTCAGGATTATGGAAAACCCCAAACAAAACCTTATCCAGGTAACTCACCCTGACTGAGTTTCGAACTCGGAACCTCTTGAACGTGAGGCACACGCTACCATCTACGCTACCGTGGCGGGCTACAAATGAGATAGATTTTTCTATTATTCTTAGTTTAATGCTGTTAAACACCGCTCAAATACAGTAAAACAACTGCAATTTCAGTTTTACTATATATTTTATTATTTATTACGCTCTCAAGAACTTTAATAATAAAATATATTTGTTTTAAAACGCAATTGTTTCCTGTTGCGCAATATTCACGAGTAAAAAAAATAACAAATAAATTAACATCTATGGAGTCAATTTTAAATCATGCATAGCATTTAATTGCACAGGTTATAAACCTGCAGTATTACAATTTCTAAACAATTGAACTGAAAGTTGGCGGTTTAGAAACAACGCAGAGGAGTATTTTCAATGATTACATCGCTTTAATACATAATTAAACATTACATTTTGCTAGTTCCCTTTGATGAATACTTTTTGTTGTGTCTAATTTCGGAAGTCTTAAAGTGTATCTACTTTTAACAGAAAAAAAAACAATTTGTGTATGTTGTAGATAACAGAGATAATGGTGTATACAGGAAGGCCTCAAGATTTAATCGGATATGGTAATCGCTGGGGAAATGTTACTAACAGCAATAACTGTATTGCATGCGATCTCAGTCGTGTGTAATTAAATCTGCAAATTCCATTAGCTTATGAAAGTTGCAGCAGTTCTGCTGTGTCTAGGAGGGAGCCACTAACGAGTAAAAGGAAGTGTTTGCTCTTATAATCTAATTTTAGAATTAATACCTTTTAATGTACCGTTTTATAATAAGTTTGCTTCGACCAAGGCTTCGCTAGATTCGCGTTTTTAAGATATTTGGTAGCTGTACTTTTCACTTTAATCACGAAATTCCTTTATTCGCTAGCATAATAAGCATAGTTGGAGCATTTTAATTTAAAAACCCCACCTATTAAAAATTCAATTGACATACAGAGACCGACCGAGCAAGACGGTTCAGTGGTAACGCGCGAGGCTCATATTTGGAAGGTGGGCGCCCACACTGACTGAGGGTTTATCCGAGGGTTTTCTCTAGTGGATCTGGCGAATACTGGGGTGATATGTCTTCTACAGGCTTTCCTCTCCTTCATTTACTCCATTTGTCTCCCTCCTCCAAGTTCAGGTTTGTCAGTCGACGATCGGCAGGTGCTACAGAGACTTGATCCCGATTTGGAGCTTCTCGGCTCTGTCAGAGTGAGGCCGTTCAAGCCTTTACTGCTGAATAGAGTTTTCCCTGGTTCTTTCTAAAGGGGAGCCTCGTGAGTTACCCTTCAGCGGTTTGGGTGGCTCACCGCGAGTGCCTTCCTGCAGGATGATCAAGCGGTCAGGGAACTGGTAGGGAACTCTTCCGCTTACTTATCCGTTCCTGCAGCCCTGGTGTCTTCTGGATCCTTCATCTCATCCGTTCCTCCCAGGTGAGGAACCTAAAATGAAATTTCGTATAAATTTTATATGAGTACAACAAATAAATAGCTAAGTTTTTAATAAAATTCTAATAGAAATTAAATTTTTTGCTTATTAGATTGTGCTGATTGCACCTTTCCTTTACGAGGCGTGTGCCACAGTTGTTTTGTGTTTCCTTTCTTCCCCGTGTGAGCGCGTGAAGGTTGCTTTGGTTCCTCTCTCGGAAAGCTCTCCGAGCTGACGAGTCAAGGTGTCCGGGTTCTCCTTTCGCAGCGCGCGCACGGTGATTTATAATTGTCTTAGCTCCCGGGTGCAGTACAAAATCATGTAATAACAGGTGCTAGAGTGAAATTATAATGTGTACAAAGTTTAACTTTCGAGGAAGTTTAAGTTAAGGCACTGTAGTGTAATTGTGCAAGTAAGCTGTCAGTGTGAACAAGAGATTTATTAAAGCCAAAGTAAATTGTGTAATTGTACTTAGCCTCCGGATACAGTTCAGTGGTTGCACAGCGTGGTTTCGATCCACGGACCTCTGGGTTATGGGCCCAACACGCTTCCACTTGACGATAGGATAACCACGCTCTGTTACCACTGAACCCGCCCGCCCAAGATTTGGATATTGTCACACTGAAAAACTCGATGCCATATCCGGGAGTTGAACAACGGATCCTCGAGTATCCATCCGGTTGCTCTTAAAAATTGAGCTACCAAATTCTAATAGTCATAAACCGCTGCTAATTTCAGCCATGTTTTATTGTTTTCAAGCAGTTTGGGTTATCTCCATTTTATGAGTGAATACATCAGAGTTTTCCCTGATGAAATTCAAGATCCACTGGGATTTTGTCATTGAGCATCATTTAAAATTGCACCTCTTTGTTTTAATTACTGATGCTACTAATAATATGAATATTCAAGATAATTTAAGCATAGTAATACATTGTCAATATTTATGTAATCTTCTTCGGAAATGAAATATTTACTTTCTATCTACTATTTAGTACACATTTGTACATATCTATTCAAATTCTTGGAAATAAATCTTTTCTGTTGAGTGGTTAATCTGGAAAACTCTGCTTCGAAGTGGAAGGAGGTTTTAATAAAATTGTTTTCAATTTCCAGCTTATTCAATAAAAAAGAATAAATAAAAACATTCCTCCAAGCCTCAGAGGGTAATTTACTGTTTCAAACATAAATAAGCGAGTTAAAATGTGTTTATGTAACATTTTACCTTCGTTATTAAGGTTAGAGCGTGAAATTAGATATAATTTCATAAGTTTATGCTAATGTTACAATTAGCCGAAATGTGGTGATTGACTTTTAAGCGTATCATAAATAGGAACTATTTTTATACATGCTTTAATAACAGCTTTATTTACAAAATATCGCTTTAATCCTCAATTAGTAATAATATCGCTCGAGGAATTACTTATTCGTTAATTTCAGTCTGTAATATTTTCTACGAAAGCACACTGCGCTAAATTTTGTTTAACGTTCATCGTAAAGCAATAATGATCGCTCAGAGACTTCCACGCAGATCTATTGCAGCTTTAAGTCCCAGGAGGAAGGGATGAAGTGAGGGAACTGCTGCAGGTCACAAGGTCGCAGACCGGAAGGCTCAGAGACGTGCGGATGTCTCCAACAAGGATTAGAGTTTTTCATTCGGTAGCAGGAGTCGCTACGCAGTCATCAGTGTGTGAAATGTAACGCCCACTTTTGTTACATGTGGCACCGCAGGTGGTTGAACTGATGATACATGAGATGAAGATGGAACATCGGTGGAATGAAATGGTGGGGGAAACCGGAAAACCGGAGAAAATCCGCCCCAGCGTCATGTCCGCCACAAATCTCACTTTGCTGTCGCCTGGAATCGAAGCCGGTCCACCTTGGTGAGAGTCTAGTGGTCCAACCACCCAGCCACGGCGCGGCCATACCGGGTCCGGTGTGGAGGAGGGCCTTCCACGTGGGGATATTGACCAAACAACGCCGCTCAGTGCCAAAAGAAAGTCAAGTAAAGTGCTTGCTTGTTGGAAAATTCGATCTTGCTACTCGTAGACCACAAGTTTCTATGAACTACCTCGGGTGGATTATGTTCTCTCCGGTTCCGTCAGAGGGAAGCCTTTGAGCTACCCGCCGGTGTGATGGTTCATAAGCCATAATGGGTCGAAAGGAATATTTTGTGCATTTGAGTTAAATTTTAAGTATTTGTAGGTTTGGAAATAGATTTTAAGTACAATTTGTCTCGGGCTAAGATGACACTAAGTAAGATAATTAACGACGGTTGGTTTGCAGGCAAATTCATAGAAGTGGCACCGGTCGATTCCGATAACAGGAGAGGGTAAGGTCATTATCCAAAGTTGTCAGATTAGGTATGACAGGCTAGCTTGGAATTCTTGAAATATGTTAGATAATTATATTCGAACTCGGAGTAGGAAAGAAACAAAATTCAGAAATGTAGAAATGAAGTAGCAACATCGTATTAGAAGCTAGTAGTGGGGGGGGGGTCTTAGTCATTAGCAAAAGAGGAGACTATTAGGAGAATTTTGGTAGCTGAGTAACACATTCTGGGAAGTGTCTTGGATACTCTTGGTCGGATCGCTGGTGGAACAACACGCAGCTGAATTAGGCATCATTCTTGCCTCAAGGTTAGAACTGCGTGTTAGTACCTCATAGGTAGAGCAAACTAGTACGTTCACATCGGAACAGCATCATGAGAGACAAAGTATATGGCTACAGTATAATGCAATTCCATCTGAAATTAAATGTATTCTTCGGGACAAATAGCTTGGGCTTTGTTTATATGCGGTGATATCTGGAAGAAACGTGTTGTGATGTCTGACTATAGGCTGTGTATAAAGTTAACTGTGGTGTGACGCATGAGTACCGCAGTAGAGTGTAGTGTCGTATCACAAAGTAGGTGTCTCTGAAAATAATTTTCAAGCACATAAACTTTTAAAAAATCCACCTCGGATGGTTATAAACTCAGAAAGCAGAAGGATTATTCAGTGTGGTTTAGTTCTAAACGGAGGAAAAGCAAAGCGGTCTGTTGTAGTGTTTCCTTTACAAAGGTAGTGGCCAGAAGGGCTACTAATATGAAAAGGTGAGGACACAATAGAAAGAATCGTTAAAGAATTTGAAAAAGCTAAGTACAAGAGCTACTTCTGCAGGAAAACAACGTAATTGTAAAAAGAAGTTTCAAATAACGATTTCGATGAATGCGCCATTCACAAAACTTTTTAGAATATTATGAAGTGCGTCAAGGAATTCTAACATTGAAGAAGATATTCTAGGCATTAAAAGAGAAAATTCATTTCGATTGTGGACAGAAAACACTCTGACGAATATTAAAGGAAATCAAATTTGGTTTCAAAAATATAAAAACATATGACACATTTTAGTGGACCACCAGGATTTAGAGTGTCGCCTTATCAGTGCGATTTAGATCCCAATCAACGGATATTGAATATCATGAAGGCAAAAATAGCAGAAGTATGTTTCTTCTATGGCTTTAAACGCACTTAAAGGACTAACCAGAAAAAATTTAAATGACAAAACTGAAAAAGATTGAAAAAATGCGAGCATAAAGATTATGTCCGTAGAATAAGAATAGATGCCTCGATCGAAGGATAAATTGAAAGAACAGTAATCAATGTGGATTGTGATGTCAGTGCTGAAGAGGAAGCTAATACCTTAGTCGGCAGTTCTACCAACATAACAACTGATATCCATCCTTTAGACGACATCACCACACATGGAAGCTCTTCAGACACAGCAAGTGAAGCATTTGCAGAAAAAATAATTTTCAAATCAGAATTAAATAAGTGAATTTTGCTTTGCTCCTTAGCGCAGCACATTTTATGCCTTTAATAATGTACGTATTTTGGTGACATGAATTTTATTACCCCTCCTCCCCTCTGATAAATAACCGTGCGGTGTAAACAGATAACAACGAGGTATTCTCCTGAACGTCCTGGGTAATACATCTTTAGTATTGTCACGGCAACGGACATAAAAATTTCGGCGCAAATAGATAACAGACGGCGTATAGTGTTTCACGGTAATAAAGGGCTTGCATAAGCAGTTAACGATAGCGCGGCTAGTGTACACAAAGGGGGCGGCAAACAAAGACAGCTGTGATGAAGGACTTGCCGGCATAGATTAAGTTACGTTTCTGGAATTTGATAGACTATTCGGTTTCGACGACTCGCCAAGAATGAGTTGTAAAACGGTGAGTAGTTGCAGTGTGTAGCAAGAGTGTTGTTGTAAAACGAGAGTCAGCTGTGTTGGTGTTTTAATCGACCTTGGTGCTGTAGATTGTGATATGTGACGCAATTTCGCTGCTACGGAGTGTATTTCTACGCAAATAAAGAACATTTAGAATTTCGGGAAATTGGACTTTTTAATTCTGCGAACCCACAAAGTCACAACATTGTGGGAATAACCTTAAGTTCCCTTTATGTGGAAGATGTTTTGTATAATCCTACATAATGTGTATACACAAAAGCTCACTACGCAATAAATGTATAGGTCTTCAAAGGACAACAATTTATTTTAAGTAACTTTTAAGTGTTTTATACGGGCTGTGTGTCAAAATTGGTCTCAGTTTTTCAATTCCTTTATACACTTATATTGGCAGTATAAGTCGCTATACACGTGCTTCTCGCCATGTGATGGAAAGAGCGATGACCGTTTTGAAATTCTTATTATTATTTCTACCCTCTTTGTACCTGTAACTTTAATTATGTGTAATTTAAATATATATGTAATCATTTATTATAATTTACTTTAAGTATATTCCAAAACAGTTTGTGGAAGGTAGATCTAGTGGTTAGAAAAATTCATATCAATGCAACAAAAGTATTTTTTCTATAAGAGCTTCTTATTAACTAAATATACCCCCAATGTAAACAGCTGGTGTTTGTTCTCCCAGTACACCTACATGTTGCCGACTTATTGTATAACTCATGCAGGTACCAACCTTCTAGAGAAGAACTTTATGTAGAAGCAGTGTATTCGGCGATCGTGTACTTTACTGACCTTAAAGAGTCTGTATCGATCAGAGTTCCTACATTTGAAATACGACGTGTCTGAAGGGTGTTTAGGAATATGTAGGTCGAGTTCTTAGACTTAATGCCAAATCCTTCTGATGCGCTCCACTGGTTGCTTTTAATCTGGCGGTTCAGGCTGTGAGTGAGAGGAAAGTATCTTATATTAAGACGATCACCTTCTATCTTTCAATATTTTTTGTTCTTTACTTTCTTATTTACGTCACTTCACTTGAGATCTTGCAGGAAAAAGAATAGTATACACAACTGTTTGAATTAGCAAGAAGAATGTTGATAATAGAAGCAAGAGATAGGACCGCCTCTGCGGTCGATGTTCAGTTTGCTAGCTTCTTAAACCGAGGTTTCGGGTTCAATTTCCTACTGGAATTTCCAACTTTCCTACAACTAAAATCAAGTGGGGTTCGGTTTAATTTTGCTGCATCAGAAGCAAATTTTTATGCATACATCATCTCAACTATATGCTACGCAGAATTATCTCTATGTAGTCACGTGTCGGTATATCTGGGGAAGTAAGCTTAGTTTTTGTATCTTCTTAAGCACGGTTTAGGGACAATGGGATGGGTTATAGATAGATTACGTTAGATTAGATGATTTGCGGCAATAATGATAATAAAAAAAACTCGAAAGAGATTTCGAACAAAGCAGATTTCTACTTTAATGGTTTCATCAGTTCTCCCACCCCCTGGTCATGGGTTCAATATCCGTTTCTTTGCTTTTTGTGTGCCATAATACAGTAAAACCTCTCTAAAACGGACCGCGATCTTTCCGGCATTTATTTCCCGTTTTAAACAGGTTTCCGTCTTACAGAGGGTTGTGTTTGAATACAAAGATATTACTAAATAGTCACAGAGGTTTACAGGAAATGAGTAAACTAGAATGAAGCGTAAATAATAATAATAATAATAATAATAATAATAATAATAATAATAATAATAATAATAATAATAATAATAATAATAATAATAATAATAATAATAATAATAATAATAATAATAATAATAATAATAATAATAATAATAATAATAATAATAATAATAATAATAATAATAGGCTGGCAGGTATTATTTAATACTATATTTTCGCCCGCTTCGGTAGCGTGGTGGCAGAGTGGCTGCCTCACGTTCAAGAGGTCCCGAGTTCGAATCTCGGTTAGGGTGAGTTACCTGGATAAGGTTTTTCTAGGGTTTTCCCTTATCCTGAAAGACAAATTTCGGGTAACTCTAAGCTCTATGGACCCTGGGCTCATTTGAGCATCATTTCACCCATTCTATTCAACGTCCGATATGACTTAACGTTGGAGGACGTGAATTACAAAACAAAAAAACAAAAAAAAAAAAAAAGGCTATATTTTCAACTTGCACACAATAATTGTAGTTTATCGCCTGTTTTTCTGTTTTCAATTTTCCCTTTCCAATCTGCAGCGGTCTGCATGTCAACATCATTTGCTTAACCACAGTGAGTATTCAAAACAACGTTACGGCGATGTTTTAAACTCTCAAGGCTTCAACTAGAAGCTCTGAAATTGTCTTTGTCTAATTTTCTTGCTGTCTCTAAAGCTTCAGTGTGAAGCAATGATCCAGAAATAGGAATTCCTTTAGCACGCGCACTAACAAACCACTCGAACCCAGCACGATTTAGCTCGTCATACACTGTCAATTGTGTGTTGCCCTGCTGTTACCTTTAACCCGACGTACTTAATTTTTATTCTTTTAAAAATCTCACAATATCCACTTTAGACAACACAGTTAATTCTTTAGCTGGACGTTTGTGCTTTTCGTGTTCTTTAATAGTCTTAATTTTTACCTTCAGTAATAAAGTCTTATTTTAGAACTCATTTTACAGAATATGTGTGCAGAGCAACTATGTTTTTAAAAATCACCAAAGTTCATAGTTTTCTTCCACTCGTACTTGATCACTTGTAACAACGAAACTGAGAATGAACAAACTGCAACACACTTTACCATGTTTGTTGGAAGAGAGTTGAGAGAGTTAACGTCCTTTCTTCTTAAAGGATTGTAGTTTATGACTTTTATGATTCATAAACTTCGGTGCAAGCACAGTCGCTTCAAAATTATGCAATTTTTCTATTTACGCAAACGGTTCCCAAAAAATTTCAGTTTCCGCGTTGGCAGTTTTCCGGCTTAGAGTATAAATTTACATAGCAAATAGCTCAGTCCCGAAATTTATTTTTCGTTTTTCAGGCATATAAGGGGTCCGTTTTAGAAAGATTTTACTGTATAATCTATGAATAAGCCGAGTACCTTACTTTACAATAATGCAATGTCTAGCCCATATGAAAATTAGGAAATATCCACAATACCTTTCTAATTTTCTCGTATTTTTCATTACTGAAATTTAAGCTTAATGCAGAAGATTCAGGGGTATAGCTGATTTTCTAGACAATGGCTTTCTATCCTACATCCCTTGCACTTAGTACTCAGTTACCTATTTAGAGAAGTCACATTTCAATTTTCAGACCATAATTTTAGTTAATGATATATATATATATATATATATATATATATATATATATATATATATATATATATATATATATATATTTAAATGCCTGCTTACTCTTTCCACATTAAGTATTTCGATGCATTACTGAAACATGTGCTTTGGAGTATTAATTCGATTCAACAAAAATAAAAATAAAATACTGTAATCAATAAAGTGTTATAATAAGTTATGTAAGGTATGACTAATTCTCACCTTAGTCGAGATTACGAAAAACAAAATTGTATGCTCTGTATTCTTGAAGGTATATTCATTACTTAATATTTTAGATTACCTTTCAAAAACGATTAGAGGTTGTGAAAGTTAATACTACAATTTTAAAGCAACTGGAGAAAGTACTTATTGTGAATGGGAGAGTTAAGAATAACTTCAAGAGCACGGAACAGCACAGTGATGGATTAACAGAACAGTGACGTTGATGGTGATATATATTAGACGAGATGGCCAGAGGGGGAGTTGTGTTCGTAATAGTAGCAGAAGTTATTCAGAGGATATTTTATAATAAATAAACGAGATTTTATAATTGTACTTATACACTAAACGCGTTGAAACAGCAAGTTTCATATTTGAATCAGATTTGAAAAATACATGACCCACGTGGAACTTGAACTACAAATGTTCATTTGCCCTTTGGTGAGAGAAATAATTTGCTTTCCTAGCTCTACCGATAAGAACGTGGTGTAGAAAACTAAACTATTCTGGCGCTGTATTGGCATTGACTTTTACAAATCCAACTCTTTTCAAATGAGAAGAATCTTCTTGGTCGTTGCAGACCATATTACGTGGTAACCTGGAAATAGACAACTTTCTGATTCAGCATTTACCTGTAATTTCTGTATTAACCGCGTGAAAAAATACAACCCCAAAAAACTTAACATTGTAGTTAATGAGATCATCAGAATAAATGCTGGAGTTTTCTGAAAAATTTTCACCTTAAAATTATATTTAGAGCCCATTCAAAATTTTTGGAAATTAAATAGCCCTCGGGAAGACTTAGAGAAATCAGAAATACAACATTTCGTATGATCCTGTAAGTTGGCAGTACTGCTACCAATTATGTAGGGAATGCTCAACAAATGACAAACTACTACAGACAAACGAACGCGGCCACAACACCAGTTCAAAATGGCTGCCCCACTTTTGACATTCACCAAGTAAAAACAGTTTTCTGCACTATATTCTCAGAACAGTGAAGATAGGAGCCTGCTGAATCCATAGGAGAAGGAAGATCTAGTATAGTAATGCATGTAGGTATATCAAAGCAGCAAGTGTAGTAGGTAGTTTTTAAATGGCGTGATCTCTGACAGATGGGGGTCAGGTATAGCTATGACATCAAAGTCTGCAGCAGTAGTTGAAACCATTATAATGGAAAATCACCGGGTGCAATAGCC
This sequence comes from Mantis religiosa, assembly GCA_030765055.1. NCBI lineage: Eukaryota > Metazoa > Arthropoda > Insecta > Mantodea > Mantidae > Mantis > Mantis religiosa. The sequence goes on from CM060951.1 coordinate 172,225,148, forward strand.
ACAAATCTGAATATTGGTCATCGCTCACCACATCACATTAAGTTTCGCAAAGTTGCAGCCATAGAACCCACATCACTCATACTCACTACACATCTCAGCGGATTATTACCACATGTTTGCCCCCACAAAGATACATTGGCTGCTAAGAAATTTCGCTCCATTGAAGAGGTATACCAAGCAGTGCACGAATGTCTGCGCACACGACCAAATTAATCCCCCCCCCCTTATTGGATCTGTGTCTTCCTGCACGCCGGAAGAAGTATGTTGAACGACAGGTAGACGATGTCGCAAAATATTACACACGTGTTCCTTTTTACATTAAAAAAGAATTTTAAAAAATTATTCAAGTTTTTCATTTGACTCGCATATGATCACATTTTAAAGTAGTCAATGTACTCCATGTTCATGGCAACAGCACGGTGCAGGAGTTACACAACGATTGTTGAGTGCTTTGGGACACTCGTGTATACCTGTTCCACAAAATCATATCATATTTTTCAAATGAACAAAAATACACTTGAAAATTAAAGGCACGTAAACAAAAATGCAGATAGAGTGCTCTGCAACAGAACTTTAACGTTAAACAGAACATAGGGAGGCCAGAAAAACATGAAAACATCTGCTATTTACTCTTGAAAAATCAATTAAGGAAGACGTAAATGAACAGGCCATTTAGGAGTATGAATTTGAAGCTTAGACTTCGCCAAATTCAAACCCGGCCTAGGCGTTGGTTTCTAAGCGTGAACTGTATGTAAAAGAACTCCGTTTGGCAAAATTCCGGCACACTGGTGTCACTGATATTCTGGAAATTGACCCCGTTGTTAAAAAAACATTATAAATATTTATATCCGTGGACTTTGTGGTGACATAATAAAACCTATTGGAAATGCAAGAAAAAACTAATAGAGTCCGTGAAATGAGCACCCAAAATAAATAATGAAGGTTTTTTTTTTTTTTTAGTGAATACTGAACTTTTCAGGTAAAGGAAAAAAGTAATTGACTCGGTCAATGGATGACAACGGACTGCTGGCTGAGAAATACATCAAAAGGAATGATGAATGGCAGGCAGTCTCGAAGCCAAAGATATGAGATGAATTTTAAGATAAATGCTTAATATGCGGAGACGATGGAATAAAGAGTGTCGAAGATCTTTTCTTTAGCAGAAAATCATGACTGACTGAGGGGTAAGGATACTGTTAGAGAAACTTCTCGAAGTTGCTCTGTGGCCTCCCTAGGTAGGGGAAGATTGGTATAAGTATAAGCCATTGGCAGACGTTCTGGAACACAGAACATTTACCTCGTTAAAACACACCTATTACATATTTCACAATGTCGTGGTTCATTTAGTACACAAAAAATGTATATATTAAATTCACATGATTTCTCTACTACTACTAGCCATATATTTTTACAAATGCTCATTCGACTATCTTCTTTATATTAATCGAGCTGCACATTTGTAAAAATTGTCTTATTACACATTTTCTTGAACGTACAATGGCAAGAGTGGCATTCAGTAAGCGGGATGATCAAACCTCTAACACCTGTAGCTATATGACGCTTTGAAACTTTTGGCTTTGCGTGATCAGGAGGAAAGAAATATAAAGTTTTATGTAAATTCAAACCATTATAAAGGAATGTGTGTATGGTTATAAGCAGCGAAACTCAAAAAGTGCGCTAAATACCAAACCCTGTACTTATTTAAATGGTTTCCAAAGGTACCATAAGAAAATTTTCAAGAAACTTCAGGAAATCCACTCTCTGTATAAAAGACCTCCTGATATCTTAGATTTTCTAAAAGAAATGGTTTTAAAGGTTCTTATTAAAATGCAATGTATAAATATACTTACATGATAGTATATAATGAATTATATAGGAACAAAATGATTGATCTCTCAAAATTTATTTCAGACAAGTCCTTTGTCATAGGCCATTTTCAACTCCTTCGTTATTAATGCTTCAAATTATTCAATAACTTTGTGCTTCCATTTTCAGTTGTTTTACGCAATGGCCTGGAAAGAGAATTTAGATATTTTTAATTTATTTATTTCAGACGTCCTTTGTCATAGGCCGTTTCCGACTCATTCCTTATTAATACTTCAAATTATTCAATAACTTTGTCCTTCCATTTTCAGTTGTTTTACGCAATGGCCTGGAAAGAGAATTTAGATACTTTTTAATTTATTTATTTCAGACGTCCTTTGTTATAGGCCGTTTCCGACTCATTCCTTATTAATACTTCAAATTATTCAATAACTTTGTCCTTCCATTTTCAGTTGTTTTAAGCAATGGCTTGGAAAGAGAATTTAGATATTTTTAATAAACGTTAAGTTTAAAATGCATTAGATAGACAATATTTATGCAGGATCCATAGGGCAAAGGTCGTATATTTCTTATGCAATCTGGACCTTGAATTTTAGATTGTCATTCAGAACTTCATCTTATCTTCTGTACATAAGTAACAGAGAAATAAAACAAAATTTAATCCTCTTTAATACCTGAAATGTTGTACCTACAGCTTTACAAATGTCATTTTACTGCAGCTCGATTATTCCGCAGGCCGAAGTCACTTTCATGTGCTCAACAAATATGGAAGTCTTCGTTTCTTAGTCTCTTTAATTCTATTTTATACACCATTCTGGAATTAATTTTTTAGTATAATGCGTGTCTGGAGATATCCCTCCAGAACAGAAGTCATTAGCCTTCTTGATCTCATCCCCTGTCAGTCCTCAAGAGCTTCAGGGATAAATCACTCTTGATAACTAACGTAAACATAAATTAATGGATCCTATTTCATCAGGCACAGCACCAACAAACTTATTGATTTATTATTATTACTATTATTATTGATAATAATATTAGTACATATATTGATAATTTTGCTACTAGTAGTTTTAAAATAAGTTATAAGACATGTAAATCCGTATACAAAATGAAATAAAGTGACAGCAACTTATTGTGAGGCAAAATATTGACACTTAGAGAACATCATTGAAATAGTGGAAGTAAAAGTCAATTTTAAATGATTTGAGAACGAAACTCCGTTCCAAAGTGCGCAGAAATTTTTATTCCTTTTCTGTGGTGTTGAATTCACAGTAAAATGACCGATACAGTGCCTGTTTTAAAAACATATTTATTCTTAGAAATTTAATAAGAAATAATTCTAACTAATAGATTTTCACAAAGAAATAGAGCTGTCATAGTTTTGGTAATTGTCATTTTTCTTCTTACATATCTTATATCAAATTGTACTAAAGACAAATCATAAAAGAATGTCAAAAAAGTGTAATATATTAATTCATCGCATACAGTTATCATTCGCAAGCAATTTAAAGTTTTGCTTAGTTCTGAATACAGCGGTAGAGTGACAACACTTCAGGAGTTATAATTAACCCGAAGTCAGCTTGGGGCTTTATTCATTGTATAACTGTTTCCTTGATTGAAGCATGTTTCCTGAGCAAACATTAAAGCACACACACACACACACACACACACACACACACACACACACACACACATACACACACAAACACACACACACACACACACTTGCCTATTTCTTTTGCAAGCGACAAGATGAGAACGTCTATAAAGGATCTGAATTAATTACTCCTCTTCCTCGCCAAACAAGTACCTTTTATACGCCACTGGTTGAGGCTACGTAATGTTTAGAGGGTTATGACGCTGGCAGCGTAGTTCATAAATGCCTCTTTGTTACCTCGTTTCCTATGTACTCTTTACGAGAGCTGAAGAGCTCACACCTAACGTTCATCTACTTGAGACAACTGCTGCAGTAAATGCTCGTTAACACTAACTGACTGCACATGTTAAAGAAACCCGCGTCTCTCTTTCCAAGCTTCCTTTACAACCGTGTGAAAGCACACAGGTAAAGAAAACTAAGTTTGGTGCCTTAAATTCGCAAGACTTTTTCACCCATTTCACATTTCTTAACGATTTCACAAATGTTTCACTAAAAATCTATATTTCCATTTTAGCTAATCACGATAAATACAGCTGAAGCAAAATGATTTAGTATAGTACTGTTTAACCACCAGAGGCAAGCGTCCTTAACATTTCGTACCGTCCCCATCGTGTTTATAGATGCTATTTCTCTGTTGTAAGATATGTGTATGCCAAATTGCTATCAAAGTTGTCACATAGTTAATTTATTGGTACTAAAACATACAGTAATCCCTTACAATTCCAGTTACAATTTTTCAGTTCTATTCTAAGTAAAATCTTGTCAGCTGCTGGCATTTATGGGCTACTAATGGTATTGACTCCCAGGCGTTTACCTATATCCCAGCCCTTATTTATCCTTAACCTGTTATTCCCTCGTATCTTCCATTTCTCTACCTCTTAACTTTCTTACCCCTCTCATCCATTTCCCTTTTATTTTTTTCCGCGAACTTCCTCGCCTCCTTTATTGTTTCCTCTCTTTTCAACGTGGTTATTTTTATAGTTATTGCATAAGCCCCACTTTTATCACAGTTCTCATTCCATGTTGATTTCCGCCAGTTTTCTATTTATTTGCATTCCGCTAAATAATGTTCTATGTTTATTTTCTTTCGACCGTTTTTGGTGAACCCTCTCAATATGGCTCCTGTCAATCAAGCTAAATCCTCCCTCTCATATCTATCACATAGGTCAAAATGTGTTTCCCCTCTCCATTCTCAGGTTACATTTAGTGATTTCTTACATATGAAGTTTCCCCATGCCACTTGTCTGTCAATGTCCTCCATTCTATTTTTAAACTTTGTCCAAAAACCCTTTACATTTTGCGGCAGTACTTTCTCTGCGCCTCACGGCTGCACGTACCTGGGTCGACATCGGGGCTCCTTCCCTGGTCTCCAAGTCGTCGGCTGCTTGTTTTACCCTTGGCTCTAGCTGCTGTCTCCTGCATGGACTCTTTTTTGGATTCTCAGGGTGTTAAGGTTGAGACAACACACACACATGCGATAATCTCTTAACTCCTTTAATTGTGTGGAACCCGGGCACCTTCAAATAACTGCACTTTATCCGGACATTTTACAATACATTTTACTGGACGCGGCACATCTTAAGAAAATGAGCCGTCGGACACACCAGACGAACGTACAGAATATATTTGACTGCGATGAGGCAATGAGGGCTGAATGGGGCTTACTACCCTCTTATATACACAGCGCGGCATCACAAGGAAAAACTAAGAGAATGTTGACCTGTGTAACGGTACAGCAAAATAGCTAGCATTCCATTCTAATGTCTGACATCCGCCCTTCATAGGCTGTATTCCAGGAGTGCAGTGTTTCTCACGTATCTCTACCCAGGTTCGTTACAATATTTTACATCAAGGTATACAATTTTACTTTCACAAACATAGCTAGTTACAGTTCTCAAATTTATGTATAGTTATTAAACATATTACATAATTCAATGAATAATTGATCCGAGGACAAAAGTTCCTGTTTCAATTTCGTTCTCCCTCCTGCCAGATATCTCCCAACCCTATTCTATCTATCGTTTTCTCAAGCTCTGACCACCAACTATCCTTATAGGTTGAGTTCTTCTGTCTTAAAAAGATCTTTAATATATTATCATCCTTTTTATACAGCTCCACTAGTATTTTAAGCATCTTTCTATAACTATCCCATTTTTGCAGGGTCTTCCTAGTTCCATCCTAGCTACTCCATTTGGCGTTGATTTATTCAAACCTAATACGAGTTTTTATATATTGCATCCATCTGACCAGAAAGCATCTAAGAGAATTGATACAGAGGAACTATGGCAGCTCATGAGGTTGTCAGCTCTCTACATTAATGTTTGTGTTTCTCTCACAACTATGTAGCTCTAACGAATGCGTTTGTCATCAGCCACTTCAGCGTTTTCTGATAAATATTTACAGCAAAGTTTTAAAACATCAATCCCGGATGCAATGTTAGTATGCCAGCACACCACTATCACGAACATGACTTAAGCGTTATTGATATGTCGAAGTCCTAATCTTTTTCAGAAAATTCTAAAGCAGTTGATCTCAAACGCATTCCTTAAAGCCACATTCTGTGACAGGAATACAGTTTAAGTGGAAACATGGAACCCATTTCGTAGGAAACCGACTACGTGTGCAGCTTTTCAGTTCAAGCCCCTTTTATAGCTCAAAGCCCACTCGCCTTCATCTGTCCAAACAGTCCATATTTTGTATTGTAGAGAAAGCTGAGGCAGCAATTAGTACTAATAAAAGAAATCAAAGAGCAACTGTTACCAACTGTAAATAACATGTTTATTAAATATTCTTCAGAGTTTAGCTTCTCTTTATAAGGTACCCCAACTTTAGTACCAGTTTTACTCACTGCGTTATTGGTAAGCTCGTCATGATTTGGCGTGATATTGAATACATTATCGTATTGCAATTTCTTAGATTTAAATATAGTTCTAACACCATAAAGTGTATAGTTTCCTTCCAAAGAGATGAACTTGCAGAGATACGTTACCTTGCTCGACTTGCTGTCAATGAGTCGTGACCATTCACTTACACGTTCTGAAGGAGTAATCATTGTGCAACTTGCACGTGCAGGATGAAGGTCATGCACGTTTACACGAAGGTTTGGGATGCATGCGGTAGTTGTAGTATGGAACATGGCTGTAACTATGTGGGTCAAAAGAAGTCTTCTGATAGCCGACAGCAATGTAGCCTTGAACAGCGCGCCCATAGAAGTTGTTAAGGAGCTTATATCCACACCGGCTGTGTAGATCTGTCCAGTATTGACCACACACAACCTTTGTTTCTATCCGATCTTAGACAACACGTAGCACACGGAGCATGCACCTCTCTTGTTCAAGCTCTGATTTATACCGTTGTAATTTAACAATAACAACAAACTGGGAGTTAAATATAGAAACCCACATGGTTTTTATAGGCCTAGAGAAAGTGTCCGACAGTGTGAACCGCATGCACCTCTCTTGTTCAAGCTCTGGTGTGTGCTATTGCAATTTAACAATAACAACAAACAATAACAACATCTAGAAACCCACGTGTCTTTTATAGACCTAGAAAGAGCGTTCGACTGAGCACACCCCCTTTATTATGGAGATAATGCAGAAAAGGGGATACCCGATACACTTAATAAAACTATTCATAGTTCATATGAGTATACATTAATACTATTAGAATAAATGAAAAATTAACAAAACATATTGCAATTAACTGTGGTTTAAAACAAGGGTGTAGCCTTTCCCCAACGCCTTCTAACATACATTGAGACGACATTTTAGATGAATGGAAACAAGTAATTCATAGGGGATTAGAAATATGACGAAACAAAAAATTGAATGTGTTATGTTTTGCAGACGATGTTCTATTAATTTTTGACAGAGATGGTAGACTAGAAAAAGCAGTTTATCAATTAAATAACATATGTAATAAACATAAGATGATAATTTTAAAATAAAAAACTAGAGTAATAGCGTTCCATGGAAGATACCCATTAGAACATAAAATTTTAATAGAAGATGAAGTATTGGAACAGGTTTCACACTTCCAGTATTCTGGCTGGGAGATAACACATAAAGGACAAGATATAAATAAGAAAATGCAGAAGTGTCAATATATTTGTTAAACAATCAGACGAACACTGGGAAACAAAGTTAGAAATACGCAGTTAAAATTTTATTCAACAGTGACATTATCAGTTGCAATGTGTTAAAGTGACACCTCGGTCTTAAAGAGAAAAAAGTAAAATTCAGATAGTGTAAATTTACTGTACTTTCTACGGTTTGTTAAAGGTTGTGCATCACAATAACATATTAAAAATTAGAATATTAGAGAGTAACTAGAAGTGCAACTTCTTCAACGAATAGAAGAACGTAGGGATAATTGGACAGAACATCTATAAAGAATGGCTGAGGTAAGTATACCAAAGATGGCATTGATATGGAAACTTAGAGACGGAAGATCGGTAGGAAGACCAAGAAAATGCTGGGCTGAACAAATTTTAGATTCGAAAAGGCAAAGACCTAATCCTTGAAAGAAGAAGCAGAATAAGATGATGATGATACGAGATCACGATCTTTATAACCCAGAAACCCTTAAGCTGACCTATAAAATTATCCTAGCTTTTAAATAATGTAACAAAATCTCATTTTAGATCATCTTTTTTAATTAAGTTACTTTACAAGAAGTTGTGAATTAATTTATGTATGCATGTAAGTGCTGAACAAGAAGAAAACATAATTTTAACGTTAAGGAAGAAATGGTTTAAAGTATATAATAATACATATTATGTTGTGTTTGAAGCATCTAGAAAGCAGATAAATAAAATTGTTTTTGAAAGTCTTGCAAATTTATAGCACAAACTTTTGGGAGTTTTGAGATTACATAAAAATAATTGTGAAACAGGGGGACTTCACAGTCTATGGCACAACGTAAGGGAAATAAATTTCATTGTTATTATTTTTGTAATTTACGTCCTCAAACATTAAGTCATATCGGAGGAGAAAGCAATCTCACATTATGCACTCAACAGCAACAAGTTTGGGGGATGAATTCATGACTAACCCCCCTCCCCAGTGGTCACCCTCCAACCGCAAACAAACCTTCTGACACTAACCATGATATAGTATCTCTTTTTCAAGAAATGTAAACGACATATAAAGTTACTCTTACTTCTCATTGAACATCAAAATTTCTGAAGTTAGAAAAACTACCCTTATGAAAACCAACAGTATATAAAATTTCTTATATATTGAGTGTATATGCAAGGGAACTTCTAAATATAGAGCCATCGCAAAGAAAATGAAAAAGTAATTACTAAAAATTGAAAAAGAGATTTAAGAATAAAATATAGCAAAAACTCACTAAAATAACTGAATGTGTATTTTGTTCATCTGGAACAATTAATACGGCGTGTATTTATATCGTTTTCCACTTATTTAGCTGTACATTTAGAGAATTTTTAATTTTTTTTACTCCTTCTTACTTTCAATAAAAATTAACTATGCTTTTGGCGTTTTATTTGTCCCATATGCTTAAACATTCCATAATCACAACATTTTCAGGCGATTAAAGATTGAACGTTGATCAAAGTTATACCTTCAAATATGGCATCCTTTAATCACTCGATAATTTGGTTGCATTCTATATTCCCATTGAAGGATGTAAGTTTATACATGTTTAGCTAGAAATTTGGGAATATTGTTTAACTCATTTTTTAAAGCAATTCAAAATTTAGTATTTATACAGTTGGAATCACGATGAACTATGCACTGTATTTGTGTAATGGAATGCAGAGTTTTATTTAAAGCCACAAAACTTCGTAAACTAATGATTGTCTTTTCCAAGCGTTGAAGGTCCTAACATTTAATCCATTAATGATATAAATGCAAAGCATTCTGGGAGGACCCCAGTAGCTAAGGGACTCACTGTGTATAAGCCTATAACATTTCGTTTTTTGTCATTTTACAATTTTTGAAGTTATGTGTATTTTCATGCTTGCAGTTGTTTAAAATGTGCCATTTTGCTGTTTGAATGAGTATGATAAGGATTATTCCGTTATTTTCTTAAACTTAAAAATATTTACATGTTGTGAAATTCAAATCCAAAGTCAGAGGAATAAGATCAACATAGATCTTCATTCAATTCAATTTTTTAAACACGATCTTTAATTTTTGTGGTTCCTATTCTACGTGAGAGGGCGCAGATTTTTCCCTTTCGAACCATTCTAAGGATTTGTAAGTTCACACCAAATTAATTCGTATGAAACTGCTAATGTTCTATGCTGAAACTGTTGAAATAATTATTTTGGTGGGTATATGTTTTGAAAGCTTGAAATTATGATCGGGAGGAAAAAGCCAGTCAAAATTTCAAATATTTCTAAAATAAAAAACGGATATTTCTGACCAATGTCTTCTTCTTCCTTCATGGGTTAGGCTTAAGCCTGTTCCGGTCTCACATTTCCTGAAGCCATTTCTTTAGGGGGCGTCCTATTGATCTTCGTCCTCTTGGTTTATAATTGAAGGCCTGTTTTGGTATTCTTTCTCTTGGCATGTGATTAAGGTGTTCGACCCCTTTGTTACTATATCTTTGGATTTCTTCTAATAACGGGTTACTTCTAATTCTTTTCTAATAATTTCATTCCTAATATGATCTTCTCTTGTACATCCTTTGATTGATCGTAAGAATCTCATTTCAGCAGCTTGTATTTTACTCTTCTCCTTTTTCCTTATTATCCATGCCTCACTTCCATAGTTCAGTATTGTGATTGCCATCACTTTGTAGAATCTTATTTGAGTTTCTTTCCTTGCTTTATTCCTGAGGGTTCTCTTAATTGTTGCGCAAACTGCTTGAAATTTTTGTATTTTATTCCTTATATCTTGATTTTCCGATTCATAGGTTATATCACAGCCAAGGTATTGAAAGTGCGATACTTGTTCTATTATAGTTTCCTCTACTACAATTTTGGTCCTTATTGGGTATTTTCCCTGGAATGCCATTACATTTGTTTTTGTCTTTGAGATTATCATATCATATTTTTTTACAAATTTGGTTTAGTTGATATATTCCCTTCTGTAGTCTATCTTCCTTGTCAAAGTTTAAAACTATATCAACTGAAAATAGAAGAACGTTTATTGCTCTTCCTTGTTCTAACCTAATCCCCTGATGCACTACTTGAACAATATGTATAAATCAATTTAATGTAAGACCCATAAAACTCATTCAAATTGCATTGTCAGCTTTCAAAGGTTAATACTTTTGCTGTGGTTTAAACATCAAATATATGCTCTTTGCATAAGTCTATTGTTAACATTCCTACCACAAACAAATGATAGAAAGGTGCTATCAATTTCCGTTTCCGACAGTCTGATTGTGACAACGAATTAGTGATAGCTGTAGATAAGGTAGCCAACTGGTAGCTACTATTGAGTACTAGTAATATCTGAACCAATATCAGGATTACTAATGCAGGGATGACCCTTCCAAGCTTTCTCAGTGCACCTTGATAGTTATAGATCATTTGGTCTAAATTATCATATGGTTAGGTTGAGCTATTTATATAATTTTTTTCCTTTAAGAGTTTTTCTCTTATTCTCCCTATCAGTAAAGGTGAAGAAAGAAGAAGTCAGAATGTTAAAAACATTAGTATACTGTAGAAAACTCTTCTGATAAAACCTAATACATACTTATATGATACGCCCACATAAATAATAATGCCTTTATCAAAAACCACAAATGTTTAAGATTGCAACATAATATTAAGCTTTTTCAATAAATAACTTACTATGACGTTTTGCGCAGCCAAAACCTTAAGAGTAATTAATTGATTTTCTGATACCCTTATGCTAACAGCTTAAAGTGTTCAGAGTTTGTAATTAGTAAAGGATGGAAAGAGAAAGGAAATCTGCAATCCAATTATTTTGCTTAATCAGGAATAACAGAGCATTTGACGTGTGTTTGTCCTGTCCATCTCAATGCTATTTAGTACCAATAGTTACGTAGTTTGCGGGCTCAATCCCAATGACCATCTTCAGAGGTTTACAAGAGAATGGCGTTTAGTCGAGCGCTACCTAAGTTTAGATCCCTATTTTATGTATTTATTTTAACATTTCGATCATAACGGGTGAATATAAGTTTCTAATTTTAATATCTTTGTACAGCTTTTGTGTCCAATGTTCTATATTTCTAATTTAATTACATAATATGAAATAAAATTACTGCCACAGTTATTCTGTGTGCATGAAATCTGCTGAAGTATCAAGAGGGCTGTTTTCCTTTTTCCATTATGGTGGTTAGGGAAAACATTTCAGACAACCTTACTATAAATACCAGACAAAACAGATGTCCTTACAATCTACATTTCCGGTGACGCAAGTCCATAATACGTAAGGGAAATTCCCTATAAATATCGCCTCTATGCTTTATTACGTGGTGCTGGGTTGTTTTCCACTTTCTGTATTCATTTAATGTAATTTACGTAATAAATGGAAAAAGGATTTTTTCTGTGAGGAATCACTTTTTATAATACGTGTACTAAAACTTAAATAAAATAATACCTATGCTTCATAAACATTATTATGATCATCATCATCATCATCATTATTATATAAACAATTTGGCTATACATATCCTTCAATTCAACGCACAAATAAGAACTTCGCAGTTTTTATTCTTTCGTGTGAATGAGAAATTTGCTCTAGTTGGATGTGAAGAGAAGTAGATTTGATCCCCCTTCTTTGTTGTTTTAGATTAAGAATTGTAAACACATACACCAAAAATTTAGGTGCATTTCAATTATATATACCTATATAATGCGGCACCATTTTTCTTTTAAGTCAGGTGAACACTTTCACACGATTTGGAGAGGAAATATGGCCTCTCGACCAATAATAATCTGTGTGCATTTTGTGTGCAACAGCAACGTCAATATCTTGGTTCGGTTGAAACAGTGTGTACATGAAAATATACACGTGAGCTATAAAATATGCTAAAAAGAAACACCTTCTGTAGAGAAGGTTGCATAAACACTGAGAAAACATAGCAACGGGAAGTTTACCTACTAAATCGCCTGAAGTAATGTAGAACTGAAATTGATTAGGTATGCCAGTTGCAACACAAACATATTTGGATAACCCACTCAAACCGAAGCATCGATCCACATAACAGAAATATATGTACTTCGCTTGTGAACATTACAGTTTATCTTAACAAAACTGCAAATACCTTGTCCCGACAAGAGACACATTCATTTCAGATAAAGATTCAAAGCTAAATATTTTACTGCTACCAAACCGCGGTCGTAAACTTGGAGCTGCAACATCAAAATGTGGAATATTTCTTTCCGTATGACGAAATGAGTGGCGTTTTTTTGTAGCTGATGGGAGTAGTAATATTCCCATAAAACTCTAAATAAAAATCAGCAATGCTTTTTTATTATCATAGCAAAAGTTATACAAAAGAGGTACACGATAATGACTGTTAAGCTGAAAAAGTCTATAGCAGAGTGAAATGTGACATTATATAAATATTTAATGTATAGTAAGGAAAGCATGATTTTTTTTTAGTAAATGATTCCTTGTAATTATAAAGAATAGTCACCTCATACCATCTAAATTTCAGATTTCCCCAGCTCCTGGTATAAACGAGCTAGGAAATATCAAAGCAGGCATTTTCAATTTTACTTTTTCTTCATGAAGTAATCAAATACGTATGAAGTTAATGTAATTCATACTGACATAAAAGTCTTCTGCCTTTTAATTAAATTCCCAATTTGGATTCTCTGTGTAACCTGCATGCATAGATAATATTAAATTGCTTACGCAAAACTTTGAATATCAATCTATGAATTCACCAAAACTGCTGTCGTAAAAATATATTCTGCAGCAGAAGTTCTAGTGTCAACAAATATCTTACATGTTCACTCACATAACTTCCACTGCTCTCACCCTTTTAGAAAATTTTAAAACTCTTATTTTTCTATCTTATTAAGAAAAACATTGGTGGAATATCTCCGCCTCGGTATCGTGGTGGTAGCATGTCTGCCTCACGTTCAAGAGGTCCCGAGTTCGAATCTCGGTCAGGGTGAGTTACTTGGATACGGGTTTATCCGGGGTTTTTCCTTATCCTGAAAGACGAATTTTGGGTAACTCTAAGCTCTAAGGACCCTGGGCTCATTTGAGCATCATTTAACCCATTCCATTCATCGTGCGATATGACTTAACGTTGGAGGACGTAAATTACACACAAAAAATTGATGGAAATCGCTTTGTTACATATTTCCTTATGGCAATAGGAGAATACAACAAATACAACAAATCTTCTAAGAGCTGGTGCCCATGTGATGACTCCCACATTCCAATTTCTCTGCATGGTTAGAACAATAAGAAATTAAAATAAAATCATGACTTTAAACTGAGATAAGTAGAATTATTTTAAAATCCAAAGAAATAATAAATAAAATCACAAAGATGGATATTCCCCTTCCCAAAATGTATTTTTACATGTATTTGACCGCAATATACTTTTTTCTGTAGTAAGGTTTTATCTCCCTTTTTACGGTTTACGAGTTGTGGAAAGTCATGAATCAAGGGAACTTCAGAGGATATTTACAGAACATACAATATATTGCATTTTTCCTGAAAATATTTGAAATATACTTGCAATCACCATCTTGAGAGCTATTTCTGACACAATAACATTTTTGAAAATTTTTCCACGTAAAGAGCAGCTTGGTTTGGTGGAATTTTATTGAAAGATTGTGTCTCATCCGTGAAATCAGCTGAAATTGGCTAAATCCAGTATTTCTCTTCTATTCAACCGACTTTTCGTTCCTGGATTATGCTCTTTGCACGCATACACGTGTACGCGCGCGCACACCCATACATACATACACTCCTTTCCTAATATTCTTTATTTTTATCAGAGGACTTCAAAACGTGTACTTCCGTAAAATTTTGCTATAGAATTTTTTGTGCAGTGCATAACCTTCTCTAAATCGTAACTTCATACGAATTAAAGGAAGCAAAACGGACGAAATGAAAGAGAGAAATACGCAAAACCAAATTCAATTTACTATATTTTCCCAGTAAATGTTATAGATATTTTGTGTATGTAAAATATTTTGCGCATTCACACGCTAGTTAGGCGGTTATTAGATGCTTCGTTATAGTGGAGCAGCATTTCTTAGAGCCTGGTAAGTGCTTATGCTTGAAAGAACTCATAAATAACTGCATATACCAGAAATATTTCATAGAAGGGCTTGTATAACATTTATAGATATATTTCAAAAATGATTTACAGCGGGACATAAAGATGCTCGCTAAGGAAAAGTTCCTCAAAAAGTAGCAATTGTTATGTAAAAACCTGCTGATGCGTCGTTCAAATTTTAGATAAAAGTTTTTAGAGAGAACCTCTCCAAGTATTTCATGACCGACACCATATATATGGTAGTTATATTGAGCACTTTCTGTGTGTACGGGGAGTGAGAGAGAGAGAGGATTAGGCTTAGGATTTCACTACGAAGGGGGATTCGGTGCGTAGGCCACCATGCTGGGCCCATTGTGCCCATGCCCATGCACCCTGGGAGGAAGGATGAGGCGAGAGGAGACAGAGGGCTGCCGACTCAAGGATCCATGACAGTACAGAGGGCAGAGTCCCTACAGCTTACTTGGATAGAAATTTTCTCCGGCAGGCAAGGGCAACGGACACGCTCCCCTACTGCCGGACGGCAATGAGCCGAGCCCTAATGGTGCCAGGCAGGCGATCCGAGCCCTAAAGTTGGCGGTCCCACAATGGGACCAGCAGAGGAGCTGAGGCCGGCAACCGACCTACCGGAGGAGGAAGTAGCTTTCCTCAGGCCATATCATCCTGCCATGCACTACCAAGACACCCGCCGACACTTCTACCCTGAAAGTTGTCACCAGATGAGAGATGATATGAAATGACAATGGAGATGAAATGGAGGTACAGAAAATTCGGGGGATGTGATTAACCTACCCAGCACTCGCCTAGCGACCCGGGAAAACTTCGAAAAGAACCCATGGGTCAGGTAGGTCTGTCACGGGAATGGAACCCAGGCTTTCCGAATGCGCACCACAGACGAAACCACCTGAACCATCCCGCTAGGTGAGAGACAGACAGAGAGAGAGAGAGAGAGAGAGAGAGAGAGAGAGAGAGAGAGAGAGAGAGAGAGAGAGAGAGAGAGAGAGAGAGAGAGAGAGAGAGAGAGAGAGAGAGAGAGAGAGAGAGAGAGAGAGAGAGAGAGAGAGAGAGAGAGAGAGAGAGAGAACTCTAAGGTGACACGAAGTTTAAATACCAAGACTTGGTGTACAAGTTTAAAGGAGCCAACACAGTTTTCAAAATATATCTCCGGAACTGAATAGCGTGTACCTGGAACTTTTTTCGAAAACGTTCATTAATTTTATTTCAATACCATACGTTTAAGATTTTTTATAGATGAAATAATACATTTTTAATTTTCTGAGAATCACCTCTGCCGAGCTGTTCTTTCTAAATTTTCTATAAATCCTGAACCGTAGAAATCTTACTACAAAAAACAAGTAGATGTTAAATTGCACAATTTACGTGAGGTACATTTTCTATGGAGTTAACAATTTCCTAGGCATTTCTTCTTATTTGTTTGCATCTTAAAGTAATTATACTTTTCTCATGTAGGACAATTCATTTTTC
Organism: Mantis religiosa; assembly: GCA_030765055.1. Lineage (NCBI taxonomy): Eukaryota > Metazoa > Arthropoda > Insecta > Mantodea > Mantidae > Mantis > Mantis religiosa. The sequence goes on from CM060951.1 coordinate 172,241,304, forward strand.
TTTCTCCCTTGTGCATACATACAAAAGAGACATTCACGAAAATTCGTGAAAGCTCGATTAAAAATAATAGGTTTATCTACATTAACAATCGTAAAAGATGCATAATTATAGTTTAGTTGAAATAGTGTTTTGTCATTAATAAGTGTTCATAGCACTGGCATAATTGACATCCTTAAAAGGCACGTAGTCTTGATGGATTTCATTCTTCAAGGACCAAAGTCAACAGAGGTAATCGCTGATTTGAGTTCGATTGTACAGTGTTAGCACGTATCGATTGCTGAGCCATTGTTGGCCAGAGCTGGCAGAATTTAGCCTGAGGTTAGTTAGGCTTTATGTACCTGCATCACAACCAATGCGGGCTGTCTAGTATACCTTGCATAACAAATGTTTGCAGCCAATAGCATAGGGTCATTTGGATCCTAGAATGAGTCCATTCTCGTTTCTATTGACAAACTTTGATATTTTCAGGTTTGTATTTAAGGAGTAACAGAGTACAATTCCTACATCCTATTAAATTAATTGTACTAGGTGAATTGTATTATTATATAAATTATTTTCAAAAATACTTGGTTTAAAATATTAAAATATTCAAAAATACTCTACATGGTTACACATCACAAATCAACATGCTGCAAAAAACATAATGCTGTTTAGAAATTATGTTGATAGACCACTGAGAATGTATGTGTAGTAATCTTTAAAAATAAAAAAGCAGTGTTTACCCATATGTGTATTACATTAATATCAAATGCCTCCCCTGTACATATTTGGAAAAGAAAAGTGTCGTTCTGATCACATGAGGATCTATGGTACGAGGTACGTCCAGAAAGTAAGTTCTGTTTGGTAATAAAATTAAACTGTGTACGGATACAGAAAAATTATTTATTGCACAAACTTCTACAACTCTTAAACTACTTTTCCACATAACTACCGAAATTTTGCAAGCATTTGTCATAGCGAGGCACAAGTTTTTGTATACCTTCTTCATAGAAGTTTGCCGCCTTGTCTTCAATCAGTTGGAAAGATTTTCTTTCAGCTCTTCGTCATTGTTGAAGTGTTGACCGCCAAGGACAGATTTGAGATGCAAAAATAGATGAAAGTCGCTAGGAGTGAGGTCAGGGCTCTACGGGAGGTGGTCAAACACATACCAGCGAAATCCCTGTAGGATGTTTTTCGTCGCATTTGCAGTGTGTGGTCGTGCGTTGTCGTGAAGAAACACAACACCTTTTGACAACATTCCTCAGCGCTTGTTCTGTATTGCGCGGCGCAATCCTAGCATTCAGAAAACGAAGCACGGATCTGATTTCACAAGCGGCGGGATTTTCAATCAACACCGACATTGTAAACAAGCACAATAAAGCGTACGTGGCTGACAGCGATCTCACAATGGCGCACGTTTCTTCTCGTTGATACAGAGCGTCTACCGCGCATGTGCGGAACTGCGATCGTAGCGCTGCAGCGGAGATAAACTGAAACAGAACTTATTTTCTGGACACCCACTGTATTTTCCTAATCAGTGACACTTCTGTGTACAAAATTTATTGGAAACGAAATGAAATATACTTTTGCTTGCCCTGTCATCTCCTACTGGAAGATAAGTACTGTATAGAAAAATTTCAGGCTGAAATTTCTTCGGTAATATGGAGCTGTATTTGCTTTAAATAAACAAACACATTTGTAGAAAAATGTTTATGTGCGTGTATGAGAGTGAACAGAATAATTCTAAACAGCAAATTTCAATCTTAGATTTTTTATCTTCCGAAGGTTTCCAGAATAGTTTAAACCATTTTCATGAAAGTACCATATATTTTACATATTTACGTGATAAATAAAAGGAATATCTATCGTAAATTTCTGGAAATTTCGTATGAAGCTCTCTTCAATTCTAAAGAAATGTTGTATAGTTATATATAATGATATAGACAAAAACATCGCGCAAATAGCATTTGGAAGTCTTTATTCCAAATTATTCAGTTTAAGTAATCTTTTGATGGTATCAAGCGTTTCAAACATGAGTTAAATTGTTCAACACTTTTATATTTACCAAGGCGGCCCGGGTTCGTTACCAGGCGACCGCAAAGTGAGATTTGTAGTGGACAACACGGCGCTGGGGCGGGTTTTCTCCGGGATCTCCGGTTTCCCCCGCCATCTCATTCCACCTGTGCTCCATCTTCATCTCATGTATCATCAGTGTCATCGCCTGCGGTGCCGTATGTAGTAACACCTGCGGGTGTTAAACACGACACATTTCACACATTTCACATTTAGCACTTTTATATTTTTTTGGAGGGAGAGGTTTCAGTGACTATTCAGTTGCTCCTTGTGATACCAGGAAAGAATATGTAATTTCTGGTCTAGTATATACATGTTGTTTCTGCTTAAAACATCTGTAGATTGTATTTCTTCTAAAACGTTTTGTATCTGTTTAGTGACATTATTCCTGGAAAGCTTTATATCTAACTGGATAGAGATATTTTCCTATGATTAATTGCTCCTAACTTTGGAAATATTGAATGTCTGTTACAGCATGGTGAAGTGTATTGGTATGATGATGATGATGATGATGATGATGATGATGATGATGATGATGATGATGATGATGATGATAATCATAATAATAAATTTTCAGCCTCATTTGCACCTTCAGTTTAGGTAATTTCAGAACGAAACAGTGCAAATTTAGCATTTCGAAGTTGGAATTGGTATACTTATACCTAATTAAATCTGATAATTTGTAGGACTTGCTTTTCTGCCAATTTAGGATTATACATTTAGCCCTATTCCTTTTTAGACTTTATGTCTATATATAAGCTTATTTCCTTAAGTGCCATTCGCATGTAATGGCTTCGTCGATTGCAAAGATCCAAAGCCTTGGCCATCTGTAGTCTGCAAGGTTTGTCTGCTCACACTTCCGCTATAAATTAGTGTTTAATTGCTCCCTAAATATCTTGAGATACGTCGCGACGCTCGATACGATCTACTACCATGTCGTGTCCTTAATGAAAACCACCCGTTCTGAAGCATGTCTGGCGTCGAACGAATGTGACTGATTTTATTCTCGTTGTCTGTCTAATAAAATATTCAAGTAGGCATAAAATTAATCTCGGTTTATATGTTATTACCATGAAACTGTTCCATTTACACATATATGTCCTAATGTAATTGAAAAAGTTATTTGGATCTTTATATATTTACGCACCACAAAAAAGCAAAAAGTATATTTTATCAGAAAGCTTTAAATTGATTAACTTAATTGCCATTGTGTTGTATTTAAACTTCACTCCCAGTTGCAGAATAAGTAATTAACTAATCCAAATTTGTTGTATTTATATAGATAAGTTCAGACAGCCGTACTAAGTTCGCCGAGTCAGCAAGTATAGGCTTCCTGCCATTCTTCGGGTATGCGTACATGTTTCCAACATTTATAATACAGGATATAAACCTATATTTATTTGACATGCAGTACGAGCTGAACAATATTTAAGGGAAGGTTCTAAGACATTATGACACACTGACACTTTTCGGGGCGGGGGAAGGCATAACAGAGTGCAGGTTTCTCAATCGTTACAGATTTGCGTTCTACGGTTTCAGTTCTTTCAACCGACTCCCTTCCCTCTCTATAGGCCTACATATTCCTTGGAAGGGGTGGTGTTTGGGATTCGAATACGTTTCCCATTCTGGAGGGTGAGAATTAAGCAATATACCTGCCATACAAGACGAAACTTGGAATCCTTAATGGCCAAAACGGAGGAAAAATAAATTAAAATAGTTGGACATCCATTATCCTTCTCAGCATTCGCTTGAAGACATGAGGAAACCCCCGGAGATAAAGAAAAACATGGACCAAGAAGATCGGTCATAGGAATCGAACCCATCATTTCCCAAATAAGCTACCACCTGAGCTGTCATGTTTGGTTTGGAGGAAGGAGTTTAAATTCTAAGGTTGAAGTGTTTCACTTAGAAAGTTTAATTGAAATTTTCTTGTGAAATTTTCCGGATGATTTACAACGTTCAATACACCACCTTAACCAAATATGCAAAAGTTTTAATATTGAAATATCAATAGAAAAGCCAAAACTAATGGCAAACTGGAGAAAAATACCAATAAGGTCGAACATAGTCATTAATGACAAAGTATTGGAACAAATATCCTCCTTCAATTATTTAGGGTGTGAAATCAGCAATGAGAAAGATAAAGATACGAACAAAAAGTTAATTATATTTCAAACAATTTGTGGAACATTTCACAAAATCCTAAAGAATAAAACAAGATCTGAAACAAGAATAAAATTTTATAACACCATGGTGGTCCCAACATTACCTTATGGATGTGAAAACTGGGTACGTACACAAAGAACAATCAGCAGAATACAAAGTTGCGAAGTGAGATTCTTGAGAACAACAAAAGGATGTACAAGAGAAGATAGAATCAGAAATGAAAATATAAGAAATGCATTACAAGTGGAAGCTATCACATCAAGAATGGATAGGTACAGAAGAAGATGGTTTGAACATGTTGGAAGAATGGATGATACAAGACTGCCAAAAGTAGTTTTCCAATATAGTCCTAAAGGAAAGAGGGACGTAGGGTGGCCGAGGAAAAGATGGAAGGAGACACCGTAAAGACGGAACAGGCAAGAGCCTAATCCAGGAAGTGAAGAAGAAGAAGTAGAAGAAGAAGAAGAAGAAGAAGAAGAAGAAGAAGAAGAAGAAGAAGAAGAAGAAGAAGACGAAGAACTATTTCCTCTAAAAAGAAATTTGGACCTATATAATTTTTGCTTGACAATTACAGTGGCTATGAATTCCTAAACTGATTTTAATTTTCTAATGAGTATACTGATACTTATCTCATTGTAATAAGATAATAAATGTACCATCATTCAATGACAAGTTGTTCTTGAGAAAATGTCAAATGTACACAGAAGAATATGTTAGGAGATAATCTAAATAATTAAAGTTAGCAATCGTCCTGAAACGTCCGCCTCAGTAGCTTAGATCGTAGCTTGTCTGCCTCACGTTCATGAGGTTCCGAGTTCAAATCTCGGTTAGGGTGAGTCACCTGGATAAGGTTTTTCCTGGGTTTTCCCTTACCCTAAAAGACGAATGTCGTGTAATTCTAAGCTCTATGGACCCTGGTCTCATTTGATCATCATTTCATTTATCGTCCGGTATGACTTAACGTTGAAGGACGCAAATTGCAACAGCAAAAGCTCGTTTTCAAACAAGTCACTTCCATACTCTTTAGTCCTCAGTCTCAAATTAATTAAACATCATTTGTCCTCTGTTTCTTGGTATTTTGTGATACTTTTTTGAATCCAAAATCAGACCTTTTTCATCCTTAAAATTTTTGAATTACAATAGTGCCTTTAGACACTCTACATTTAATATATTGAATATAACTGCAACATGACCAAAATCTACATAAAGTCAATGTATTATACTCAACAAACACCAATTTCGGTAAGCTAGTTCATTTGACAGTGCTTAAATTTTTATTTCCTCTTCAACACTTATCCAATAGCTTACTGCCTACAAGACTCCTGAACCTGGTTTTATTACCTCTCTACTGCGATTGGCAGTGAATATGATTTGACTGCCATTTCAGTAGCACTGGATAGAACTTGCAGAATAGGCGTACACAAATTTGTATAGGATTCAGTAAATCTCATTCTTTTTCAACAATTTAGTGCAATTCTTTGCAAACAAATCTATATTTACAACTTCCCTTAGAAGTCGATTAGCATAGGATGTCCTCTATAAATCTTTGTTTTATATTTTTGCATACATTTTATAAAAAAAACTGAGAGAAAGAGGCTGTTAAGCTTTTGTTGGAACTGTATATAAAACAAAGATTTCCGATAAAGATTTAATCATTATAGAGCACTACTAAGATGAACTATTATGATGCTGTGACTTCATCCATTTTCCACACTGTCACTTCAGTAAAATGAATTATCATTGTCACTTCTCTACTATTGTAATATAATAGAATGAACAGAAAGATGTAACCTCTTCTTATTTGTGCCTGGTTCATTTTCTATGGAGTCAAACACAACGTCTGTAATCCCTCTCGCTTTTATAGCCTTTGGAAACTTCCATAATATTTCAGAAATTTATAGATGGCGAAACTTCCATAAGATTCTAGTTTCTATCCATAGCGATTCTGATGTTTACGCTGATTGACCGCGCAGCTTATCTGCTTACTGTTCCGGCTGCCCGGCACCTTCCTCCCGATAACCTTGGGCCATAGTCATACATCAAAATATAAATTAAAAATCTCTAAGTGAATCATTAATACGTAGAGTTCTAAGCTTATTGGTAGGCCATGGCTGTACATATACTATTAGCAAAGAGATAAACGTACGAGGGCTGTTCAATAAAGAAGGATCACAATTTTTATTTGACAACGAACCTTTACTCATCCTCATAATTTTGATGGTCCTTCTCAAAATAGTCTCCCCTGAATGCGATACACTTATCCCAGCCCTTCTGCAAGTCTTCAGAGGCATGCTGGAAACCATTTCTTGAGAGATCCTTCAAAATCGTCTCCGCAGCCTTCACCACTACTTCTGATCCTGGATAATGCCTTCCACGAAGGCGTTTCTTCAAGTTAGGCAATAGAAAAAAGTCACATGGGGCTAAATCCGGACTATAGGGAGAGTGAGGGATGCACTTCACGTTGATTTTTGCAAGATATTCAGCAACAACATTGGCAATATGCGGCCGCGCATTATCGTGGTGAATCATCCAGCCTGCTTCACGGAAATGTGGCACCCAATGAAATGTTTAGTATTTCAGAAAGTGATCTTAAGGTAATTTGTTGATCCTCTCTCAAAATGTAAGCAGCAGTGTTGTTGTTTTCTTCCGTAAGAGCAGTAACTCGAGGACTGGTGTCACCTTCCTCTGAAATTGATTGTCTCTCCTCTTGAAACATTTTAAACCACCTTCGAGCTGTGCTGTAGGTAAGAACAGGCTCTCCATTTGCCTCCTGTAACATTGTATAGGCCTCAACTGAAGATTTGTTGAGACAAAAGCAGAACTTCAAAGCCGCATATTGCTCCTGGCGTGTTACCTCCATTGCAGCGGTAAGCGATACTGAACATGTCTGAACTTGCCTAGTTCTCACAAGCGGAAACCATGAGTACCAACTACTACGGCCTGTTTGTTTCACATTAAGCTAATAGAATATAATAGGATTGAATTTTAGTGCGAAAAATTATGACCGTAAAAAAATTATGATCATTTTTTATTGAACAACCCTCATACAATTTACCGATACGCCTGTCATACCCACATTCCAAGAATTTGAAAATATAAACTGCAATACTGCATAATAGGGAGTAATATCTAAACATCTGGTAGTAACAGTTCTACAGCCTTTGTGTATAAAGTGGCTTTTTAATTAAAGAAATGAGTGGCATCTGAGAGAACTTTAATTAAATCGGTAGCTAAGGCAGCGGATCCCGTGATGTGTTATTTTTATCCCTTGCGTGTATTGTAGAGTCAAATATTAAGTTATTTAAAATGTTGGGAGAATAGATTATGAAACCACAGTGTCAAACTTTAAAATATCGCAGAAAATGGATTTTCAGTACGATATTAAGTGTTTTGTTTATAGCGTCAACAGTACATTTGAAAATACTATGTCATTCCACGCGTAGAAGTGGAGGAACAGAAAATCGTCTCATTTTAATATTTTTAATTTTGATGAGAGTGGCTAATGAAAGCATTATCTAATTGAAGAGACTTTTTAGCTTAACATAGATCTGAAACGACATTCTTACTGCTATTACTTTCTTATTTTGGAATGTTTGAAAGTGGGGGAGTATTACTGGAGATAATAAATTTATCTAAGAGACAAATAATTTTGTTTCACTACATATAGTAATGATATAAAGCGAGTGTTACTGTAAAATTCCTTGAATTTAATCTTCCATGTAACAATAATCCTGGTCGTGTCGCTAGACATTGATATTTAAAATGATGTACGAACAAGATCTTTATAGAGTAAATAATGTAGACTTAAGTTAATTGATGGAAATTAATTGATATTGGATTGATAGAGTCAACATGAAAAATTCAATGCCACGGCCGGGATTTGTACCACTGATCTACTGGTTTTGTCCAGTCGCTCTTACCCATTGAGCTACCGTGGCCAATTTTCCATCATGGCATTAAATTCTCCAATTGACTCACATATTTCCCCAGTAAACCACTAGGGGCTCTCGCATCCGAGATACACCGTTTGTGGCGACGGAAACCAGTAGATCCGTGGTTCAAATCCCGGCCGTGGCATTGCATTTTTCATGTCAACTCTATCAATCAAATACCTTAGCCTGTATACGGCTAGTGTAAAGAAATTAATACTTTCCATCAATTAACTTAAATAACAAAAAGTTAAATGATGAAGCCTGGGCCTCAAGTACGATAGTAAGTCGCCACAAACGGTGTATCTCGGTTGCAAGAGCCCCTGGTGGTTTACCGTGGAAATATAAGTCACTTGGAGAATTTATAATCATGACGGGCAATTGGCCATGGTAGCTCAATGGGTAAGAGCGACTGGACGGAAACCAGTAGATCCGTGGTTCAAATCCCCGCCCTGGCATTGGATTTTTCATGTCGACTCTATCAATGTAGACTTAAGCGGCAGGTAATGTTTTGTAACTTAGCTACAATTGGAGATTATTAAAAAGTTCTACTGAACATGAATGGACATGACTTCAAGGTTTTATCAGAGAACACTAAACATGCTACTTTGCACAGGAATCTAAGTACTAATGCACAGGAAAGCGACACTGAAATACGGATAACTAAATACGTTTCATTAAAGAGAAAAGTATTTTAAACCGGTTACTAAATTAATGTTACACTTATGTAAAATACAAATCGGACTGACTTTCAAAATGATGAGCATTGTTGAGCATTCAAATGTCATCACGTTTTCATAAATCACAGGGATTTATAAATTTAGAAAGGCCATTTAAAAATGGTAAAATATGGATGGAAATTTTTATTAGTCCATTTTACCCCTCCCCCCTTTTCCTGCAATGATCCTATCGGTGGTCGTTCTTCTTTGGAACAGATATCGATGGTGTTATCTCGTAGAAGTTGGGTTGTTGGTACTACGGATTTCTCTTTTTAATCATTAGATCACGCACGCATTCGCACTCTCATTCATACTTCCAGACTCTGGGGAAGATGTGAAATCATCTTGGTTGGAGAAAACTCCCCACACCCAGCCGGGAATCGAACTCGGGAGCCCTCGCACGCCAGGCAGGTACTCTGCCGACTGAGCTATGGGCCCAGCCTGTTAATTTTTTGCCGTGTACAGATCAGAAATTTAGCATTTCCATTTGTACTTTAAAGTGCTGTAGCGTTTATATCTTTTCAATTTAATATTTATAGGGCTTTGATTAGTGTTTTGTAATGATTTACCGATCGAGGGTTAAAACAAGTAGTCATCCTACTGAGACAAAACATTTTTTGCGGGATATGCTGCTTAAGACAGGTCAACATTTGCTGAATGTAAGTTGCAGGTAATGCGCGTAATGCGTCCACTAATATGGCGTAGTGGGCTGCAGAGTTGTGCCTTGGTTCCCTGCCACGGAACGGCCCGGTTTAGATCTCACCTTTGGGGTGGGGGTGACGGTTTTAAGTCGTGGGTATCGATGCCCACTTAGCACCGTGATGAATTTGAGGAGCTACGATAGCTGCTAAAACTTTCCGGCTGGGGGTTCTGTGATGCTGACCATATCCCCTCCCCGTATGAATTGGGTCCACCTCTGCCTTGCGTATGTAAGGTTGTAAGACTCAGGCCCGACACGGGCTGTTCACCTTGTAAAGAATACGAATATGACGGCACAATTTCCCCTGCGATTATCGGTTCTCTGGCGCAATGGAAAAAGCCAAAGGAACGGGTTGAAGACCTTAAAGTAAAGAGCGTGGTGTTAAGAACACTGACCCAGCACTTCATATCATTTGCTGTGCAATGAAGTTGTTAGTGACAAGTGAACTTTTCATTAAAGTTTTATTACAATGTATGTTATTTGGTTTTAAATTTACGTTACGCATAAGCTTAATTTTCATTGTGAATGGAATGTTGCGTCATTATGTAACGATTCTGTACTGAAGTCGTTGGTCGTTTGCTAATGCATTTAACAGAGATGGAAGAAACCAATCACTTTAAATACGGTATATCGTTGGAACGCTAATGTGGCTCACAAATGTCATAGTTCAAGCGACATTGCATGGCATTGTTCACCGCAGAGTTGGAGTGGGAATGTATGGCATAGCAGGGGGATGATACCACAAGCCCCTTCATTTCACTAATCTCGGTGGTAGAAACGCCACAGGCTTCTGAACATTTCAAAAGCAAAACAAATGATTTCTTTTTTTCGTAATGTTAAGTGTATAATTCAGCGACTACTATTCTCTCACGTGGTGGGACAAAGAGAAACACATGACAGCCCCGCAAGCAAACGATAGCAGTGGCATTTCAAGCTTGCTTCCACTACTGACAGACATTAGCGTCAGTCTGTTGTTCCCAGTGACTTGTTTAAAAGTGTACTCTTTGTGACGTCAACAGCCAGACACTCGAAATAGTTTCATTAACTGTCTCGCAAGCTTTCGATGTCATTATTTTTTTCCTTTTTCTGTTTTCGGCCAACTAGGAGCACCCTTATGTGCGCTCGGTCTACCGTCACATGGTATACTACATATCAGCGAACCGCTAAACGCCTCATCGCCCTTTGAATTGTCGTTGAAAACAAATGAGTTTGCATTATTTTGTCTTCGTGAAGTATTCTTTCGTTCGTGTTGCACCACTCTATCTCGTTTTAAAATACAATATGCTAACACTTTTATTATTATTATTATTATTATTATTATTATTATTATTATTATTATTATTATTATTATTATTATTATTATTATTATTATTATTATTATTATTATTATTATTATTATTATTATTATTATTATTATTATTATTATTATTATTATTATTATTATTATTATTATTATTATTATTATTATTATTATTATTATTATTATTATTATTATTATTATTATTATTATTATTATTATTATTATTATTATTATTATTATTATTATTATTATTATTATTATTATTATTATTATTATTATTATTATTATTATTATTATTATTATTATTATTATTATTATTATTATTATTATTATTATTATTATTATTATTATTATTATTATTATTATTATTATTATTATTATTATTATTATTATTATTATTATTATTATTATTATTGTTATCGTCATTGTTACCGTCATTGTCATCGTCATTGTTATTGTTGTTGTTATTGTTATTATTATTGTTATTGTTATTATTATCATCATTGTTGTTGTTAGTATTATTAGTATTAGTATTATTATTACTAATAACCTAAAGCAGCCAGATGAAAGGCAACTCAAAACAAAAGCGTCTTATACGAATGCCATAATCTCATAACCATGGATTTCTCAAGCAAGTTACCCTCTTTCAAAACAAAAGTTGCAAAACAAAAGGGCCAAGAGCCACTGACAGTGTAAGTAAAAACCATCCGAATGCTGTCAACGACAAAGTAAGGTTACCTATCCCCTCTCTGTCTACCAATCCAACGGCAATATAACTAAGTCCGATTTGTAAAATCTTGGCATTACTATTTAGAGATTCCTACGCGTGGTCATATTTGTTGATCTAGAAAATTTATGAACTGAACGATCATTCAAAATGATGAAATATCCCTAAGCATTCTCTGCTCTATAAAGCAGCCCTACGAGGGTGGTATTCAAATATATTAGACTCATGTGATCTCACTCATTCTTGTAAACATACCTATAAGAGCACTACTTTGAGTTATTCTCTCTAGTTTATGTTAATCTGATAAACATTTGCAGAAATTGTCTTAATGCAAATTTCTTTGTAGTTAAAATCGAATTACGGGTATACAGCAGGCTTTAAGCAATAGTTAAATGTTTCAAGAAGGTATGATTATGTAACGGCTTTGAAATTACGTTCTCCGTTTGTGAGCAAAAATTAAATGAAGAAAAAAGAAGAAAAATATTAGTGACATTCCAGCTGAGAAAAGTGTAAATATTTAAATGCAAAAACCAAGTGGTTAACGCCATAAGGAGAATTTGAGATAAATCGTGTGCTTTGGCAATATTTAAATCCTTTCAGTAATAATTTTTGTTTAGTTCTTACGATTTAGCAGACATACAAATGTCACTCAGATCGAAGAGGGCTTCACAAGATATTCTCAGACAATTCAAGATATACTTTTGATTTGTCACAAAAATGTCCAATTTTTAGGAGATTAAGACATTTTGAAGCATTTTACATCCCAAGGGTAGCTTAGGGTGGGATGATTTTCTTGAAACTCGTCGTGTCACATCCTTGGAAGTTGCTCAACTTGGTATTTAAGTAGCCTTTCGTTTTTTAATTATGCTTTTCAAAGACAGAGAGATGAACGCACATACGCTCGTACAAGAACCAGGATGTCTTTTAGGAATGCTGTTTTTTGATTCAGGACATCAAATTAGGGTGAATTATGAGTATCCAATTTTTGGGTAGATACAACTTTTTTCTACTTAGAGTAAGTACCTACATAGCAAAGTTAAATCATATAAAATACAGTTCGTTTTTAGGGGTAGTACTCGTAAATCACAGAATGAAGTCGGCAACAAAGTGATAAAAATCTGCGAGTCGTCTACGCGTTTCTTTAATTTCTTTCCTCATGCTCTTTTATGTTTATTTTTTTTTCTCATTTATTAAACTATTACTGCTGATTCGTTTGGAATGTTTCACCTTCCATAATCATTATTACCGCTGTAGCGATATTAGCGTGTAATGTATTGGTGCCACACACTCCTGTGCTTTTTTTCAGTAACTCAGTAGTAATTTACAATTTTTGTACATTTTGATTATATAGATAACTAAAACTTAATAGGAAAACGTTGCCGATCTATTAATTTTAAAACATTGTTCTACATGGAGGTACTATTAAACTTTTTAACAAACATCTTTTGGAGAATTCAATGGAAAATAAATTATTTCTATACCACTGCAGCGTAACAGTAGTTTGCATTTTTTGTGTTTAGTATCATTCTTTCAAAAATGCAACTCTTTATTTACGACGCTAAGTTTCGTGAGAAATTACTGTTATAATATCCTGCTTCCTTTTGTAATCAAAGCAGTCTGAGATACTGCAACTATGTGTTGTATGAATTACTGCCTTGTTTATGCATTTTTATACTCTGTAGAGTCGCTTCCGTAGACACTATGCCATAAAAATATACGTTATTTGTCTCTGCTTGCTCTTTTCCCATCGTATGCCGTTGACTATCTAGAGCAAGCTGTTCTGTGTTATGCGGAGTACCTTAGTCGTCCGTACGCAGCAACAATGCTCGGTATTCGGCCGGAGGGAGAGAAGATAGCCAATACATCACTGGACGAAGGTCATGGTGCAACAAGTTGCGCTTCCTACCTATTCATTTGAAACTTCATTCATTCCTGCCCCAATGCCGATGTGTATTTTATGCTCCTGATGGACTCAATGCAAAATGCAAGAATCCTCTGCTCTCTGACGCGCATCTAAGATGGAGTATCCTGTGTAGAGAATTGAACTATTTGCCCTCTTTTAATATGTTCCCGATTCTGAGGTTAGTAATATGCATTCCATCTAAACCCCTGCACAAAGTTTCTAGGAGAAATGATTTGTTCAGCTTTATTGTGCTTAGTAAATCTAATATAAATATCTGTAATACCTAGGGATAGGAGATAAATTCTTTGGAAATGTTTCAATTCTTAAACGCAGAGGACAGATAGGAACTTTCTAAAATGGAAGGATACGTTTATTTTTAAACATGGATGTTATTGCTTGCTCTATGTACCTAATCAACAACAAAAAATGTTCCAACCCGCCGAAAATTTTGATATCGAGATTTCACCACAAAGACACGTTGTTAAATTTCCTGAGGTTAAAATAAGGGAAGTTTTAAGAACAGGTTCATCATCCATATATAGTATATGAACGGATGGTCGTAGGTGCGGATACCAGATCAGAGTCAGAAAAATACCAAACTAGCTTTTAAATTAAGTGTTTTTGAAACACGACAATTTTTAGGAAAATCATCCAAATGCCAAATAAGTTCCCGAATTAATTTTAAAAAATTGTTCTAATATTTTCATTAAAATTTCATACATTTAATATATTAAATGTGTATGTTGAATTTTCTGAAAATAGCCTGTGAAATGCTTTTATTCGAAGGGATGATGAAAAATGAATTGCAGAAAATTTAGGGCTTCCTAAAACTTTATTTAAAATAATCTTTGTGTTAAATTGTATATTTCTTAACTACTGGTTTATATTGATCGACACTTGTAGTTCTTTAAGTTATATCACTATTAAACATTTTCTCATCAAAGTGTGGAATTTTAAAACCATGGGTGACAGCTTTGAAACATCTGAATGTAGATTCTTTCTCGCAGAACCCACACCAAAATGTGTAAAGAAACTTTATTAGAAAATGTTTAGGTCTATCAAGACGAATACTATAGCATAATACGCTTCTGTAAATTACATTTCGGTATAGAAACTGATAGGAATATAATTCATGTTTTCTTATTTTGTTTGTTCAAAACACAGTACCATTTCGTATTACGGAAAATAGATTAAGAGAAGCGCTCTCCAGCATTTCTCAGTGCCTTAGATATTACAAACTGATACCAAAGTGCGAAGAAAAGTAGAGGATTAAAGAGGCGACATAAAAGTCTTCCTCTTTCTTATTACTTGTGGTCTGTTGCCCAAGGCTAGAGTTGTAGCAACCGTTAACGGAAACACGCCTTTCTTCTAATGGAGAACGTTATGACGACACAGTTATGCCCTTTGGGAAACGAAATCCTAAAATTTTCATCGTCGGGATAGCCGGTGGCCTCGCCACGAACATTATTCATGGGATCCGTACACTTCTTGTACATTAATGGCGTTCACTTGGCCGACCATGGCAATCAATAAGCCACGTTGAGTGAACCGTTATACCCTGCCAGCACATTTCACTTGCCGTTAGCGCAATGCTTCATTTGCACAGCGAAGAAAGATGTCATACAGCTTAAGTCGACACTTTGCTAGAGCAGAGAGATGTGGAAGAACATAACGCTGTATTTTCCATTTAACTGATTACCGACGTGAGCCTATGGAACACTAATTAAAAACCGTTCAAATAAAATTATTTTAGTTGATGCTCCTATTAATACCGGCTAGCATACATATCCTTTCTTACATATATTTTCCTGCGTATAGCCATACGTAACTTTGAAGTTGGAAACTTCATGGTATTTTTACTGAGGAAAGAGCTAAGTGATTCTTATTTTAACTTTCCGTTCACTTATGTCGGTCTATATTATAGTTAATATAATGGTGAACAAAATAAGGAAGCCCGCAGTTAATATAGGATTGATGAAGCTTCAAACTAAACACTTTGTCACTGTATTTCTGTCGTTATTTTGATGCAACGACTATAGAACTATGTTAGCGAAATACCAACGCGGGAATCGAAACTGTAAACAGATAAGCAGCGTGTTCGTTTGTTATCACCAAATAAGTAGAAACTTCTAGAAGTTTTCTCTTCTCAAACGCTTGGAACTCTAAAGAAATTCCAAATGTGTATATCATCAAGCGTTCTCGCAAATTGCGCGATTGAGTTGGCGAGGTGAGTAGCCTTGGATTCAGTACATGACTTTGCGAGCCAATCAGTGAGCTAGCGAGTGTTTTCTTTGCGTCGAGAAACGGAGTTGTCCGAACGAATTTGTAACTGTGGTGAGCGAGGTGAGTGATCTTACTGCAGAGGATTAGAGAAGTCTTGTGTTCGTCTGCTTAGTGAGTGAACCGTCCGATTATAGGAGCTTCGGTTAGACGTATTTTCTTAAGCCCCTACGTCGCCGAAGACAAGTGAAATCAAAGTGAAGTGGTAATAAGCGCTGGAACTAGTTCACAGTATGAATGACCATAGGAGTTAAGCGAAATCTCAAGGAAAATTATACTAGTTCATTGAGTGACCGTGAAAACTGCGTAAAGAGGCCGTTTAAAAACTGGACGAAGTCATAGATTTAGTAATCTGTTTTTATATAAAATGAGGAGTAAGTTTAGATTTGTATGGCCGAGTTTATCAGCCCAATACGTTTAAAGTGAATGACGTTTGTTAAATATTCTACTTTTTTCGACGACGTTATGTTTTGCTAAAACAAATGCTTGAAGCATTTATTAGACGGTGGTTTCATTTTGGTTTCCAGTTCTCTGCACCAAATGTGCATTATTTTACTCTGTAACCAAGGAGATGTATCCTTCAACTTAAGTTCCTGAAAGAGGTCAGCACAAGACATTGTATCGTTTACCAAGTCAAATTCTTCATTATGTTGCTTATCTTTGCTTATATTAAATATTGGTGGTAATAGTTGGCAGCAGGTTAATATACCTTGATATATACCCAGGTGTTGCAGTATACATTGCCATCAGAATAATTTCAAATCGCTACTCAATCTTCAACCAAAAGGGGAAGAAACAACTATACACACTAAGAATGTTTTTGGCCACAGTGGAGTGGGTTACTTCATAGTTTGTGAACAGGAGTTTTCTCTCTACCCTTACGCTTTATTGGAAGTCATTTAACTTTATTTATAAACTGAAATATTGCTAAATAACTTAACTTAATTCAATTCTAATTTTATGTTGAAAAAACATTTCTAGAAACAAAGCTTGAATAATCTGTATTAGACCTGTAATTTTTAGTAAATATATGTTATCTTTTTAAACATATGGTGAAATGTGATACTTAATAAACCTATCATTTATACTTAAATTGTCCATTACTGGGTACTTTTATTTTGGAGTTTACTTTGCGGATTATGTAAAGGAAAAGATGCATTTGAATTCATGGCCTATAGGAAATTAGAAGAATCGTGATTTCCTGCTCACTTGTTTTAGTTAAGAACTCAGCTCGAACTCTGCGCAAACAATTGTATAATCCAATTTATCTGGGAGTAATAAGGTCTTATTTAGGCACGCAGTATTGGGTTCCAAAGCGCACAAATGGAAACGAATATTTCTGATTGTTGTTTTCTGGTCGCCATATTCGGATAGTTATTAGTATACCGAAACTGTATTTCTTCGAATTAATTAATGTACATCTTGATTATCTTGCACTTGAGGCTTATTAATACGTATTTCTGAAAATACAAAATATGTGCTACTTGTGCTAATGCATTTTAAAAATTTGTTCAAATGAAATCGTAAACCTGTAATTACGTAACAGCGTATAATTTCCAAGTTGTGTCTTTGGAGTGTTATTTGAACACAACTATGGAGGGCTCATCTAGCGAATAGGTGAATGAAGTGCACATACGGTCGTTTAAGAAAACGGCTCTTCAGTACTGCAACAAAGGGTTATCGGCTACTTGGAGCAAGTCATTGTCTTCATCTTGATGTCATTTTTCTTCTCTACAGTAAAAGCAAACAGGTCTTCCATTTAGGCATCCAAGTAACATGTTTTTCAGTTACTTATATTGAATGAATATTAAAGGTCTTTCTCTGAAGTGTATAAGTATTTTATTTACTCGTGTTTAATAGGCCGGCCCATAGTTTTGGCGGTTTTTGCAAGTTAAAATTATGCGGCCGAAGTAAAAGCTTCTTGCAGGGCTGATACTCCAGGGTCTAAAAATTATCACAGTGGACAAGGCATTTGCCTAAAGTATAAGTTGAATAGCCATCTCGGTTGGTTTGGTGACTACAGTTGCAATGAAAATAAAATAATTGTCAAAACAACGAAGCCGTCAGAGGAAGGTAAATTAGAAAGATGTGCAAGAAGAATCTCCTTTATAATCCATTCCGTCCAACGCCTACTTGGAAAGCTTGTGTGGAGTTGTCAACATAACAAAAGAGGAATAGAAAGAAGAAGAAGAAAAAATATTGTTCATTCTGTACTACTGCAAGTATAGGGTGAAGAAATCTATGGCGCATATTAAAGGAGTAAATGATAAAGGAGATGATTATAGTATCTATATGATTAGCACAAAGAAACAAAAAGAAATAGTGTTTGAGGATTTGGGGCAAAGTATTGAAGTGAGCAGATAAGTTTGATAATTGGGGTGTAACTAAAGAAGAAAGTTGCTAATCAAAAAGGGGAGGAAACAGAGCAAGATGAACATGATTGTGCAAAATGTTCAGTTGCGTCATAGTTGAGATGAACGAAGATCCAAAACGGCTTAAAAATCTTCCATAGTTACTCAAGAAGCAATGACAATTAGCGAAATCGCTATTTGAGTAAAATAAATTTTGAATTAATGTGGATCATTATATTTTCCTGAATAAAAATATCTAGTTGAACCCCTAACACTCTGTTGTGTCATTCTGTCGTGTCGGTTATTTTCCGTCATCAAAAAGAAAAGTCGGTATTCAAATTTGGTCTCTTCCAAGAACGTTACATAAAATTTTCCAATAGAATCGCCCCAACCTAAACTGTCCGAATGGTAAGGGCTATTTTTATTTATTTCAAAATGGATATTTATTAAAATCATAATTGTAGGATATTTAAATGAAGAATAAGATATATTTTGAATTATTTGATATAGATTATTGAACCCTCTTCATTTTAAAACAAATTTGTAAAATTTTGTGTGACTGATAAACCAAAATAACATGAACAAAACATGAAAAGAATTACAAAAAAAAAAAATTTCGTGACATCAGCCACTTCTAAAACATTATTATTGGTTGGAAACTTCCAATTACTTTGTAATTTTATTTTGGAAATAGTCCGAACTTTCAGTTCTTTCTTACATCATAAAAATAGAGAATTTCGTGGCCTGGTATATTGCCTAGTTTTTGAGAATCTAATGCTGTTTCCTGTGTACATATAGAGACATTTGTAATGAAAGTATTTATATATAAAATTATCACATTAGCCAGAAGAAATACCACATAAAAATTAAACGTTTAAAAGAAGATATAATAAAGCAAACCATAGTGGATAGAAACATTTAGCCATTAGATGCTTGGTTTTATGTGTTATTATTGTATTTGATTTCAGCATATGGTTCTGTTTGTAAATTTCTTTTGTTTTCTTATACTTTTGCAATCTTCATAAATCTATTTTTCTTTGTTACAGGTAAGTACCAATAACGAGCAGCATGAGAGAAGAGAATAAGACAAAGTGGTAAAGTACAGCCTTCTTTAATTTATAAGTGTTTTGAAGTTTTTTACAGTCAATTACCAGATCAGTTACTTTATGACCGTAAAAATACAACGTACACCTTTTGTAAACTAGCCATCATGAATATTGAATAACATCTACATATAAGGCTATATAAGAGCACTGGATTACCTATAGCTTGCTATCTTTTAATTGCTTTGACCATCCCTGGAAGAAAGATAGTTAACGATGGTTAAGATACACTCACATCTCTATGTTCACTCCTTCATTTCGTCACCACTCATCAGTATTTCGTATCTCTAATATTAAGAATCAATATCCGTAACCTTTGATAGCTTCATCGCTTATGTGCTCTCAGCTTGTAAGTTTCAGTAAGATTAATGAAAACTTATATCTGATAAAATATTTTGTGTCCTGAAAACATGAAGAGAATAATTTTCTTAGAAAATCACTTTTAAATGTGCACATCTGATTACTCTATTAGTTAACTCGTTATCAGATCAACATATTTGTACAGTAATTGTTTAAAATAGCAAAAAATAATAGACTGCTCCAAATTATTATAAAATGGGGTGAAGCAGAAATTTTAAAAAGTTTACGAATTTCGCCTTAACTCTGTCAAAAGAAAGTAAAAAGATTAAGCTTATTGCTACGTTTAACAGATAATCCACTAAGCGTATTAGAGGCTTCAGCGACGTTTTAACAACTTCGTCCTCTCCGAATGTTTAAATACTTTCACTCCCTTTAATTTGACTAAGTGGCCACTTCTTGGGCACTTTCTACCAGGACTTAGCTGCAAATTTCTTAAATGTATATTCCACATAACGTTTCAAATACTATGAGGGTAATGGAATCTTAGGTCTAGTTTTTCAGCTTTTATTAAACAACTTATTATTGCAGAAACTTTTTCTTCACACAGTGCATAAGATGATCGATTTTATAAATGTGCAATCGAGCGGGAGGCTCTGGAGTATCACTCTCTAAAGGATATAGAGAGGAGGAGGGAAGCCAGTTGTATGAGCCACCACCCAGGAGTTTCAATCTATAGCCATTGGGTACCCTACTTTCCGTTGTCTCTCTGTCCTACCGTCCTTATTATGCTATCACATCACCCCTCCCTCCCGAGTGGTACTCCTATTGCTAAGGAGTCACGTTTACAGTTTTAAATGTTATACAGTGAAATGATAGTTTTGTAAGCAGAACGTTTTTTTTTAAGATTTGGCTCCGTTTATTATGTTTTTCACGTTGTTTTTGGCTTCTGTTTCTTCTGCTTGTTCTCCTATTTTACTGTTTTAGATAGACAGCAATCTTCTGAGAAACACCAAACCTGGCCACTTTAGCGAATGCAATCCTGAGAACTGGCATATTGAAGTAATATAATAAATGAAAATTTCAGAATAAATGAGAAAATGTTATTTATTCACTGAACATTTAAAATAAAACGTGACGGAGGCGTCATTTAGGAAGGAGTAGGAAGCCATTGTCATTTACCCTAAGTCACGAAAATTGGTAATTACTACTGCTTTACCAAGCGGGATGGCTCAGGCAGTTTCACCTGTGGTCCGCATTCGGGAGGCCCCGGTTCGATTCCCGTGGACGACCTACCTGACCCATGTGTTTTTCAGGGGTTTTCCGGGTCACCTTTCGAATGCTGGGTAGGTTAATTACATCCCCCAAATTTCCTGTCCCTCGATTTCATCTCCATTATCATTTTATATCATATCTCACCTGATGGTCTATTTCAGGGTAGAAGTGTCGGTGGTAGTCTCGGCGCTGCATGACAGGATAATATGCTCTGAGGAAAACTACTTCCTCCTCCGGTAGGTCGGTTGCCGGTCTCCGCTCCTCTGCTGGGACCATTTCGGGACCGCCAGCAAGGGTCCTTTGGGGCTCGGATCGCCTGCCTGGGACCATTAGATATCGGCTGCTGGGCTCGTTGCCGTCCCAATGCAGGGGAGCGGGTTCGTTGTCCTGGCCTGTCGGGGAAGGTCTCTATCCAAGTAAACTGTAGGGACCCTGCACTCTGTACTGTCATAGCTCCTTGTTTCGGCCATCCTCTGTCTCCTTCGCCTCATCTTTCCTCCCGTGGGTGTCCCCACTTGGGAACATGGGAACAGAGGGCCCAGATGGTGGCCTAAGTACCGAATCCCCGAATCCCAATCCCAATTACTGCTTTAGCCAAAAAAGAGTAACTACGATAACTGCATTTTAAATCCTAAAATTTAACAAATAAAGGAGTAATATAAGAGTATTTTACTCCAGGCAACCTTGTTCGCCGCATGCAGAATCTGAATTGATGCCCCTGGTTACCATATATGTCAGTCAAGTTTCCCTAACTGAAAATTTAAGAGAGATTATAAATACATAATGTGAGTGTACATCATTCTCCCGGCTTCCCTTCTGAATGCTTTGAACATCAACACGGGAAGGAATGAAGTCATGGAACATAAAACAGTAAGCACAGCATAGAAGCGGGGAAAAATGTGGAATTGAGATGTTTATTTCAATTCCCAGTTTTATGTGCAGCTCCATCGAAATTCGCTGCATTCTCTTTTTTATATTCATTCTTGCATTATATAGGTATTTTCTTTCATCCAGGCGCTTTCTCCGTTGCAACTAGGAAAGCGCTTTTGATTTAGTCTCCAGATTTTCTAATCTCTATTTCAATAAAATATCAGTAGCTTTTCATATCTGAGAAATGGAAATTTTATGATGTGTTCCACTCACTTGGCTTTCTCTACTCTTGTACAAACCATTCTTACAAACACTTATACCTATGTCCACTTCATGTTATTTGAAGTAAATATTATTTTATTACTAATTTTCTTGCAGTTATAGTTATCATCGCAGCAGTTTGTGAATAAATGAGAAAATTGTAGTGAAAACAAACACATCTTAGTGTAACCACTACATAATGGTGTAGGCCAGATGCTCAACTAAAACTTTACTTCACTTCAACTGTCATTTTATTTGCTGATAAGAAGTAATGCATCAAAACAGTTATATTTGTGGTGGTTGTTATTGTGATTCACTCTTTATCCACCACCAGTCCCTTGACAAGGGAAAGTAGGTTGGAAGACTTGATCACGGAAGAACTTGAACTCATTAATAGTTTCGCCTTGTTTACCACCAGGAGTGCGTGCTAAACACTCATCAAAGTCAGGAACACTTAAACGTTTCTAGAGAAAAGAGCAACTTAATTTGAAACGATTCTCAGGAAGACTGAAAATTGCTAAAGGAGAAGCAGCATTTTACTTCAGTTGTCGATTTTTTACCTTTCCTTTAGAACAAAGAGATCGCCAACATATTCATTTCAATAGCGTTACGTTTCTTCATAACAGTCTACTTTTTCGTTCCCTTCTATTTAGGATGTAACATAAATTTTAGAAACAATGCTGATATAGAAGAAAAAGTAAACAAATTCCGAGCAATGTGTGGGACAATCCAAAGAACTTTTAAAAACAGAGTGAGAAAGGATACAAAAATGAAAATGTATAAGGTAATGGCTATTACAACTTTACTATATGGAAGCGAAACCTGGGTGCCAACACAAAAGGATTTAAATAAAATACAGACTGCAGATATGAAATTTTTAAGAAGCGTTAAAGGTTGTGCAATATTGGAAAAATAAATAAATGAGGATATAAGAAAGGAATTAGAAATCGAACCAATCCATGACAAAATATCAGA
Source organism: Mantis religiosa (assembly GCA_030765055.1). Classification (NCBI taxonomy): domain Eukaryota; kingdom Metazoa; phylum Arthropoda; class Insecta; order Mantodea; family Mantidae; genus Mantis; species Mantis religiosa. The sequence continues at coordinate 172,264,212 of CM060951.1, forward strand.
ATGAAGGCAACAATGGCATGAACATATATTAAGAATGGAGAATGGAAGATATCCAAATGCAGTATTAAACTATAATCCAAAAGGAAGAAGAGAAAAGAGCACGACCCAGGAAACGCTGAAGAGATCTATGAAGCCGGAACGGTCAGTATGCCCAAACCATCTAGTGAAGAAGAAGATATTATAAAAACTCACAACCAGATACTTAAAATAAAATTTCATAATGATTAAGTTGGGTAGATTGAAATAGAAAAGCGTTAAGCTGGAAAGGCGACTTATACTTGATATTCCAATGAGATCAACAGAGGCTACTGCTTCGGGTTAAAGTGTGGTGAACCCTAGATGCTTGAAATGAAGCCAGTTGTTTCATTAAAATTCTAAGTGTTGGATCCCTGAGGTTAAGAATGTAGAATGACAATTGTTTGATCCTACAGGTATCCGATTTGAATACAAACTTACCGCTTGTATCTGCGACAGGTATTTTAAAGCCTTCTGGAATTTGAAGACATCAAATACCACGTTGTATTACTAAGCTTTTTTTAACATAGAAACTACAATTATAGGCTTAATTGTTTGCAACATACAATGGAGTTCATATAATACCTGCATTGTCTTCGCTGTTATTTATGAATTTTCATTTGAAGGGAATTTTTGAAGTTATTAGGTGGTCTAAATAAAGTAGGTTTTTTGATTTTGGTGTTTTGGAAAATTTATTGGGTTTCTTTGGTTTGGCAATGCTATTCACAAGATTCCATAACTAGTGTTGAGTACTATATGCGCAAGATTTCTTGAGCACTGGATTTACGGTGCAGTGCGGGCAGAGGGGAAGAAAAGAGAGCTAATACGCTTTTTTTCTGCAGTGTGGTCAACCTAGAAAAACACAATTCAGCCAAATTGCAGTGAGATAAGAGAAGATATGCGCCGAAGGTATGAGATGTGTCAACAAACAATTGAACTCCATCCGATATGTTGTATGCTTATATATTTACTGTTATAAAACACATAAAAGCATTAAAAAATATTATGACAGCTATAAACACTCACTCGCTTTGTGATTTTTCGATTTCCAAGTCTACTGAGTCACTTTCCTCGCTGGTATCCTCTAATGTGTTAATAATTTAATTAATTGAATTTTCTATTACACCATCGTTTCTCCAATATTGCATTTCCAGCTTTTGGACCTTCTTAGCGTATCCTTCTCGATCCGTCGCTTCTATAGCAAGTTTCCGCAGATTTGTGGCTCTTGTTGACATTGCGTACTTTGTAAACATTCTTTATTTTTGCCCACGCCAGCTCAATTGCATTCAGATCACAGTTATACGGAGGTAGACGAAAAATAGTGTGTCCCCTTTCGAGAGCCATAACACTGACAACATAATCTTGATTTTAGATTTGTTGTAAACTGGTTAGCTAATAATTAACCTCAAAATTGCTCAAAATGAAATGGTGTACGTGTGAAAGCTTAGCATATTAGCCACTAGATGTCACAGTGTGTAGCGCATTTTCTGTTTCAAAGTTGTCATCTGTGTTTACGGAAATAAGCGAAACCTTCCGAATGAGGACTTGGGACCCGAACGCTCAAGAAATCTTGCGCATATAGTATACATCATGAGCATGTGTCTGACTTCAGCTGTTAATAAACAGTCACAAAGAGATAAAGTGTGAACTTAGATCCCTTCTAAAACACTAGAAGATTATAAAGCCGCTGATACAGCTCGAAGAATATGTGAAGTGGAAGTAGAATGTATCGTTAGTGAGCGTGTGGCACAACAATGGATCCAACGTTTCATCAATGGAGACGAAGACACTGACGATTTATCACGTTCTGAAAGACCTAAAGCGTGGAATATTGGGGATACACGCCAAGTTTTGCAAGTAAATCCACCATAAAAGTACTCTTAGGCTTTCAGAAGAACTTGATACATCGCCACATTAAGACACTTGGAAAATCGTACAGAAGCTGTAGATCTGTACTTCTCAACAGGCTGAAGGTGAAGTGGATATCTGTCGGCAACTTTTCCGTAAATCCACGGATGAAAGATTTGTCAGGATACCTCGAAACAGTGGCTTGATCCCCGTTAACCTGTCAAAGTCATCGTAAAAAAGTCAGTTTGGTCCCGAAGGTGGACTTTCGAAGGTGTGATTCACTGGGACTTTGCTCCAAACGGGCGGGCGATTGATGAGAATGTTTATTCTCAACAACTGGTACGAGCTCATGTAATTTTGAGACGGACATACCCAACATTAATTAACCTAAATAGACTTATATTACAACAGGACAGTGCAACACACCATACTACACGAACAACCATGGAAACAATTCAGGAATTGGGAGGAATTGAACTGCTACCACAACCAGCATACAGCATAATATTTCAATACATACCATAAAAGGTATTAAAGCACTAGCTGTACCACTGACCTCGCATTATCATGTTATCATATTTTCGATCCATGGCCCATTTTCTGACAACAAGCAGAACAAGTTGGGGTCACCGAATTCGTCTAATCAAACACTCAGACTGGTGCCATCGAAAAATAATAGACATCGCTGATCGATGGCTCAAGACCATAGAGTCTAACGGTCCCTACTTTGTGAATTAATAATTGCTTATCAGACTCATTTAAAATAATTATTTTTCTTAACAAAAATGACATTACTTTATATACAGTATTTATAGTAAACAGTGCATAAGTAACTTCGGTATGGAGATGAATGCGCTAGTAATTATATAGCAATGCTGCAACAAGATCAGTTACTTTCCTCCATCTGATCGAAAAGTGATGCTACTATGTTTGCTGATTTTTTAAAATTTATTTAAGGTCGCTTTAACTTCCTGGGTCATATCGCGACCATCTTTACAAAACAATACAATTAGTAACACATATAAAAATTTACATTAAACATACAAGTTTACAATCAACCAAATAAAATATACATCTTAATAATATTAATTATGAAACAAATTTACATTAAATACAGATAACTGAAAACAAAGACAAGAACATATTCATATAAGTTCACAGCAGTATTTTGCACAAAAAAGAGTTTCATTACTTTTACACCATTGTGTAGATTATGAATTACAATTGATTAAAGTATATTATACATAATTTATATTAATTTCCAAATATCTATATCCTTTAGGTAAGTAAACAGATTGCGACGTACTTTGGAACTGTTTAGCAGTTTAGTTTCCACCAATCCACGAGGAAAACTAATTGAACAGTTTATAAACGATTTAGACCTAGTTCTACTCAATTCACTGGAGCCTACTCATTTCAGTCTAGCATATGGAACATTCAGCTCCATAGACCTAAGTCTATGCTCACCAAACATACCAGATTTGTTTGAATACTTCATTTATAATGAACCTCAAGGAAATAGTGATCACATTCCTATTATTCTTATTCATAGTCCTCAGAAAACCACATTCACGCCAAAATTTAATTTTAAAAAGGCAATTGGGATACATCTACAAGTTTTACAACCAAAGGAATAACCCAGCTGATGCCTGCCACTGAATTTATTCATACTAGTATTAATGAAATAATTAAAAACTTCAATGAACTTATTCTAAAATCTGCAAATATTTCTATACCTACAATAGCCCCTTACAAGGAAACAGTTCCTTGGTGTAACAGTGAATGCCAAAAAATCTATTAATTTTAAGAATAAAGTATATTACCAATACAGATGCCGTCCTACTGAAGAAAACAAGCTTAAATATCTCCAAGATAGAGCTAAAGCAAGAAAAGCTGTTAAACAAAGTAAAACGGATTTATGGTTGAATTTTATTGCATCCTTAAATTATCAAACACCTCAGAAAACAGTGTGAGGAAACATCCAGAAAATTAGAGGCAGGTTTAAATATAACTCAGAAATCGTTTTGGAAGACCCTGACTCAAAAACTACTACTACTAATTCACATTCAGTAGCTAACATCTGAGCAGATTCATTTGCATCTACATCATCCGATGCAAATTATGAGGACGAATTTAAACCCTTTAAAATTAAAAATGGTTCATTACCTGACGAACCTGTAAATGACAGTACCGAAAACTTTGATGAAACCATCGAATATTATGAATAAGAAAATGCCCTCGCATTATGCAAAATCTCCAGCCCTGCTGAATTTTATTTCGAAGAAACAAATCCCTTTGGTACAAAACATCAAAAAAGAAACTTTAATTTCGATGAAATATTCAATGTCAGTATCTGGTTCATTCAAGAGCAGCTGAATTCTAATATTGTAACAAAAATAATAATAATAATAAGTAATATTTCATTGTTAATATTCTGTAATGTTAATAATGTGCAGTGTAATTGCAGATATTATAGTTGTTATTCTATTACTATTGTTAGCAGTATGTTACTAGCAAAGTTCATAATGTTGAACGAGGAAACCAATAAGCCATTGAAATGACAAGTATTACGCAGCATATAGTGTGACAGAATGCGGTGAAACTGTGATTATGTTTGGGACTCGCTTTCTGAAGGTCGCAGGTTCGTCCCCGTCGACTGCATACACTAATTTGAGTGTTTTGTCACTAAGACGAATGTGCGGGTGCTTACTTTCTTAAAATAATGTCATTTTCACCACTGCCCTATTCTATTGTAGTATCTTTCAGGTGAGCTTTCAGACTAGTGGGGGACAAATGATACGCATGCTTGCGCTCGGCGCTGTTGACGCTCCAGAACTCTGAGCATTTGTTAGGGCCTTCGGAGGTTTTGAGGTCAGCCTGTGTGCTTGTGGCCCCCTCAGGTTCCCTTATTTTCTAGGAGGTGTAGCCCCAATCTGTGCAACTTGAAATTGCTGAGGTATCCCCCTCTAAGTTATAACATCAATTCTCAAGAAGGAATGTAAAACGGTGGCCTAACAATCTAAGTATCAAATAATCAACGTTCCCTTATGTGTCCTCTGCATGACCAACGTATTTGAAATATATCTTGTGCGTGTCAAATTATAAGCCTTTAAATTGTGACTGCCGTAAATGTCCATATTAAATTTCTGCTCCGATATTGCTCTTATACAGATTACCTCCTACTTACACGTCCTTACATGTGTACATGTAACAATCATATCTAAATAAGAGTAACAGGAAGCTGTCAGCATTATACTCAGGATATCTCTCACTCCAAGTGCTAAAATAAATTTATGGTTCATAACTTCACTAGATAACCAAAGGTTTTATGACGGTATTCTAAATTCCATAGTGGTAAATTTTAGTACTCAGTTCATGTAATGAAGTACTGTGCATTTCACAAATATGCCTAATGAGAGAAAGTACATATTGTAACAAGGATGGTTTACTTAGTTCTTGTTTAAAACGCTGAAAAAGCATCAGGAAGAAGACTGTTAATGATCCAGTCCCAAAGGAGTTCCAATATTTTTAATAATTTTCTCTCAAGCCAGAGGCACAGATCGTTAAAGATGAACTCGGCCAAGAACCTATTGTTCTCCTCGAGTCAGAGGTCGCACAGATTTACACCACAAACGCGTTAGTACAGCTGGTGTGACGCGATATCCAGCGGGAACATACCAGGAGTTCCCTGGGGTGGGGCAAGCATGGGAATTCCGCCACATTGTGACGCAATAGCTGCCTGATGCTATGATGCAATTACCCGCGCCACTGTAATGGAGAAAAGTGGTTATTGAATTTTCACCGAGCCCTCTGCTTTTTATCACCCTAGAGCTTCATACAGTATGCCACTATATAAAGTCAATGAAACTTTTTGTGGTGGTATACAAAAGTGAATGCTCTACATGTGTTCTGATCAACATATCGATTTAAATCGAACACAGAATCTCCAATTCAATGTAATATTGCCACAAATTGAAGTAAAAAATTAAACTAAACTATACAATGCAGAGGAGTTAGTATACAAATGAAACTGTCTGTCTACATAAGTACATAATCGTCTTAGATTAGATTGTTGCCAAAGACTTGGGTTAAGGGTCGAAATTTCATTTTGTAAGTTAAAGCGACATTCATTCATTGATAATAATTAATGCTTAAAAATTATATGTGCCATTTCAATCCAAATTAAACGTTTCAGAAAATTTTAAACAAAATTTAACATCTATAACTAAATTGTCCGAGAAGTTATTCTATTAGATATACAGTGATAGTATAAATGATGCAATAAAAGATACAGAATAACTTATGCACATATGCTTGAATCGTGTTTTCAACCATGTAAAATAGTGGTATTATTTTTTATGTTAATTGTTTCCTTAGAAATTTATATATTAGACATGGAATGTGTAATTATATATACCTAGCTCAATATTCCACTAAAACAAGTGAATTCAACTAATTATTTAAATTTCATAGATTTAAAAAAGAAACAAAAGAAGAATTTCAAGTCAAGGTGCAGTAATATACAAGCTGAATAACGATTTGTAATGAACATTTTTCTGAGGATTTTATGTTAGATGATGTTTGACGAAGCCTATTTTGTATTTCACACACTTTATATAATGTAACATAAATGTGTGTCAGTAGTTCTTTGTATACTCTGATGTACTTTCCTTATTTTGACTTTTCAAACGAAAAGAATTCCATAGTCTATATGAGCAATTTGCTCACTCACTTTTAAGAAATACTCCAAATTTCAAGACGCTATTTGCACTAGATATTACATGGAAATTAATTCCTCTTTCACACTAGCCATGCGTAGGACGCACTATGAAAGGGTAGAGCCAGACTGAAAAATTCAATACCATAGCCGGGATTTGAACCACGGATCTTCTGGTTTCCGTCAAGCCGATCTAACCTCGACGTAATATGGCCAACATGCCAATATGCCGACATCGACATGACATTAAATTCTCCAACTCAGTCGTGTTTCTCCTGGTAAACCACTTAGAAGTTCTCATAAACACATGAGACAACAAACTTAATGGTGACTTATTATGCTGTAAGTACTTTAAGGTCCCGGCTTTATAGTTCGAACCAATATTAGGTACAGTTAATGGAAATTAATTCTTCTTTCACACTAGCCGTCTGTAGGACGCACTATGAAAGGGTAGAGCCAAACTAAAAAATTCAATCCCATAGTCGGGATTTGAATCAAGGATCTTCTGTTTTTCGTGCAACCACTCTAACCACTTGAGCTACTATGGCCAACAAGCCGAGATGACATTAAATTCTCCAACTGACTCGTGTTTCTCCCGGTAAACCACTTAGGAGTTGTCATAAACACATGAGACAACTACCTTAATGGCGACTTACTATGCTGAAAGTACTTTAAGGCCCCGGCTTATACTCGAGTCGGATAATTTAATGGCATATTGGCCATAGTAGCTCAAATGGTTAGAGTTGCTGGACGGAAACCTTAAGATCCGTGGTTCAAATCCCGGCTAAGGCATTGACTTTTCCAGTCTGGCTCTACCCTTTCATAGATGTTACATATCATCGTCAACGTAGATAAACAGAAAAAATACTGTTGACTTTAGGTTTAGTACAACACTTTGTGCAAGTAAAATTTAAATTACTTTCAGCAAAATAAATAATATAAAATGTTATCTTTTACTTTTAAATTATTTTAAACAGCATTTTAATTGAGTTTTTCTCAAACAATATAACTAGACGTTTTTCTGCATCTGGGAATGAAACACAGCATTAAGTCATGTTTGCTGAATTTAATGACATCATCATCTTTAAGTATATGTTAATTAAACGTACACATTCTTTTACTTTAAAGGCGTCGCTAAAGCTACTTCACCAAAGCATCGGTGAATTGTGCCTTAATGGGTATTAATTGCTTATAGCACTTAGTTAGAGAGTATGCTTATATAATTTCCATATAGTAGAAAAAAACTGTGTTCGCCACCAAACATTGCGTTACAAAATATTGGGCAGTTAAATTATAACCGAACCCACACACGGCCTTTCTCTACTGCGCGAGACGTGGCAATCGCCGGGGAACTTATGCCGGCAGAGGCGGACTGGAATCCCTACCTTATAATAGATATTGTAAATGTTGGCCTTCTGATATCAAACAGGCAGCATATCTCGTATAAATATTTTCGCTCACTCTTTGAAGTTCAGTCGATTTCGTTCAGTCGCTGAGATTTCCCTAAGTTCTTGTAGTGTATGAGTATTAGAACGATACACTTTGTCTTTTAAAGAACCCCTTAAATGAAAGCTACAACTCGTTAGGTGAGGTGAGCGATGGGGCCACAAATCAACACTAATTATTCTGTCATCAAACACCTCTCTTTCTGCATTTAATGATTCGGCAGCCGTGTGTGTTGTTGCAGAATCTTGCTGGAACCAACCATATGATTTCTCTTCTGTCATGTGACTGGAAAATGTCCTCAAAGTTAACCTCTGGTATTGCTCTGCATTTATTGTTTCATCAAAGAATATGGGCTCTATTATTCTTCAGCACTTATCGCACACTACACTCCACCTTTCTGATCATAATGAGGCATTTCATCCAGTAACACAGGTTTTCCTGAAGCCCAGTAATCGATTGTTTATGTATTCAAACGTCCAGTTAAATAAAACCAAGATTTTCAGTGAAAAACGAAAGCTATGGATCCATGAAACTCCTTTCTAAGGGTTGAAAAAAAATTTACAATAATTCACACGTTTAGCGGATCATTTGGCTTTAACGCTTGCACACGTGTGTAGCGATAGGGCTTCAGTTTCAACTGACGTGTATCGTTCCAATCCTCATACACCACGGGAAAACATTGTCCAAGAAATCGCAAGAATACCTGCTTCGGAGGTGTGAGCGAGAATATTGAAATGAGATATGCTGCCTGTTTGCATTTACAGTATGTATTATAAGGTAAGGATTGCAGTCCTTCCGGCGTAAGTTCCCCCGCGAGTGCCGGCCATCTCACGCAGTGGAAATAGGCCCCGAGTGGGTTCGATTATAATTTAACTACCCTATATGTTGCAATACGTATCCAATCTAATTTACAATAACACCACGAAAATCCAGAATTGTTACAGAAGTATTTAACTACAACCTAGTGGTAAACTCACAATATTTTGCAATGCTCATCACTTTTCATGAAATAATAGTACAATAACTTTTTTACAATACACAGGTTGACTGTGATGTGTGCCTTAAGCAATCCGTACTGCAGCAGTCCCGAGACAAAGTCATTACTTCAATAAGTAATCCAGTCTAAATTCACATATCTGGATAATGAATAATAACTGTAGAAGAACGTTACGAGTGGTGGCTATTGTCCGAACTAATTCAGAATACTGGAAGAGAAACAAACTTAACAGAATAGACGTGACATAGCTACTCTATTTACTAAGAGCATAGAAGATTATATGCATTCCATTCCAGTATTTGTGCTGCGTAATCAAGCTTATGCTTTTAAATAAAAGTAGTTTAAGGGCGCACAATATATCTGCGGAAATTCAAACTCTTGATAAACTCCATTCGTTTCAGGAAAAGAGCTTTAAATGGCATTCACCATACTAGGGAGTCTAACATGACTACATTATTTTAAATAAATCCAAGTCTCAAAATGTTTGCATACCACGAGTCTTCATATTTAGGATTTTATATAGTTCAGTTTAGGTCAGTATTATTCAGGTCCTTACTCCTACATACCTTCAATAAAATAATTGAAAAGTTTAGACCTCCATCTTAAAAATGAGCAAAATTTAAGGAGAAGTGTGAATTTCAAACATTTTAAGGAACTATTTATTATCAGAACATGAAACCGTAAACAAAATAAGAGCTGAAATACTAGTTGAAGTATATTCCGGGCTTGTAGGCCGTGGTCTACTGGTCTACAAGCCCGGAATATACTTCAACTAGTGCGACACCGGCCGTGAAAGCCTAAGAACCTTGAAGAGCTGAAATGTTACAAATCATCACAGTTGTCATATAACACATGGATATTGTTCAATTTTGTAGTAGATATACCTCGCCCCCTCGGTAGCGTAAAAGGTAGCGTGGGCACCTCTCGTTCAAGAAGTCCCGAGTTCGAATCGCGGTCACGGTGAATTACCTGAATAACGTTTTTTCCCGGGGTTTTCCCTTATCCTGAAACACGAATGTCGGGCAATTCTAAGCTCTATGCACCCTGGCCTCATTTGAGCGTCATTTCACCCATACCATTCACCGTCCGATATGAATTAACATTGGACGTCGTAAATTACACAAAAAAATACCTCACTTCCCATATACCCTTGCCCACCAGGGCAAGTTCCTAATCCACATTACGTTGGACTAGTGTGACTCACATTATATACTCAAATTAGTGTACAGATCATAAACTGAGGTGTTTCCGACATATACCTTGGTTCCGTTACCAAGTATGGCATCCCAAGTTTATTCGCCTATGTTTATTGCAACATAAGGCGAGGAGAGTGGTAATAAAGATCGAATATAATGGAATGACAGACTAAATGTGGAAACTCCACGTTTACAAAATAAAAAAATAAAAAATGTAAAATGGGCACCCAAGTGTATATGATTTCATTTACTAAAAATATGTGTATTTTACTTATAAAATTGCTTTCCTGTAATTGTATACTTTCCCTATAATTTTCAGGCACTAGAGATGCCTTTTGTATAAAAGCATTGAATATCTTTAAAACAAAATGATATGGCATTTTAAAAATAATGTAATCAACTTTAATTATGCGCAAGCAAACTTAAAATTTGTAGCAGAAAATCCTGCTGTAACTCTCTCACTCTCCCACTCAAACTCTCTCTTTCCCTCACACACAAATCAAAGTTACCTGTATATATACACGAGGCATGTTTTTTAAGTCAGTACCGTTTTGCCATTCCGCCGCCGCAGCGCTGCGGTCGGCGTTCCACGCATACGCGCTGGTTACCTACATCTCTTGTCTACGCACTGACGCCAATACAGTCTGATTCCTCATTGTATACGTTGGTTACTGAGTGTTTAAGATGCCTCCGACAATCGTGAGTCCCGCCGATTGTGAAGTACGGACTGTTATACGATTTCTTAGCGCTAAAGGCGTAAAACCGATCGATATTCATCGTGAGATCTGTGAAGTTTACGGACAAAACATTATGAGTAATGGAATGGTAAGGAAATGGGTGAGAGCATTTAAAGATGGCCGCACAAAAGTGCATGATGAAGAACGAAGTGGGCGTAAATGTTGACGGATTTGCACAAATCCCAACGCTTAGGCAGTGCATTGACTTTCCTTGAGCAGTACCACAATGAAGGTGAAGATCTTTTAGACCAAATTGTTACTGGTGACGAAACATGGGTGGTCTACGTCACACCAGAATCGAAACAACAATCCATGGAATGACGACATTCATCATCTCCCACAAAAGTGAAGTTTAAGCAAACAATTTCTGCCCGGAAAATCATATGCACAGTTTTTTGGGACAGAAAAGGAGTATTGCTAGTGGAATTTCTGCCTGGTAATGAGACAATCAATGCAGCGTCTTATTGTGAGACATTGAACAATCTGCGCCGTGCAATTCAGAACAAAAGACGTTGCAAGTTGAGTAAGGGTATCGTTTTGCTGAATGACAATGCCCGTCCACATTTGGCTAATCGGACCAAAGATCTCATCAAATCGTTTCAATGGCAAACTCTAGATCATCCGCCATATAGCCCTGATATGGTGCCCAGCGACTAACATTTGTTCCTGCACTTGAAGGAACATCTGGGCGGTCAGCGTCTTCAAGACGATAACGAAGTCAAAACAGTTGGATACAGTGGTTAACACGTCAGGCGGCAGAATTTTATGAGGAGAGTATTCCAAACTAGTGCCACGTTATAACAAGTGCCTCAGTATTCACGGAAATTGTGTAGAAAAGTAGATCAAAGTACAGGCTTTCATCTAAAAATAAAATTATTGCGATATCTATGCACCTCTTTATTTAATTCCAAAACGGTACTGACTTAAAAAACATGCCTCGTATAATTATTCTTATTCATTTTAATTTATTTGATCAATTATAGTACCTTCATCCTATTTTTAAACTGTCATTTCACTAATTCTCACAGTCACTTAATCTAGTTCAATTTATGCAGAGACTTCACTATACTACAGTGCCAGTTCATCGATGTGAACTTGTCCCATTGTTCACTTCAGTTTATTATCACATTACTTTACCTTTTTTGCGGTAATAATGAAATACCAATGAAGCTTCTTCTCAGGGACGATTCATTCACTGGGAGTGGAGCAAAAGGTCTCCCAAATCCCATAACGTATTCACTGTACGACACCAAAGTCGTTGCAAACTCACTTGGAGAACAACTTTGACACAGCAGAAACGCTCTCACTAAACTCTCAGACTTCTCATTCACTCACTCATACTCAGTGACTTCGTCAGACACACTGGTTCATGTTTCTACAGGGCTCGTTTATATAGCCATAGGAATATGTACAGTACGGCCGTTGGATCTCCGAATGAAAACATAGGACTATATATTAGCTTCAAAACATTGAAATCCAACTAGCAATATCACTATCTTGCAAGATATTCATTACAGCGCCACTCTATTCGAATATTTCTTTCACATCTTTTACGCACGCTAACTGCTTCTGTTAACTGCTAACTGCTATACGACTGGAGCGATGGTTGGGAAAGATACTTGGGGATTACCAAGCAGGATTTAGGAAACAACACTCTACATTAGACCAGATTTTTATATTACGACAAATACTGGAAAAGTTTTATGAATATGACAGACAGCTTCATCAGCTGTATGATTTTAAACAGGCGTACGATTACATGTATAGAGCTAAAAATTTATCAGATAATGAGAGAGTTCGGAATACCACCGAAACTTGTGAGATTGACGAGAATGACTATGGAATTGACAAGATGCAGGGTTAGAATGGAACAAGATTTATCAGGTATGCTTACCGTGAAGAGGGAGTTGAGACAAGGAGATGTGCTATCCACACTGCTGTTTAATTTAGCACTGAAAAAAGTAATCCGATAATTATCCATAATCTCTGGAGGAAGCATACTTTCCAGATCAGTACAAATAGTTACATATGCTAACGATGTCGCAATTCTCCCAAGGAATATAAGAGCTCTTGAGGAAAGTTACGTAGTGTTGGAAGAGAAAGCACAAGATCTAGGAATGGGGATGCAAGAAGAAGAGAGCCTACAGTTAAATTACATGAGAAAGAATATCAAAGAGTTGAAAAAATTAAATACCTGGGATCTATAGTAATAGTAGATAATAAAACATCAGTGGAAATTCAGGACAGAATAGCAAGTGGTAACAGATGTTTCTATGCCTTGCAGAATATGTTTAAATCAAGGAACGTCAGTAGGAATTCTAAAATTAAAATATGTACAACTTTATATAATAATGTATGGTTCAGAAAGCTGGGTGTTGACAATCAGATAAGAACAGTGGCTATTACGGTGGGAAAGGAAGATTTTGAGAAATATATTTGGAGAGATAAGGGACTTGGATGGATTGAGAATGCGGACTAACTTGGAGTTATAGTGCCTATTTGGACAACCAAATATAGTAGTGAAAAATAAACAAGGAAGAATAAGGTGCAGAGGCCATGTGCAGAGAATGACGGAAACCAGTGTAGTTAAGAAGATATTCATAGGAAAGCTGGATAGCAGAAGGAGAAGAGGAAGGCCCAGGAAAAGATGGGTAGATGATGTACAAGATAACTTGAGAAAGTTGGGAGTTAAAGGCTGGAAAATAAAAGCAGAAGACTGAGTGAAGAGGGTGGTTAGGTAGGCCCTTGGCCTACATGGCCTGTAGTGCCAACATGGCCTGTAGTGCCAACTATCATCAACAGCTTCTGTTGGTAGTACTGGGGGACTCTACATCCTGTGTCGTGGTCAGGAGGTTGAAACTGTCTGCTAGTGCCAATCTGCATTGAGGCTTCTAGGCGTGGCTTCCGAATCCAACACCGTGTTGCCACTTTAAATTTCTGTGGACTATGTGGCTACTCTTGCTTTTGATGCTTGCACTGGTGAAGCTTGTTTGCTATTGTCTGCGTGAATTCATAGTTTTAGTGTTTGTAGATCCTATTATTATCACTATCATAATAATATGGCTACTGGATCGTGAAATATGAAAATTCGTGAAATATTTAAAATAGGCATGTTCCTCAGCTTGAAATCCCCGTTAAAGAAGTGGCAACAGCCTGCTACCCCCTCTCGAAAAATGTCAGAGCCAAAGAAGGGCCGGGCGAACTGTACACAGTTTCAGCATTCCAGTAATGAAACATACGAAGTGTTCTGGTTACCTGGACATAACACTTTTAAGCTTACTTTGGACGAACGTTCTGTTTATCTCATCTTTCCGATTGCTCGGCCCCGACATCACGATAGCCTTGAGCCGTAGTTACTGCGTTACATGTAAAAGCCAATGTGCAATTTCCATTCAAAAATTCTGCTACAAATTAATACACAAAGCATTCAGAATTTTCGCTTGATGGAAAATTAAATTTTGCTTTAATTGTTGCACTGTTCGTAATAAGAAGTATCAATATGGATACAAATTTATGGTTGTCGTGAATGATCCCATCAATTTTGCAATTCAGTAAATTAAGCTACAACAGTTTAAAAGTTTCTTAACCATTGCAGTAGGAAAGTGATTTTCTTATGTTTTTCTTTCTTTTTTCTGTGTATAATTATGGTAAGTCCGGTATAGTCATTAGCTTTAAAGCCTAAAGGTCACGTGTTAAGTCCGGAGTGTAGCTTTACTGCTGTGCAAACAAGATAGGACCTGCATCTTTCCATTTAATTGTACTAAAATGAAATGGGCAGTAAAGAAATTATTACCCATAAAATAAACGGGGACAATGGAAAACCATTATGCCTGAACTATAAAATGAATGGGGACAGCTAAAATGCGCAGCGACCTCTGATAGATGAAAAGATTAAGGAAAACGTCGTCACCTTCACAAAGCTCAATAACAGCTGTATTTTATATCTGAACCATCCCCTTGACGAATACTCTTTCTTTTTCCTTTTCATTATTTTCGCGTGTACAAAATTGTTCTGGAAATAGCTTTCTTTGTCCTCTCATTTGTAAATCTTAAAACGTGATGAAAGAGCATTCTTAAGTATAAAATTCTGACTATTCTGCCACGTTATATTTAATGTGTAATCAATAGGAATCACAGAAAATCTGTAAACACTTATTGATTGAGAATTATTGGATTGGAAACGTCTCAAACAATGGAGTTGTAAGAAACAAAAATATTTTCGGTACTGTCTGGTTTAGTTCTATATGAGATGTAATGAAAATCATAAACGTATTCCATAGATTGTGTTTGTTGTTTCATGGATGTTACACACAGATAACTGTTATAATCGCATGAAGTTTTAGCACCCACAGTAATTTATTTTCATAGCTTTCCTATAAGCTACTTCTTATACGAGGGCTCTTCAATAAAGAATGATCACAATTTTTTGACAACGTACCTTTACTCATCATCATAATTTTGATGGTCCTTCTCAAAATGGTCTCACCTGAATGCGATGCACTTGTCTCGGCGTTTCTGCCCGTCTTCAAAGACATGCAGGAAAACATTTTTGAGAGATCCTTCAAAATCGCCTCCACAGCCTTCACCACTTCTTTTGATGGTGGATAATGCCTCCCACGAAGGCGTTTCTTCAAGTTAGGGAATAGAAAAGGTCACATGGGGCTAAATCCAGACTATAGGTAGGGCGAGGGATGTACTTCACGTTGAGTTTTGCAAGATATTCAGCAACAACATTGCTAGTATGCGGCCGCACATTATCGTGGTCCAGCATCCAGCATGCTACACGGAAATGTGGTCTTTTGCGCCTGATATGGACTTGCAATGTGTTCAGGACATTCCTGCAGTATTTTCCAGTTACTGATGTGTGTGCAGGTACAACATTCTGATAAACCATTCCATGAATATCAAAGAATGAGATGACCATAATTTCCCAGCATAAGCAACCACTTTTGATTTTTGGGGGGTTGGTGATGAAGGAGATTTCCACACTGAGCTTTGCTGTTTGCTCTCAGGATCAAAATGCTGTAGCCAAGTTTCATCAGCAGTGATTACGTTTGAAAGAAACTCCGCATCTTCCTCTAACATCAACTTTAACTGCATGCAGACCTGCATGTGAATGTCCTTTTGTTCGGGAATCAACAGTCCTGGAACCCATCGCGCACAAACACGTCTCATGTATAATGTTTCTGTCACCAACGTGTGCGAGGCTCCAAATGAAATGTTCAGTATTTCAGAAACTGATCTTAAGCTAATTCGTCGATCCTCTCTCACAATGGCAGCAGCAGTGTTGATGTGTTCTTCCCTAAGAGCAGTAACTGGAACACCGAATCCACCTTCCTTTGAAATTGATTGTCTCCCCTCTTTAAACATTTTTAAACCACCTTCGTGCTCTGCTGTAGGGAAGAAGGGACTGTCCATACGCCTCCTGTAACATTGTATAGGCCTCAACATACAACATGCAGGTCTGCTTGGTGCATACGCAAGGGTGAGCAAATTATATTTTACAAACTTTACAATGATGCAGTTGCCAAAATCAAAATTGGAAAGTATTTTCGCAAATTATGTATATTTTAAAATACCATAACTATAATTATAGTTTATGAATTGCCTGTTTTTGTAATCCAGTGGAACTGCCAGTGGCTCATCCATATCGCTGTCAATGTCACTTCCGTTAAGAGACAATTTGCCATTGTCACAGTCTTCATCGTCTGAATCTTGCAAATTTATGATTATAGGTCTCAAAATCTCGTCACGAGCTAATTTTTTCTTAAAATCGTCATCTTGAAGGTTTTCTGCACGCCTCACGCAGTTTTCCCAGTCCTGTTGTGTTACCTTGTCAATTTCTTCGTGAACAAGTCGTTTAACGTCCGTCAGTTAAAAGTATTATTTCTGTTTGCAATCCCCCTTTTTATTTGAGCCCACACCAACTCAATTGGATTATATTGGTAGTGGTAAGGTGGGAGGCGTATTACCTCGTGTCCCGTTTCAGTTGCAAGTTACGGAAGTACTCTTTGCAAAAACTCATTTTTAGTTTGTTTCCTTAAAAATAATACTTCGAGCCTGACTTCGCAATTCTTGCCTTTTTGACTCTCTACTAAATTCACCGCAAGAAGTCATTGCACTATTTAACTCTTACTCTACTGTTGTGTAAAGAACAACTGAATGATATTAATCTGAACTCTCCATGGTAAATAAATACTTCTTATCCATCATTCATTCATAAACATAAGCATACAACATTCCACAGTCTAGCAGGAAATGAAGTGTTTGCTCTTTCTCGAATTTAATGCCTTGACTTATTCACAGTAATTCTTTTATAACGTCATGTCAGTAAAATCAATTTCAGTTCTGAGTAATTAAAAGTATATATACATACATACAGACCAACCACTTTGAACTCTCTAGAGTAAACAGAGGTTACGAACCGTTCATAAACAAATATATAATGTAACCAGACACGTTCTGCCAGGGCATCAGGAAATTTATTGTTTCCTTTTGCTCGAACTGAATTATTCAAAGTAATTCTTTTATTACGTCATGTCAAACATTTACGTTTCAGTTCTGAGTAACTACAAATATACGTACACACATACATGCCAAATTCATACAGTGCTTACGTCGCAATTTATTGTTATAATATAGGTAATAGTGGTTTATTTATTTGTATTAGAAAAACAATTTGAGCTGAAAATATGCGGTTTTCGTGGTTTTGTTAGATACATTACTCTCTACTTTCCACATGGATCAGTTTTGGCAAAATCTGAATTTTTGTCTTAGCGCGAATAGTATTTGATACAGATTGATTAGGTTGGCGCTCCTCACACACCACTTAGCGGGAATGCCGCACTACTCCAATTGGTTGCTCACCTGGTAGCGGTCAAGGACAAACACCTTCGCATTTGAAACACATCAATAGACACAAAATTAATTTCTGAACGCACTATAACACTGTAAATATTTTACCAAAGACAATTGTCAATATTGGTGTACCCTTGGATACCTTCTTTATAATTTGTTTTTGTGAATTTGTGAATGTGAATTGAATTGACACAAAATTAATTGAATTCGTTTGTGACTTTGTGAAGTTCGCGCAAACTGTTTTACTATACCAAGGAGAAGACATAGATCGCAGAAGTACCAAACACGATTGTACAATGAAACGAGACTACTTTGAGAAAGCTGATGATTAACGTCAGCAAGGTAAAGTACAAATGAGAAGATTTCCTGATCCCACGTATTCCGATGACTCCAACGGATTTACCTTTTCACTTTAAGCGTCTACCATTTCTCATGCGTTTGACCTTTGCGATGACCATAAATAAATCGCAAGGACAGTCGTTGAAAATTGGCGTAATCAACTTGGAGTTTTCCTTGTTCCTTTAGACTTATACGTCGCATGCTTGCGCCTCGGAAAACCATCACATTTATGCATTTATGCGCCACAAAAAATTGTTTATCATAAAGCTTTCAATTAATTAATTTAATTTAACTGAATTGTATTTAAATTTCACGTCCAATTGCAGAATAAATAACTACCTAATCGAAATTTGTTTTATTTATATAGATAAGTACAGACAACTTATTTTGGTTATACGAAGTCGCCGGGTCAGCTGGTATAATATAAAACTTGCGCAAAATTACTTCAGTAGGAATGTATTTTGTTGTAACTCAGTAGCATAGAGAAGGCTGGAATCACAGTCAAATGTTACAAGAAAAATTTGTTTTATATGGACTTGATTATTACATACATTTGTGTGTTCCCCTTGGTTTTTCTTTTTGTGTATCTTTTTTTTTTTTTTTTCATTTTCTGTAGTTCATTTCTGTCGTTTTTAGTTTATTATTTATATGTATATGTAATTTTCTAAGCCTTATTAATAATTAATGTAGAGCGAGTTACAAAGCAGTTATAAAAATTAATATGCAGTTTTTACTGCTATATGGATACCCGCAATATAAAACTTTTTAATGACGATCGTTAGCAATATTCGAGCTAAGATAAAAAAGTTATGCTTTTGTTAAAAAGGAAATGGTTTTGTAAAAAAATCATAAAAATATAGCAGGAGATTTGATGGGAGATTTGAATGCGGCTTTGCTGTGTCTATTTTGCCGGCGACCCTGAGATCGCTCCCGCGGTGAAGAGTCAGCCAAAGGGTTACCGCGTATTATTATGACCAATATATCACCCAATATAAGTTTATGGTATCAATTAAGCTCCAAGTGCTTAGTTACATATAATATGTGAAACCAACAACAAATTGTTTATACAAGTAACTGAAATGAATTCAGATAAACACATCCCATCAGATACGGCACTCAACACGTGGTAAAAATGTTAATGTATGAGAATTAATATTTCGAAAACTGTTGTCGTTACTAAGTAATATTTAAAATATATCAGTCACTTTAAGTAATTTATAATATGTATATACGAGGATAGACCCAAAAGTAACCGGACTTGAGGGCGCTGCCACTCATAGACGTAGTGCAGAGTTCTCACGCTAGATGGTGTTAGTAGAGACCTTCATGAAACAGCTATGCAGACGGTGTCAGTGTAGAGCTGAACGTGCAAATGTAGTATTGTGTTTCTCTGACTGTTGGTGGGTTACAGCTGCAAAGTCGTTATGACAACTTTAAAACAACAAAGAGTGTGTGTGAAATTTTGTTTCCTGCTTTAAAAAAACTGCAACGGAGACACACCAAATGCTTCAGGAAGCTTTCCAGGAGGACGCTATGAACCGCACACAGATTTTGGAGTGGTTTGGGTGCTTTAAACGTGGTGAGATGTGTTGAAGACCAAGCTCGTTCTGGACGCCCTTCAACATCGTGAAATGAGGAGAACATTGAAAAGGTCCGCCAAAAGATCAACGAGGTACGTCGCCAAACGATTGACCAAATTTCAGCAGCGACAGGAATCAGTTGGAGCTCGTGCCAGCGGATTTTGAGGGACGATTTGCACATGAGACGTGTTGCTGCTAAATTTGTTCCGCGCCTGTGTGAGAAACACAGGAGCACAAAACCATCCTCATGAATGTGTGTCAGGACTTGAAAACAGAGATTGCACGTGATCCAAACTTCTTGAACAATGCCATTACAGGAGATGAGAGTTGGTGTTACAAGCAAGCGTCAAGCCAGTGGACTCCCACCTCTCCCAGACCAAAATAAGCAAGGCGTCTGCGAGAGGATTTGAGGAGGAAACACCCGGAACTTTGGCGATCAGGTGACTGGCTTCTGTATCACGACAACGCTCCAGCACACACGGCCTTACGAGTGACCCACTATTTGGCATCTCAGAGGTGGTCTGTCGTTCCTCACTCTCCGTATTCGCCGGACCTAGCCCCGTGCGACTTTTTTCTATTTCCACGAATGAAAAAAAAAACACTAAAAGGGGAACGTTATGACGATTTGGAGGCGGTAAAAACAGCTTCGCTAAGGGCACTGGCCAATATCAAACTTGAAAAGTTCCGAATATGCTTCCAACAGTGGGAAAAGAGACTTGACAAGTGCATCGCATATCATGGAGAGTATTTTGAAGGTGACTGAAGTAATTTTGTAAAAATGTTCATTAATAAAGTTTTTATGACAACAATCCGGTTTCTTTTGGGTCCCCCGTCGTATATTTAGTCTCTCATATAGTTTTATTTATATGGTAATTGTACAAATTTAGCAGCTTATCTAGCACTGGACTTTTCAAACATCAAACGACTGCGTATTTAATTAAATTCATTCTCCTCCCTTGCTGTTGAAAATTTTTTCTAATAACCAACAAAATTTTACAGTGAATTCTCTCCACTACTCCATGGAGCTGTAATGTCGTTAATTTCCCAATAAATATTATGAAAATTAACAATAAAAATAGCACTGAAAATCCCCGCAAAATGAATCCAAATACGTATTGAATATTGACAGATATATCCTCACTGTTTTCCAAATTATTAAAATTGTATTAGTTAAAAGCAATAGATTAGAGGGTAGCTATCGGAATATAGGAGACACTAGTATATAAATTTTTGAAAGTTTGTACTTTCTGTTATATCCTGCTGCTATTTCATAATACAAAGGCTGCACAGTTTTCACATAGTGTAGAACACTTAAATAGCAATAGTTGATTAAATAAGATCATACTTGCTGATTTGAGGAATATCTATCACTGCGAGCATTATTGTTTTGGTTGAGAAACTGGCACTAAGGGAAAACTTAGGAAAAAATAAAAATACGAAACAAAATGGAATTTCTTTCCGAAATATTGTTTTAAATTTAAGTGGACACGCAGGCTTTCACAGCTGTTGTCTACTGCCGCAGGAACCCATACAAAAGCACAAGTGGAGTGTAACTGTCGGATCATCTCACATTATGACGTGACACAAGAAGTTTCCGCATCGTAATATAACATACTGTTGATCTGTAGCCACCTTTAATCACCTCTAAACGACTGATGCCAATTGAAAGTTAAATTTCTTTTTCATTTACGCAAAAGGAGTGTTTACACTTTTCAAATTTTATGTAAAATTATGTTGGACAATATCGAATGTAATTGAAGGTAATTTACAGAGCTCATTATTATGCGGTAGAGAATAATTTATAAAAAAAGCAGTTTTAGAAATAAGGTCGGTTGTATTTATGTGCCTCTGTAATTATTCAAAAAAGAGAAGCGGATTGTCAAGCTGATGTTTTGCCCTCCTCGGTAGCGTAGATGGTAGAGTGTCTGCCTCACCTTAAAGTGGTCCCGAGTTCGAATCTCGGTTACGGTGAGTTACCTGGATAAAGTTTTTCCGAGGTTTTCACTTGTCCTGAAAGATGAATGTCGGATAACTCTAAGCTCCTTGAACCCCGGACTCATTTGAGCATCATTTCGCCTATTCCATTCACCTTCCGATATGGTTTAACGTTGGAGGACGTGAATTAAAAAAAAAACTGATGCTTTAACTTGGTTCACTACCTTCCAAGAAAGCGACTCAAAAATTTTTAAGTAAAACTTCCACCTCGGAGTGACCATTAAAAGAAATTCTTTCACAATTATACATTTTTATTAAAATATCATACTGGTGTCCTTTATCCCCTTAGTTCTTACAAGAAAATATGCAATAGGAGAATTCTGTGAATTTTTGTCAGTTAACATGACGGAGATGGAAGATTAAACGTACTCTTGTAGAGAAAGTCATACGAGTGCATACCTCGGATTCTTACATTCTTTAAAGTAAAAATAAAATAATCATTTTGAAATATTTATCTGGATTTATTTTATAAAGTGGCTAAGCTTTTATAAGTTTTAGAAAACAATGAATTCAAAGAGTTTCCTTTATCTCGCACGCTATAGAGCAATAGTATAGTCTAGAAAGATATCGAACAAAGAACTTGACATTCATGAAATAGTTTATGTGTAACTACATCATAAGCTCGCAAGGTCAGAGTACAAAGCGAGCGGCAAGTGAAAGCGACTACCTCACTGTTCAAGCCTCGAAATGTTTCAAAAATAAAAGTAATTTCCATTATTTGTATTGAATATTTCCTTCATCCAGAAAAAGAATTTATAATTGACTAACAATAAACATACACCTTTTTACCCTTAAGTTATTATGTATATGCAAATTAAAGTGTTTCCACTGTATGTGATAAATTTACAACAGCTGTAGTATTCCTTAACAGAAATACCAGTTCATTGATCTCAGTTTGTATTGCCTTGTTTTTTAAAACACACTTTTATGGTTGTAAAAGTAAAAGTGCAGTACCACACTGTAGTATATTTTATAGCGTTCTTGAAAGTGTATGTCAAAGGGGTTTAATTAATTTAATTTTTATCTCTCCTTTCTTTATGAAGCTATTGTACAAAGATCTACAAATTTAGAGATTGCTCCCATGACCATTAGAATTATAACAAAGTACAGCACCGGACCTCCTAACAGTCAATGAAACATCCGTTGAACAGCACGCAAAACATGTGATATGTTAGCGAAACGTCTTAACTTTTTCTTCGCAAGCTCTTGCTACGTGTAAGTACCAATTGGCTGTGGTAAGTTACAATGGCCCAATAACTTTGGATAATCACAATAATTTCCCTAGTTATTTACTAACGTAAAAGCTCTACAATTTTCACGTAATACAGAAACCTTAATGTATATAAGCTAATTAGATGTGAAGCTGATGATTATGAAGATTTTCATCTCCAAGCCACCAAGTTAAGTCCACTACGTTGGAAAAGCCACATGGTCTACGACCATCAAAAATAATACTTTTGAAACACAAGTCAGTTGGAGAATTTAATGTCATGTTGGCACGTTGCTTATAGTAGCTCAAATGGTTAGAGCGGCTGGACGGAAACCAGAAGATCCGTGGTTCAAATCCCGGCTATGGCATTGAATTTTTCAGTCTGGCTCTACCCTTTCATAGTACGTCCTACACACAAACTACTCAGCTTCCACTGAAGGAGGTCTGAAGCAAGGACCGAAAAGCGTTTCTGGAAGGAAGGGTGAACATCTGCCTAGTCTGAGTGAGTAATCTTAAAAAATTAAACATGCCAGCTACTCATTATTTATATAAAAATATATCTCACTTTTAATAACTTGACAAGTCTTCTTTAAAATATCCTGATGCTGGGAGAGATGCACACTCCCTAAACATCGATTTCTATTCGTCTTTTTACCTGGTTTGCTGCCCAAGAGGAAATTGAGCATTTCTTGAAAATTGTTTGTCATCTTGAACAATTTGAAAATTTAAATAATTTTCCTTCTAAAGGTTAGTTTCTTTTAATCTCAGAAGTAAACTGAACTTGAATATCAGGTTCTGTATGTATCCAAGTTTTCCTGTTTGAATTATTCTGGTCTCACACAAAGACACTCACGTACACACCTACACATACAGACACGTGCACACGCGCAACTTTTTCTAAAAGAAAGCTCGTTTATTCAGAAGTCTCTAAAGGTGTTCCCAGAAATATAACTCATACGGACGTGCTGCTTGTAATTAAATTTACTCGAATGACCGTTTCCATTATGTGTTTTCCAGTAGCACAAATACATAAAGGAGGTGTATCGCCTGCATGAGCAAGCTACGACCGTGCCCAAGCTTTATGGCCATTGTTGCTCCTCGCCATATATCCACGTTTACGGCAGAAACGTTTGTAGCGGACTCTTCTCGTCAAAAAAAAAAAAAAATCCTTTTATTAGCGCAGTTGTTCTGAAGCACTGCAACGGATATTACCTAGAGTATCAGCGAGGAACAAAGAGGGTTAAGATATCCAACTTCTTGAAGCAACTTTGCCATGTCTGCAGCAGTAATTTTATTTCCTTTCGAGTTTATATTTCTAGAAGGCTACTTTACATGCAAACTAAACGTTTCAAAATATTGCTGACAGTTACAGAAGTCAATATTTTGTTTTGGCAGCGCTACTCTTTATTTCCTTTCTTTTGCTTTGACGGCGGAGTTCCTCATTTCAGAAACTTCCGCAATAAAGAACATAAAATTAGAACTTTTGAAGTCTGTAGTTTTGCATGTAGAGTTGACTACTAGCAATAAGCCTAGGAACTAGCACGTCTAGTGTCAAAGAGTTTTCTTACGATACGAAATAAACCCACAAAGGAGTAAATTGTCACTGTAATTCTACTGAGATTCAAAGACATGTACCTACTCTCACATATAACCTCCCTCTTTGGTGTTTATGTCACCTTGAGTTTCCGTCATACGTTTGGAAATAAAGACAATACAGGGTGTCAAATTCTTTGGAATCGCTTTCGTATGAGCATCAGTCTCAAAAACATTTCTTAGACAGTTATTAATAGAATAAAACTATTATCGAATTGTTTTATTGTTTTTCTTTGGTCTTTGTTGTAGAATACAGAATGCAGAACATGTATTCTTTGAGCAAACAGACCAATATACACTACATATGTCCATGACTCTTGCAGAGAACTTTATGTAAAACTACACCAACAGGTAGTTAGTTACCTCATTCACGAACATTATTAAGAATGTACCAAAGCTTGAAAAACCTCAGCAGGTGCAAGTATTAAATGTGAATATTAAGATGTTTATATGGAGATATGGGGTACTAACAAGGAAAATATTACTGTGCTCTCACCGCTACGCACTTGAAAATTTAATGACATAATGCTTGTATATAAACCATGTGCACAAAAAATCTCAACCGCAACACTCAACACTGAAGACTGGAAAGTGTCGCATGCGACCACTTGCAAGTGCTGCTGGACATCCCTCGTCAGCTCTGTGCTGAATGTCAAGTGCGGCACTCCTTACATATGCCATGTGTAGGCCGCTACCCGTCAGGGATAAGCAAAGCTTCCCGTACAATTCTGTGTTATTATGTCTAAATGTTCCTACGAATTCTAAACTCATTTTTGGTACTTCCAGCTATACTCTGCACCCAAGTTTTGGCACACAGGCCCCACATAGAGCAGAGAAGATGCCATAAAACTCTCAAGTGCGTGTGAGCATAGTGATAGTGATAGTTCCCTCGTAAGATATTGCATGCTAAAGTGTAACATACTTCGATGTCCATATGGGTTTTTCCTAAAGGACAAAAACAGTCCCTGAAAATACACTTTTAAAAACAAAAGACACAGAAGTCCTTTAGTCTGAGAGGCAGAGAGCGCAGCATAATTCAAAATGGAGTCGGTTAAATGTCAAATTGCTACAGTAATTCAGGACCTTCCTAAAGAGTCGAGGAAACTATTTACGCGGAAGGACGTTTGACCTTGTTTATTTCCCCCCCCCCTCCTGAGCAACGCCTCTTAAGGATTTTGATTAAGTATCTAATGCTTCATACTTTGACATAGATAATAAAATCTACATAATAAACTTTTCCTGCACATCACCCTTGCTGATTGAGGTCTGCCAGTTCCACGTTTTTGATGAACATCTTTCCTATCACTGCGAAATGCTTTCGCCCTGCCCCCAGCATTCTTGGTTCCTGCAATTGTTATTATTGATTACACATTTTAGAGCACTACGGATAACAGTCGACAAATTAAACTCTTTAAAAATTAATGGAAATTAATTGTTCTTTCACACTAGCCGTGTGTAGGACGCACTATGAAACTGTAGAGCCAGACTGAAAAATTCAATGCCATAGTCCGGATTTGAACCACGGATCTTCAGCTTGCGTCCGACGCTCTAACCATTGAGCTACTATGGCCAACGTGCCGACAAGATATTAAATTCTCCACCTGACTCGTATTTTTTTCGGTAAACCACTAGGAGTTCTAATAAGCACATGAGACAACTACCCTAATGGCGACTTACTATGCTGCAAGTACTTTAAGGCCCGGGTCTTATAGTTCGGACCACTATTAGGTACAATTAATGGAAATTAATTGTTCTTTCACACTAGCCGTGTGTAGGACGCACTATGAAACTGTATAGCCAGACTGAGGAATTCAATGTCATAGCCGGGATTTGAACCACGGATCTTCTGGTTGCGTTTCGGCCGCTCTAACCCTTGAGCTACTATGGCCAACGTGCCAACATGACATTAAATTCTCCACGTGACAGTTTCATAATGCGTCCTACACACGGCTAGTGTGAAAGAACAATTAATTTCCATTAATTGTACCTAATAGTGGTCCGAACTGTAAAGCCCGCGCCTTAAAGTACTCACAGCATAGTAAGTCGTCATTAAGGTAGTTGGCTCGTGTGTTTATGAGAACTCCTAGTGGTTTACCGGGAAAAAATACGAGTCAGGTGCAGAATTTAATGTTTTGTCGGCACGTTGGCCATAGTAGCTCAAGGGTTAGAGTGGCTGGACGGCAACCAGAAGATCCGTGGTTCAAATCCCGGATATGGCATTGAATTTTTAAGTCAGACTCTACAGTTTCATAGTGCGTCCTACACACAATTGTGTGAAAGAACAATTAATTTCCATTAATTGTACCCAACAATGGTCCGAAATATAAAGCCCGGGCCTTAAGGTACTTACAGCATAGTAAGTCGCCATTAAGGTAGTTGTCTCATGTGTTGACGGCAACCAGAAGATCCATGGTTCAAATCCCGGCTATGGCATTGAATTTTTCAGTCTGGCTCTACAGTTTCATTACACATTTCTTATAAGATTACATTTTTCAAACTCGCAGGAAACATACGTTAAATACTCCTGTTCCTCAAGGTTATCAGTTTAATCGTAGAAGTGTATTATTGCTTCAACCTCAAATATTCTGGGTATTTGAAAATGGTATGCAACACCAAACTCTCCCAGATTTTCAAGGGATTCATTAAGATAACCTTTGCAATCATAACCAGAGATTTACACGTGATAATACTAGTGCATGTATAACTTTGGAAACATTTAACTGCAAATGAATATATCCATGGCAGGATAGCCCTTGTATAAAAGTGTTACAATGGAATGAATTTAGTTAAGTCCCATATGAGGATATTAACTACAAGAACTTGTATTAATCGTTAGCGTTATAAAACTATAAAATAGACGTCAGCTTAAGAGTGTTCCCAGAATGTTTTTGAATCATTTTCTTCTACATTATACTTATAAAAGATATGTGCAGCATTATATAGAAAACAAAGAACGTACAAATACCTCGAAATTTTTATATCACAGTATATCTCGTGCACAAGGAAAAAGTGCTCAGGATAAAAATCTGTAAGTAACCCTGGGGCCAAAAGAAGTTTAAATTTATTCTAAGACTTTGCTTCAAACCGGGTACAACATGATCAGCTCTCTCTCCCTTTCTTCTCTTAAACTGAGAGCAGAGTTCTTGGAACTTTGTCTTAGCTAACAAAATAATTTAATATTGTTTAGAAGTTAAAAGAAGTTTCACCTTTAACATACCGTAAACCTCAAGCGCCTGAAGTCCCAAATATTGTAAAATAGAAGAACATGGCATTAAGCTCATAATAGACTTTTATGTTGCATTTTACCACGTTATTAGATTTTATCAGAAACCTGTACCTTTATAGGAAAACGGGAAAAACTGAATTACTTTTGTTAACAACAAATAACTTTTTACACTTGCAGTGATGGAATTAATGTTACAGACCAAAAATACACTCCGTTGTGTATTATTTGCACTTAACCTGTTATTTTCATTGCTTATACATATATTCTTTCAAGAGATTCTTTTGCATTTACTTCTTGTTGGTCGAAATAAAGAAAAATATCTCGGAAACGTCTTATGCCACAAAAAGGGCTATTTTCACCCAAATATGTGTTTCAAAGATACCTATATTTTTCGTAATAAGTTTAGCTTTCTTCCGATAGTTTCCCATTTAAACAAAATTGTACAAAATCGTTCTAAATCATGGGAATTTTAAAGGCTACTCCAACAAAATTGAAGCCATGCATTTTTATTAGTGGCGTTTGATACGGTGTTTCGATCAACACTGTGTAATCCATTTTCAGGAATAAAAATTGCTTTACTAATGTTAATTTTGGGTGCAGAGACTTCTTTAAGCTTTCGTGTGGCATTATTGGAAGATCATATATTTAAACTCCAGTCTTCTATTTTTAGTTATATGGTAGAGAAACACATACGCGCGAGCATTCATTCTCACAACGCACTAATTCATTTTTTTTAAATAAAACGTGTATTTCCTCTCTTGTGAGACTTTACAAAATTTTGAGATACATTGTTAGTGAACGTAATAATTACGTCATAGCTCTCTTGGAAAGAAATTAATAATGCTAATGGGTATACTTCAAGGCTTGGATTGTTCGGAGGGTTTTCACCACCTCAACCAGACTGCGGCATCCCGAGAGGAAGGATGAGGTGAAAGGAGACAGAGGGCGGCCGACCTCAAGGAGTCACTAGAGTACACAGTAGAAAGTTCCACATTTTACCAGATAGAAATTCATCGGCGATCCAAAACAATCGTCATCCTACCTAAAGTGGCCCTGGACCAATCACGGAGGCGTTTCGGAGGCTGGAGGCCGCCCCCCAGAGCAAGGAAAACTCCAGGCAGGCTTGCACATCCTACCTGCTGCGTTTCTGAATCGGCCCACTACGCCAGCTTGGAGATCGCAGTCCGTCTCGCCGGAGTGGAAAGTGTTCACTCACAGCATATCCCACCATGCACCGCCGAGACTCCCGCCGACACTTCTACTCTGAAAGAGACCACCAGATGAGAGATGATGTGAAATGATAATGGAGATGAAATGAGTTTACCTTTAACATTTCTTATTTGCGAGCAGTTAGATTTTCTTACTTTTTGTACTAAATACATTGTCTAAAGTTTGCGGTGACTGTAGATTTTAAGAAATATTTAAGGCATTGCAATGGGAAAGGTAGTAAGTAATAAGAAGAAAATTTTACAGGGAAAGCAAAAAACAGTTTTGACAGTACGAAATAAAAGTTTTGTTTAGAAAATGGATTCACAAGTTCAAATTTAACTTCACAAAACATATTAAAACAATGTAACACAATTGTGTACGAAACATAATTATGGGGTACAAAGATGGCGGTAAAATGCATGATATTTGGTGTCCATAAAGTCAAACATTGATAGCGGATCTTTCTTCATAGAATCACAAAATATAGGTTTTCTTCCTAGTTGTGGTAGAGATTGAAGTATACACAGTTATTCTTCTACGATCTTTTTTTTTTTTTTTTTTCAATTTACGTCCTCCAACGTTAAGTCATATTGGATGATGAATGAAATGGCTGAAATGATCCTCAAATGTGTCCAGGGTCCATGGAGCTTAGAGTTACCCGACATTCGTCTTTCAGGATAAGGGAACACCCCGGAAAAACCGTATCCAGGTAACTCACCCTGACCGAGACTTGACCTCGGGACCTCCTGAACGTGAGGCGGACATGCTACCGAGGCGGGCGAAAGATCTCTTCTACAAGATATTATGCTCCCTCCAAGATTCGATTTCACTGACTGAATTTATTTCATTGTTAGCAGCTTTTTCTTCACAATTCTAATTCAAGAAGCAGAACTGATCTTTATTAGAGACGTATTCCACCAGGTACCGCATATAGAGGTAAAATCATAGAAATCTTCCTCGGACATATTTACAACACTAAATGGTTCTACATTTTTTGCTTCTGTGATCATTTCAGCTATTTCTTCAGCAGTCATTGGTTTTGAAATTTGAAATATTTTTCCTCTTTTCGAATATGCCAAAATCTTGGTCACATGGCACGTGTGAATGCCCCGACACGAGAAATTTGAAATTGGCGTCATCAATCATTTTTCAGACAGAAAAATATGACTTACCAGTTTATATGGAACCGGTTTCAGTTGAATTTTGTTGCAATAAAGTTTATTATTGTTACTCGTATTTTTGAATAAACAGCGTAAATGCAAAAGCAATAGTGAACAGATAGAGAGCTGTAAGTTGAAGACTTGTTGACTTACTTCTCTATGCCACCTCGCGAGATCTTGGAACTGAACTACTGACAACTTTGTCTTATTAAGTTATTACTATTGCTATACCATTGGCGACCTCTCTTACTAATTTATCCATGAAAACTCTGAAAATCTATTTTATATGCGCTTGCTACCTTTCCCATGTCAACGCCTCATTTATGGAGCCTGAATTGAATAGGAATCTTGCAATGTTTGGTCGCGGATGAGAAGCGATGATTGATTTGTTGGAAAAATAAATATTATTATTGCTTCCTTTCCGAAAACAAATATAAATTTATTAAATAATTTACAAGTCGTCGAAACAATGAAATAAGCACTTTTCCAAACGTCTCTACTTATTTTTCAAGCAGCTATATTACATTATCCTGTTTTCTCCATCGCGTCCTTTCTGCAGACTTACGGACTGAATAACATATACGTCCAACCTCTACGGTGCCTAGTTGCAGAAGGACGCTAACTTCGGCTAGTTTCAAGTCATTGGTCTTGCCGTTGTAATGGTAGTTCAATATATTTCCATTGGTTCACGTCACATTGAATTTGATCAGTGATCGTTGCCATATTTAATAACATTATTATAAATTTATTTTCGAATCATGTTTCACACTTTTTAAACATTAATATAAATTTCTTTAAAACATACAATAATATCGTCGTTTAAAATCATTATTGATATTCAGTTCCCTTTTCTTCTATCACTCTGATCACTATCTCACTTTCAATTGTTCTTTATAGGCTCGTTCCCTATCCATTATAATCATAAATAAATTTAAAAGAAATGTTATCTAAAATGACTGTTTCAAATTCCAGTCTCAAGTATGATATAATTGTCATTATTATAGTAAAGTGTTATAATTAGCTTGAAGACTAATGTGCAAATTAACAAATGTCCCTTTTGAGATTCACGAGTAAAATAGTTTCTAATATGGAAATTAATTGTTCTTTCACACTAACCGTGTGTAGGACGCACTATGAAGCGGTGGAACCAGACTGAAAAATTCAGTGTCATAGCCGGGATTGAGTTTTTCGGTCTGGCTCTACCCCTTCATAGTGCGTCCTACACACGGCTAGTGTGAAACAACAATGAATTTCCATTAATTGACCTAATAGTGGTTAACCCCGGGCCTTAAAGTACTTACAGCATAGTAAGTCGCTATTAAGGTAGTTGTCTCATGTGTTTATGAGATCTCCCATTGGTTTACCGGGAAAAATACGAGTCAGTTGGAGAATTCAATGTCATGTTGGCACGTTGGCCATAGTAGCTCAATGGTTTAGAGCGGCTGGACGGACTCCAGAAGATCCGTGTTTCAAATCCCGGCTATGGCATTGAATTTTTCAGTCTGGCTCTACCCCTTCATTGTTTCTTATATGTTTCCTATAGCCAACCCATCCTTATTTAATGCAATATCGCAACTAAAAGCTGCGTTTCATAACTCGGCCTTTCAATACAATACATTTGTAACGCTTTTTCTATTTATTTTACGCTTTTTATATAGTTTTTATAACGTTGTATTCAGTTTCAGCTCATAGGTGCTCTTCTATGGGGGAACAAAAAATTATCGCCCATATTTTGACTTTGTCCGCTGTAGCCGACAGTAATAAAGTTAGATATTGCATTTGGTGTAATTTACTGCTGCCCAGAATCAAGGTGCATAGTTTCGGATACCTTAGTTCTCCAATAAGTGAACGATGTTTGTTCATTTTTCAAAATTCCTTAATGAGATTAAAATACCTGTCCGAAAGTGATACGTGTTGAACTTTCCCTTTATCGTAGAAGCTCTCCGCCAGTTCGTTTAACCACCATTTGCTATGAACCAAGGGAATATAACAGATACCGATCGGAAATACCTATGTGGGAAAACTTTATGAACGCATCGATTGCTCATCCCTGTTTTAACAAACGAGCGTCGACCCTTTCCTTCAGTTTCTCTGTGATGACATACGCGCAGCCAGATCACGCTTCATTTTGCACGGTTGGCCTTTCACATGAAACAAAACAACGAGACTTTCCCGCTTTATCTTTTCATAACATTCGTGTAACTCCTGTAGGGTACCAGTGTCTATAAAGTATTTCTGATAGGAGTGAATATGTTTTAAGTATGTCTGTGCCTTTAAGGTCTCAGTATTGATGCTGTCTGTTTTGCATGTATAGGGCATTAAATGGATTTCTTTGTTCTGGAGAAATTCCACTTTAGAATTAGATATGAATCAGGGTGTAACGCTGTATTTTCTCTACTGATCTTCTACACTGTTACATTCGCGAACGCGAGGCGGTTTTGGAGAAGAGTTGAATCGGAGTAGTTATTCATCATCGCCAGAGAAGAGCTGGCCTCAAAGAATCATCTCGTTTTTTGCTTGTGGGCAGTGGCACGCCCTTAAAAATCACTAATGCTTGACGACCCGAAAAAGTCTTGAGGCCCGGGTGGAAGTGTATTGTTACTGCGCAAACGCCGTTCGATACTACTCCTGAATGCAAGACGAGAACATTCGGCTTCTAGAACGATCTATCTTGCCCAAAAGGGTTACATAAAAGCCGACGTAATGCCTGCAGCAATGTGCAAGCAGTACGGGGTAGCAGTAAGGCAGAGTGTTTGGTGCTTACAGCTTGGAGTTGAGTGCGGCTCCGTAGGAGGAATCGGCGGGCTGTGATACAGGCAGCGAAGCGGTTTCCTTACGAATGTCGGAGCTGTGTTTCGAAACGGCTTGTGACATCCCGGTAAGAAGTGGACCTACATGTGTGTTACAAAGCTGCGTGCTAAAGTAACACAAAGAAACATCCTAAAGATCTATCGAATATGTTTTACTTGTGTAAAAGGGAGGCGGATACTATCAGCATTGAGCTAACGATTAAAAACAAGTTAGAGCTATTATTATCGTCTTTTTATCACAGTGTACTCTCTGCAGAAATTACACGTTCCGATTGTAATGCCAAAAAAGAATACCTGGAAGAAAAAATAAATTCCCTCTGTGTATTCTTGTACCTTTAGTTTTGATTAATCCCACAGAAGAAACTTATATACTGTATTTAATTTCCACTGTAGGAATATAGCTGCTTTGAGTGCACCCAATCATCTCGGCAGAGGAAAGGGAGATACATGTAACAGAATAAGCTGAGTACTGATACTCGCGCAAAGTTGGAAGCAACACAGATCATTGCTCATGCAGAAACACTTTCATTGCGCTTTCGACACAATGGGCTTAAGGTGAAGGGTATCATAAAACGATTTATTTTCTCGAGACCACCTGGGGCGAGCATATAAAACTTTTACGGTGGTTCTGGCCAAAAGAGAATGGCCTTTGGGCTCTACTTTGATGATTCGCTGTTTCTCGCAACTTGTTTGAGAGCTAGCCATCCATTACTCTCAGCCATCAACTGTGTTATTTCTTGGTTCTGCTCTGATAGCTTTTTCAGAATATGGTTCGTTTGTGAGATGTTATTCTGTGCATTACTTCTCACCAGATCCCATTATTTATTCTGAAGCGTTGGAACACCATCACAACTGTTCGAATATTGTACGAGGGCTGTTCAATAAAGAACGATCATAACTCTTTTACGGTCATAATTTTTCGCATAAAATTCAATCTTATTATATTCTATGAGCTTAATGTGAAACAAACACGCCATAGTACTTTCATTGTTGGTACTCCTGGTTCCCACCTGTGAGAGTCAGGCAAGTTCAAACATGTTCAGTATCACCAACCGCTGCAATGGAGGTAACATGCAGTTAAAGTTGATGTTAGAGGAAGATCCGGAGTTTCTTTCAAACGTAATCACTGCTAATGAAACTTGGCTACATCAGTTTGATCCTGAGAACAAACAGCAAAGCTCAGTGTGGAAATCTCCTTCATCACCAACCTCACAAAAAGCACAAGTGGTTGCTTCTGCTGGGAAAGTTATGGCCATCTCATTCTTTGATATTCATGGAATGGTTTATCAGAATATTATACCTGCACACACAACAGTAACTGGACAATACTATAGGGATGACCTGAAAACATTGTAAGTCCGTATCAGGCGGAAAAGACCACATTTCCGTGAAGCAGGCTGGATGCTGCACCACGATAATGCGTTGCCGCATATTGCCAGTGTTGTTGCTGGATATCTTGCAAAAATCAACGTGAAGTACATTCCTCACCCTCCCTAATCCGGATCTAGCCCCAAGTGACCTTTTTGAATTCCCTAACTTGAAGAAACGCCTTCGTGGGAGACAGTGGTGAAAATTTCAGATACAATTTTGAAGCATCTCTCAAAAATTGGTTTCCAGCATGTCTTTGAAGACTGGCAGAAACGCTGGGACAAGTGCATCACATTCAGGAGAGACTATTTTGAGAAGGACCATCAAAACTTTGAGGATGAGTAAAGGTACGCTGTCAAAAAATTGTAATCATTCTTTATTGAACAGCCCTCGTATATTGCAGTTCACGTGCAGCTTTGTTTAAGAAAGGATAAATATGAAAATGTGATATGAAAGAGAATATATCGCTTTTAGATCGCATGCAAAGCCCTATCGTATGTGCTTTGCATTACTTACTTCTTTTTCTCTAAGCTAGCGAATAATATAAATTTTTGATACATAAATAAAATTAATTACTGTCACCTATTCAAAAAGAAATATGAAGGTAGACCGCACTTGCCCTTGAGAATTGATGATTTTAATTACTGTTAATTCAGTCAACAACTGAAATAAAAGGGGCCACCGAGTGAGATGGCTCAGGTGGATTCGTCTGTGGCCCATATTCGGGAGGTCCCGGTTTGATTCCCGTAGGCGACCTACCTGACCCATGGGTTTTTTTCGCGGTTTTCCCACCAGGCGAATGCCGGGTTGGTTAATTATATCCCCGAATTTCCTGTCCCTACATTTCATTTCACATCATCTCTCATCTGGTGCTCTCTTTCAGGGTAGAAGTGTCGGCCGGTGTCTCGGCGCTGCATGTCAGGATGATATGTCCCTCGTAACCATTTCCTCCGACCTGGCGGGCCGTTTCCGAACCACAGCGTGTGAAATCCGGGGCAGCTTCCAGCTGGTAAATACAGTTCTATAAGTAACAGACTTCAAACATTTATTTCTTTCGAATCACAGAAAGTAGAACTATAATCCCAACGTTCCTGGACAGACAAAAGTTTACAATCTAAACTGTTCAAGTAGAAGTTCCAATCACGGCGGCCTTAGTGCTGATGTTTGCCATTAATGATTATAGTAAAATGCAGACACAACAGGAAAAAGCAATATGTGTGCTACAATTGACAAAACTGGAGTCCATTCCTGGAATTGAACGTGTTTTGCGCCGTCAGTTTATTAAAAACCGCTTCAGCACAACCAGATTTACCTGTTGCATCGAAAATTCGTGTAAGATAGTTACATCTGCAAATACACAAAATATCCACGCACGTGAATGAAAATGTCGAGCGTAATCCTACAATTTGCGAAAGGATGCCAAAAGTTTAGGGCACGAAAAAGCAAGAAGCTTAACATTTATCAACCAATTGTATGGAAAGTTCTGAAACGCCGTCTGAAGCCCTATAAACTACCAAAAGTTCTATAGAGAGAAGTCCATTCGCTTGTAGCAAGAAATAAGACACCGTTTTTATATTTGTCATGGTGATCATACTGAATGCACAAAAAGGTAAAATTTCAACTTTTCTCTTCCCAGGAGCATTGGAACTGTGTTTCTATATATTGTAGTTTGGAAGAAATAAACGTTTAAAATCTGTTTCTTCTTTTTGAATAGTCCTGTATTCAGGATCTTGCCCTCTGCATTGCCGTGTCTCTTTGGGTCGGCCGCCCTCAGTCTCCTCTCACCTCATCTTTCCTCCCAGGGATGCTCCACTTGGGACTTAGCTACAGGTTTCTGTGCCGAATGCCGTGCTTAGTAATCCTAAGATGGATGCTTACGAAAGTGCTCAATGAATCAAGTCGTGCATAAATGTTACTAAACAAAAAGGACATGTAAATAGTAGAGCTCAATTATGCAATATGTTTAGGAATATTATGTGTCAAAGCAAAAAAATGTTATTGCTTTTAATTGGGGGAAGAATTAAGTAGCTAGATTTTGTTGTCATCCGCAATAAAAATACAAAACGACCAGGGGAAGAAATTTCAAATTCCCATGCATTATAGCATAAATGGCGGGTAACTTAAAGAAAATATATCACCTAAAATACTTTTGAGGTTAATGCCAGAGGTTCTACTCCCATTAGTCTTGGACCCGTAGGACCAAGGACCCGGGCGGCCTTCTACCCAGGAGCGATGGGAAAACTCCGGGGGTCTTTCCATGGGGCAATACCTTGAGTCTAAAAATCCCCCTCATCGACTACAACGTCAAGACGGGTGGAAGTGGATAC
Source organism: Mantis religiosa (assembly GCA_030765055.1). Taxonomy (NCBI): domain Eukaryota; kingdom Metazoa; phylum Arthropoda; class Insecta; order Mantodea; family Mantidae; genus Mantis; species Mantis religiosa. Next base: position 172,300,843 of record CM060951.1, read on the forward strand.
GCTACTTACGCACGTCAACCCCGCAGGGAAGACTACCAAAAACCTTGGTGGGGTCGCCTTGTGATCTAGCACACCTTCTAATAGCTCTGCAGGCTAGTACCCGGGACTTATGAGGCAACCCTCTATCCCCTCCGGGCGGCCGTAGCCTGACCGGAGGTACCCAATTCTCCGTGGGTGTCAAGAACACACTGCCCCCTCGAGTCCAACTCAGTCCGAACAACTCCCCGACGGGAGGGGCTCGGCAGTTCGGCCCGAGGTTCCTCTAGTAACGTCACAGTTACCACGAGTGCTAAGGGTCCGTAGCGTCCGCACCACGGCAGCTGATCATTTTATTAATTTGCATATATGTTCGTTTTAGCTACTCTGGATATGTCGCGGATTTACCTATGGAAACTACTTCTTGGTGCTCTTGTCTTGGAGTGTTAGGAATAAATAATGTTTATATAGTGTTCTGTGTATTATGAACCTGTACATTTTAGTTACAATTTTATTCAGCGTTTATAATGATTTTAAAATGAGTTATCTAGTGTTTATCGAAAGTTTCTCCCATACATCTTGTACCCAATGTATATTGTCACCTAATTACCGGAAGGCCCGACCAGCTAGCAGCCGGGAGGGCGACAGGGGGCATTTAGACCACGCCTACACATTTTTCTTGTAGCGCTAACGAGGTGGATGGTTGCAAAAACATCGCTAGCCATCTCTTTCCCCCTCCTTGACGTGTGGAACCTTCAGGATGATTCACTGAACCGCGAGACTTCCAGAAACAGCGATATTCATATAAAAAGGGGCTGCAGTTGGCGAATCAGTTCAGTTCTTGGCGAGCAGCCGTAGGAGCGCCGTGCTAGTGAACGGACTGGAAGACTGTGTACGTGTATCAGAGGAGTTGTACGTAATTCTGAGTGTAGAGTGGTCCTGTGACAGACGAACTGGTGAATTGTAATTGTGTGCGCTACGTAATTCTGTGTAATCGGCAAGTGTTCCAACTGTAATTCGGTGGAAATAAAGAACATTTTGAGTTTGTGCAATTGGACTTTAAATGCCACGAACCCACAAAGTCACAATATGATCTGCCACCCACGTTTAACTAGTAGTGATCTAGTTTTCCAACCAAACATTTGATGTAAAGAGTTTAACTGAAATATGTATTTTGAGACATGCAAAATATAAAATAAAATTGCTGTATGTGAATAACAATAGTCAAAGATAAAAAGTTGAATAAATAAAACTTGGTATTTTAAATTAAATGACTTCTGTAGTTCAGTGTCTTCAAATTTGTTTTCTCAAAATTGACTTTACGCATTCTTTAAAATATTTAAAATTTAAGATACTTTCATACCAAAAACTTCCCTTTGCATATTTACTTTCCGAATTATCATTTCATGTATCATCCATCGCTGCGGACTAGATACCTCTGCACCAATTCAGAGCTTAGTTCTCTCTAACGAGTAGGACAGGGAACTATCAGACCCTGCATGCCAAAATATATCCAGAAATTCCTGCGACAGACACCATAATAGGAAATATGATGCCTTGCCCAAAATAGGAGCTGCCAATTCTAAATGCAAGGCACCAAAATCGAAGCAGGAATCCGTCAATGACAACTCAGTATGCTATCAAAGTCAACGCTACTGCTTCAGAGAGACATTGGTAGAAACATGCTTCAATGCAGCGCACGTAGTTTGAAAAAATGGGCGGAACATCGTATCCCAACTCACCACAGGGTGTGGTATACAATCCGATGTATTTGTGGTAAACCTTTTACCATTATCATCGCTTGGCTTTCTCTGGTTGACAGCAATATAACTGATCTCTATCTTATTGTCAATTACCGGAGTGAAGAGTTTTTGCTTTTGCCTCTAGTTTTACCCATTATGATTCCAAATTATTGCTTGTCGAGGCCGAGTGGAATCCTCTGGCCCTTATTTCACTTCTCAGAAGTTTGAAATTATAAAAATCGAGTTTAGTCTTGTTGATCACTCCTGATCACTTACCTCCAACGAGTAAGGCGCTTCTTTTAAACATCTTTAACAACCTAATATTTCGTTACATGGTGCCTACCTCAGTGATGCAAATCAGTTACAGATCCTATTCTTAAGCCTAGAAAATCCTCACAAGTATCCACAACTTACCACCCATTTACTCTTACAAGCTTTTTATAAAGTAATGGAAAGGAACGACTAACAACTACAGAAGTATTTAGAGACTTGCTCTTCTCACTCCTGTGCAATGCATTTTTCGTCATCGATGTTCTATTGTTGATCAGCAACCACACAACAATATCGTTAATTAACTTTTACATAAGAGTTTTAGCTACTATATGCCCAAGATTTATTGAGCGCTAGATTTACGGTATGGTGCGGGCAGAGGGGAAGAAAAGAGAGCTAACACGCGTTTGTTTCTGCAGTGTGGTCAACCTAGAAAAACACAATGCAACCAAATTGCAGTAAGGTAAGCGAAGATATGTGCCGAAGGTATGAGATGTGTCAACAAGCAATTGAACTCCATCCGATATGCTGTACGCTTATATATTTACATACACATAAAAAGTATTAAACAAATATAATGACAGCTGTAAACACTCACTCGCTTTGTGATTCTTCGATTTCCAAGTCTACTGTGTCACTTTCATCGCTGGGATCCTCTAATATGTTAATAATTTCATTAATTACATTTTCTATTACACCATCGTTTCTCCAATATTGCATTTCCAGCTCCTGGATCTTCTTGCAGTACCCATCCCAATCCGTCGCTTCTATAGCAAGTTTCTGCAGATTTGTGGCTCTCATTAACATTGCGTACTTTGTAAACATTCCTTATTTTTGTCCACGCCAGCTCAGTTGCATTCAGATTACAGTTATACGGGGGTAGCCGAATAATAGTGTGTCCCCTTTTGAGAGCCATAACATTGACAACATACGTGTTGCTTTTAGATTTGTTGTAAACTGGTTAGCTAATAATTAACCTCAAAATTGTTCAAAATGAAATGGCGCACGTGTGAAAGCTTAGCATATTATCCACTAGATGTCACAGTGTGTAGCGCATTTCCTGTTTCGAAGTTGTCATCTGTGTTTACGGAAATAGACGAAACCTACCGAATGAGGACTGGGACCCGAAAACTCAAGAAATCTTGCGTATATAGTACATAGGCTACAGATCTCGGCATTTTCTGTTAATTTACGTTAATTCTAGTTCAGCCATTAACGTTTGCCCCTGGTTTTCTATTTCAATTCATGCTTACTTTATTCATTGCTTATTAATTCCTTACCTCGTGCAAAGATAAGTTTACTGTTCGTGTTCCAGGAAAAGAATGATGGTGAACCTTGGAGGTTGTAAGATTCTCTATGCCGGTATGCATCTCACAAATGCGTTTAATTAGAAACTAGGTCTCGTAGGAGTGTGAAAGAGATCCAAAATATCCCAATACTATATCACTGTAGGTCCATGTTGAATGCTGCCAATTTTGAAGTGCATTTAGTGTGGGAGTAAGTATGTATCCGAATTCTTAAGTATTAACCTATTTTTACCCTTGTGATTTAAACAGTTATTTTCTGATATTAGAAACTTTCAAACTTCCTCATTCTAAGTTAACGAATTCCATAGAACCTAAAGAGAAGAGCTGGGGCATAAAATTGCTACAATCGCTGTTTATAATTCTTTAGATGAGAAATACATGCAACCCGAGGGTCATCATAGTGTAGCTTCCTTTGCATACATAAGTGAATGATGTCCTGTATTTCCAAAAAGCAGAACATAGGGCCTTCTGAACCACGCAATCTCGAGGCCCTTAGGCAACGGGTTAAGGATCAGAGGTTTCCTGATCAGAGAGATTCCGGGATGAGTGATCTGCACATTGTCGGAAGTGAACGTACGAGAGAGATGAGGTGATAGGAAAGATGGTGTTAGAGAAATCTGTGGAATGCTGGTGGGGGAAACCGGAGGACCTGGGGAAAAACCGCCCCAGTGCCATGTTATCCACCACCCATCTCATGTTGTCATCGCCTGGGATCGAACCATTTAGCCATGGCGCGGTCTCTTGCATATATCAAGACTAATAAATATAGAGAAGCGAATCTCTGCTTAGAAGGAGCTTTCAATCTCTCACAGAAACCGGACATAATAAGCAAAAGTTTCCAATAAAGCCTCAGAATGGGAATTGCATGTTCTTCAAAGCTGCAGAGGGTTATTAAACACAATTCTGGCGTTCAGTGGTACTGCATAGAGTAAAACATAATGGAATATTAACCCTAGCACTTGCAACGTTGCATCTGTGATGACCTGTGCTCCGTTAAATTCTTTGGAAAAATTATTGTCTTCAAACTAACCACACACTCCTGAAAAATAGGACACAAATTACATCAGAAAATTTTCGCATGTATTTAGCTACATATTGTAACGCCCGTCTGGGTTTCTCGGTTCTGGGCTGCTGATCCCAAAATCAGGGTTCAAACCCTACCCTGACTGATGACCGCTCCATGTCAGTAAGTAAACCGACATGGAAAAGAACTCCTGCGGAGGGAAATTCAGCACACCAGTGGCTCTGATATCATCTTGGCAATTAACAGTGTCATTAACAAATATCATGTGATGAACGCTTCTCACCACAAAAAATGAAATACGTGGTTTGTGTATTCCTGTGAGTTCACTTAAAAATGGAGTAATACATAATAGGAAGTCGTTTTAGTTACTAGAGCGTTGTAAAGAAATAAGAAAAGAATTAATAAAATATACTTTACAATGATTAGTAATAGGATGTTCTTTTGAAACAAAAGTATAAAAATGCCGACATTTATTTTTAAAAACTTTTCTCAGCGAATAAAATGTATATCACTTAACGAGGCACTGAAAGGTTATGAAACAAAACTTGTAGCATAGCACATGAAACTAGGATAGAACTGAAGTAAATGTATAGTCATATATTACTTCTGTACATGTAAGACTAATGGCATTGTGGTTGTTTACTGTGTTACAGCAGAAGTAGTTAACTGTCTTTTGAAAGTTCACAGAAGCAGACACCATGTGTTTCTGTCTCTCCCTCTCCCTCCCTCTCCCACTCTCCCTCCCTCTCGCACTCTCTCTCTCTCTCTCTCTCTGAATGAAATGGGTGAAATTATGTTCAAATGAACCTAGGGTCCTTGGAGCTTAGACAAGGGAATTCACTGAAAAAAGCGTTATTCAGACAACTCACTCTGAGATTCAATTTTGGGAACCCAGGTGGACACTAATCGGAAGCTAAATGTACTTTAGATTTCTACATTTCTTGCAGATGTTAATAAAATGTATTATATCCTCTAACTATTATTGATATGTATATTATTTAATTCTTGAATTTTACCATTTACAACGCTATCCACGTCTTTGCATTATTTTAACCTCTGTAAGAGCGTTCTGAACATGTATGACATGATGGGCTATAGTTGTGATCGAAATTCCAAGATGTTCTTGGAACTAAGCCTTAATTAGATTGATATGTAAGAGAAGGTTAAGTAACTGTACTTTAAGTAATATGAAGTGTATTAATAAATAGCTCAGGAAATATGAATAGTCAAATCTAATGATGGAGTGTTTAGCTAAGATTTGGGAACTGTATGGTCATTTAAACATAAAGCCACCCGTTCTGCGCGACTTTAGCGAAAATCTGTTGTGCTGTCAGAGATGCACTAAGATCCTTAGCTTATAGTAGATGCTGGAAATGTTACCCATCTGCTCTCAAACAGGCAATATGTCTTGTAAACGTGTTCTCGCTTACTTACCTAAGCTCAACACCAGGAATATCTCTGATTTCTAGCATATGAACATTGAGGTCCTGTAGCATACGACTATTAGAACAAGCATTCCTCTCCTATTTCTATGCCGCATCTAAATGTATAAGATGTACTTCCTAACAACGTCGGTGGAGAGTTTACCCGAAGGTTGTTAGGCTGGCGACAGAGGAATAGCGTAATGGTTCTGGGTGTTTGCTCTAGTCTAGCACGTTCAGAGACGATAGGGGGCGGGAAATCAACTTTATACTTGTGTTGGTACTAGAGCGACAGCTACAACAGCGATAAATTATCTTACAGAACCCCTAAGGTTAATAAGTCTTCATGTTAAGAATTCTATCCTTCAATTTCTTATGGTTTCAGAAGTGCCTAACAAAGCTCCTTAAATATATAACCATTAGTTGTAAGGGAAAACTGAATAACGGGGACAAAGGAAGAATGATTTACTTGTTATTATAAGGTTTATTTAATATTATGTAGGTAAAATACGAGTTTTACTCCAAAAAAATTGAACACTATTTAAAAAATAGTTTTTATTCCACATCTTTGAAATGTTTACAGTGTGAGGATACAGCCTTTAGGAACAGCATTTCACTGATCCACACAATCCCCATCCTTCTCATCTGTCTTACGCCATCTTTGAAACAGCACCTGTAAAACTCTGGACCAGTATGTTTGAGCCACTGTTTGTCAGCGTTCATGAGGGAGTCATCATCTTCAAACTTCGTTCCACGAAGAGATTCTTTGAGAGATGAAATTCACACAGATCAAGGTTAGGACTGTAGGACGAGAGTTTCCATGTTGTCCTTCCAAGTTTTCTGAACGTTTCCGTGGTACTTTTGGCTGATATGTGGCCGTGCATTGTCGTGCAACATCCGATGTTTTGCCGATGTGGTCGAACATGACTCAGACGAGCTTGATGACTCTTCAGAGTCAGAATTAATGGTGGTTCACAAGCAAGAGTGCTTCAGAATCTAACAACACTGTAGACATAACCTTTCCAGCCGAAAGTGCACTTTAGATTCTTTTCCTTGGACGAATTTGCATGATGTATCTCGATTAACTACCCCTTCGTTCCTGCTGAAAAATAATGTAGCATCTACATACATATTTTCAACCTCTTGTGAATGCTTCCCACTGTCTTGTTTTTATAGCACAGGAATTCTGTGACATCTTGATGATTTTGACGGTCGTCAAGTCCAGCAGCCAACTTGAAGACATACTATAACAGCGCCACTCACAGGAATAGGTTGAGATAAATTGAACACGGGCGGGAAGTATGTATTTACACACTGTAAAAATTTTCAAGGATGTAGTATGAAAATGGTATGTTTTAAAAAAAATAATGTGCTTTATCTTTAGAGTGGCCCTAGTTTCATTGATGATTTACCGGTTTTGTAAAATGTCTTATAAAGGATATTCTTATCTTTAAAATACGTTTTTCTTTCTTTATCTCTAAGTGCAAGATCAACTGCTGCGGATGTTTTTTTTCTTCTAAGGAATTGAAATGCTTTTGGTACAAATTTTCTTTTTTTTATTTCTTTCGTTTGTTCTTTCCTTCATTCTTCCTTTCTTTTTATTCTGTGTTGTCGTTTTCAGCGATCGGTTTACACGTTGTTAGATATAATCTGTCTCAAATTAGAACGATTCTGTGGTATAAATACGAGATGGAAGGAAGAGAAAGACAGATATTCCTTAACGGAATAGTCTTATTCCGCTTATATGTGAATGAAAATTTATTATTTATTGAACAATAAGTGCCTCTTAAAATTTCGTGCATTTCTCTTTTGGTGTCTTTGACATCGCCAACTTCGATAATTCCGCTGCTTCATATGACGAGACTGTTTTCTCTCATAGTCATACAAGACCCACTTTTAAAACACTGACTCTGGTTATCCTCTGCTGTATTTTGCTCATAGTCACAATGAAATATATGTATGATTGTGCATTTATTTCGCTTAAAACTGCAGGTGAACCCCCAAAAACAGCATATGTAGTTCGTTAGTATTCTGACATGATGGCCACATTTCTGGAGTAATCCTCATTAAATGCAATTATTTATTTTACCTTACATTTTTTGTGTAATTTATGTCCTCCAACGTTAAGTCATATCGGACGATGAATGGAATGGATGAAATGATGTTCAAATGAGTCCGGAGTCCATGGAGCTTAGTTACCCGACATTCGTCTTACAGGATAAAGGAAACCCCCGGAAAAAACCTTACCCAGGTAACTCACCCTGACCGAGATTCGAACTCGGGTCTCTTGAACGTGAGACAGACAGCTACCACCAGGCTACCAAGGCGGGCTTTGTGTGTGTGTGTGTGTGTGTGTGTGTGTGTGTGTGTGTGTGTGTGTGTGTGTGTGTGTGTGTGTGTGTGTGTGTGTGTGTGTGTGTGTGCATAAAATTTCTTATTTGAATAATTTCATTTTTTTTATTTTTACTTTGCATGCCTGTCTGACGAACAAGTGCAGTTGTTTGGGGAGGTCGCTGGTGTCCGTGGTTCGGTTTAAGGAGGTCAGAGATGGTGGGAATGTATTGCGGTATAGTACAACCATTTTTTATTTATTTAACACCAGAGGCTCTACTCCCATTAGTCCTGGACCCGTAGGATCAAGGACCCGAGCCTCCTTCTACCTTGGAGCGATGGAAAACTCAAGGGTTCTTTCCATGGGGCAATACCTTGAGTCTAAAAAGCCCCCCCCCCCCATCGACTACTACGTCAAGACGGGTGGAAGTGGATACGCCACTTACGCACGTCAACCCCGCAGGGAAGACTACCGAATAACCTCGGTGGGGCCACGTGGTATCTAGCACACCTTCTACTGGCTCTGCAGTCTAGTACCCGGGACTTACTAGGCAACCCTCTACCCCCTCCGGGCGGCCGTAGCCTGGCCGGAGGTACCAATTCCCCGTGGGTGTCGGGAAGACACTGCGCCCTCGAGTCCAACCCAATCCGAACATCTCCCCGACGGGAGGGGCTCGGCAGTTCGGCCCGACGTTCCTCTGGTAACGTCAGAGGTACCACGAGTGCTAAGGGTCCGCAGCGCCCGCACCTCGGCAGCTGAAACACAGTAACACCATCAAATCAGCACAGTGTGTTTAACACATGAATATGTTTTTCCTTACAAAGTTGATATCATATGCCTTTAAGTATTCTCCAGAATGTGTCCTACTTTCAAAAAGGATCATTCCTCCAACAGCATTCATGAGTTTACGTACCTACTGTGGGAATTTCTCTTTTCTGTTCGTAAAATTCAAGAACGCCTTGAATATTAATTGTCTTTTTGGTGAGCGTATGACTTCGTGCGGCGGTGTTTGCGTTTTGAATAATTCGAACCCGGCCACTATAAGAGACTCAAATGCAGCATTTCAGTATTGCCGTATGGTACAGCGTATGCACAGGAAATAGTGACGTAATACTGCTAATCTGTTTTTATGCAAACTCCACTAAGCCACCTGTATATCCATTCTTTAGACAGGTTGTACTACCCAACAGAGCATTGAGGTGTATTGACCTTCAGTGACCAGCGCTGCGATCGTTTTGTCTGCTGATTAGAACAGTAAATGTTAGTTAAGTTGGCAGACAGTAAGGGAGGAAACACAAATAGAGCACTTGCGAGTTGCGTGTCTGGTATGAAGGTTAGCCAATTATACGCAATACGGGTGCATTATCATAAAAATAACCTTAATGTTTATAAAGGGATAAAATAGGTAACCACGTAATTATGTATTGAAATATTTTTTTCAGATATTGAAAATGAGGCTAAACAGCACTATCTTCGGAAATTTCCATAACAGAAAAAGAGAAAACCAGCTAAATTAGATACTACACTTTTGTTGCAACTATAGGAAGTGCAGGGTAATATAACTAATTTTCTAGTGTGATCAGTCTCTACAGCGGGAATAATTTATAAAAAGTAAATTTACTCAATTGGCTAAGGCGTAATGCCAAATCAGCAATGTTCCTTCACTGAAATATGTCTCAATGCCTTTGTCGCTATTATCGTACACAAATCATCGAACTCAAGCTTGTTTCAGTATTCCATTTCTTTTCTAAATAATTATCAATTTGTTTAGTCTTCTGGTTAAAAAATCCCTGTGTTATTAAGGGAAAGCTTTCGGAATAAATTTCCCCAGGGGTCTACTGTTGTAGTTACGGTAATTAGCGATCCTGGGGTCCCGAGCCACCCTGACACCCTCGATGTGCGTTCCTCTTAGTGGTGAGGGGTCAGACAAAACACCCACCCACGTGTAGGCCGTGCGTGGGGACCCGTGTTGGTGGAAAGGTTTGTCCTGGTAGTTGAGGGATGCGTATCTGAGCTCGTTCCAGTCTTCTTCTGAATACGGGGAGGGTGCGCATTTCTAGTACACTACTTTGGTTTCTGCTTCGCCTAAACGGGAGCTTAGGGACTAACCCGCCCCTAATCAATCGGCCAGGACTCGGTACTGTACCGAACTCCAGGGTGAGTGGGACGGCGAGCTCGCTATATCCCCTGTGTAGCCCTATCATTCATGTGGGATGACCCCTTATTGGGCTCCATGGTGGGTGAGAGCAGTGGGGGATGAAACTCATTCCATTTCTTATGGCACACCTTAACAAAAAATGTGGAAAGGAAATAGCTGAGTGTTGTGGTCCTCGCTATTATTTATTTGTAGGAATGAGGAAGGTATTAAATTTACTACCGTGAACCCGTTCATTATTTAGAAGGGTTTAGATAATATTGCTGGTTCTGTAAAGTCATGTACTCGATCTCGCAATGGCACGCTCCTGGTCAAAGTAGTTTCTCCGAAGCAGGCCGCTTAAACTTTGAAAACCAATATCTTGCGAGCTATCCGATGCGCGTGAAATTGCATAGGACTTTGAACTCCTCGCATGGTATTGTAAATACAAGCGCATTGGATGGTATGTGCAATGAGGAGATTCAGAAAAACCTCGCGGAACAAGGTGTGACTAATTTATATCGAGTTCACCGCAAAGAACGAGGTGAACTAGTGCCCACTCATACCTGTTTCTTACCTTTGATTGGGTAGATCTCCCGCAAAGGATTAAGGCGGGGTATGAAGCTATTGAAGTGAGGCAGTGTATACCCAATCTACTGAGGTGTTATAAATGCCAGCGCGTTGGCCACACGAGTGATTCTTGTAATGGAGTTGCTACTTGCATTGGCTGCGGGGAAGTCAAACATGATAATGCTTTACTTCGCCTGCTACATGTGTTAACTGCAGTGCTAATCATTCATCTAATTCCTCGTTTTATGAAGGAAAATGCGATCCAAGAGATCGGGGTAAGAGAGAGTATCCTTTTTAGAAGCCCGGAAACTCTTGCGTATTCGTCAGCCTTCTGTCCCTGAGACCGTTACTTATAGTGCAGTTGCAGCTAAACCGGTACCTATACGTGAGATCGCAACACAAACTAGCGACATAAACGGAACAGTAATATCCGAAATATCAATTACACCAAGATCACACCAAAGCAACAAACAGCAGCACGAACAACAGTGAGCGTGCCCACCAAGTCCAGTCCTAAGAAGAAGGATCCAGCCAAGTCACCGCCGAAAGCATCTACTTCAAGAACATGTGAACCGGTAATATATAATGTATCGCCAAGGAAATTTAAGAGCTCATATGAAAGAACTGAGTTCTTTAAGGAAAATAGTAAGAAAGGAAAGGAAAGGAAAGCTAGCCAGCACAGAAGTCCGGGAACATCTCCATCTACATCTGAGGAATCATCTGTAGAGGACGCTGATCGGTGACTTTCATCTTTGCCGGTCGCAGTTTCCGATCGTTTCGAGAGACTCGATTCGAAATTAGCAGAACGGAAGCCGTCCTCCTCCATTGAGGATGTGGAGCGGGTAGATCCTGTCTTAACTGCCCAAACGACAGTGAGGAAAATGCAGGAAAAACCCGCTGAAAGTGCTAGCCCAGCACCAAAGGAAAGGAACAGGTTGATTCGACCATCACCGGGCAGGTAGCTTTTGTCACTGCAAGTTGATATTGAAAGTAGTATTTTTATGTCTTTTGGTATTTTGTTGGTAATTATAGCTTTTTATTATTTTACCCACTTGGGCTTATTTATTTTTTTGTCATTTTGTTTTGATCTGTTTTTTAAATTTTGAGTAATTTATATCTGGCTATTGCCATAAATTACTTTTTGAAAGGGCGCTGATGACCAAACAGTTGAGCGTCCTTATATAGAAATCACCATCATTTTCGGATGAAATAATTTCTGTAATTCTAGATAAATACAACTAATTTTCTGAAGCGTGATCAATGTGTATAAATAGACCATTGCCGTATCACATGATTTACATGCATCACAATGTTAAGCTATAAAAATTATGTGTATATAATTTTATATACTGTTATTGCAATTACTAATGAAACTCAATCCGATGTTAGTTTACTACAGATGAATCTGAATGAAAATTCAAATAAAAATAATGATATTTACATAGTTTTGGTTTACATCACATTATGTAAAATAAATCCTCCCCTCCGATGGCTACGAATGATACACGTTGTGCAAAACATGCCACGGAAATGAAAGATAAACAACAGTTCTATTAGCTTGGATTACTGGAGGATTAATGTGCTACAAGTAAAATCCCAGACAATTCATCAGCAGTATCTATTGAAAAATCACAAAGGGATTTTAATTCCCTCTTCTTTCTCCTTGCCACAATATTCAATCACGTTATGTATGATTCCTCGCGCTTCCAATGTATGAATCGTTGCTGTCCAGAAGACAAGGTTGTATCTGCAGAGAGTACACTCGCCGTGTATCTGCGATAACTTCACGTATATTACGCGACAGAGCGTTGAGGCGTATCGACCTGCAGGTGACCAGCGCTGCGATCGTCCCTTATCGGGTCTTATCTGGTCGATTAAAAGAGTGAAACATTAGTAAGTTGATGTACAGTAAGTTACGAAACACAAATAGAGCGATTGGAAGCTGCGTGTGTCTATATATGTTTTTTCGCACCTGCCGATGTATGACACATTGCTGTCCAGAAGATATTATTACATCTGTACAGAGTATACATACACTGAACTCACCATTTATGTACGATAAGCTGAGGTAAACATCTCTGTGTTGCTATTCTTTTCCGATACGCTTTCTTGCTCTTCCATGTAGTGCATCTCTGTGTTTGGAATATTTTCCGGTACGCCTCCTCATTTATAGTAGATAACCTTGAGGTATGAGGGAGGTGGACGTCGTAACTCGACCTGTTGACCATATTTGTGGTTGTTACCCTAGGAGGCCGTTTCCTCCTGGAGGCAGGGATGAGGTGAGAGGAGGCGGTTGCCGGATCTGGGAGACACAATAGAAGGCTAAGTCGCGCAAATAGTTGTAGATCACTGATATTTATCTGAAGAACAGTTAGTGAGACCAGGTCTAACTGCCTTTTCTCTTCTGTCTCCTTCCAACTCCTACACTCGGCGAACTTACCGCTCTTGCGGTATATATATATAATATCTTGGTTTCAAAATGACAGCATCCTCATTTTTAAATAATATATATATATATATCCTTTATTCTTATTTAACCGTTTTTTTCATTATTTCGTTTATTTTCTTATCTGTTTTCCTCAGTTTCCCACATATTCATTATACACATAAACAACCATGCCCAAGGCGGGACTCGACCCCGCTGCCCTCAACGCGGCGGAACGCTAGAGACATACGCTTTAGCGACCATGGCTACGAGGGCCGGCAAAATAACTTTTTGACTGACCAAATATTGTCAGAATATAGCCATGCAACCTTAAGTCTTCCTCCGTGATATCCTTTTGAATTAATATGGAAAATGTAACCTTTAAAATGAAAGACGAAATGTTGTGCCGCTAATGATTGGAGTAAATTGGGCAAATGAAACGGGGGAAATGTATGCCATCATGTGGATAAAATAAAATAGGAGTATTAGGAAAAAGATGAACTTACAGAAGAAAAAATTGAAAGAATTATAATTGACAATAATGGAAACAGTAACGAGGATGACAGTGATAATGACTCAACAGACGAAGATATGTTAGGAGTAGAAGAATTAAAATTTAAGGGTGTTAAGTTGTGTAGAAGTGAAAAATCTTTCTGGAACTATATTATTTAATTTGCGCTAAATAATTCAGTGATACTTGAGAGGGTGAAGTCATCGCAGTGAGTCATCACTGTCATTGATGCCAGGGGAAAACAGATAATGGACTCGTATCAAAGCTTTCATTTATTTTAATAAATATTTCAATGTTCAAGAACCATTTCGCGGCCTGTACGACCTACTCGCCTTCCTCCTACAGGCCTTGACCTTTCCGGGATTTGCGTAGCGACCCAAGGAAACTCTGGAGATAGCCTTGGATGGGAAGATCGGCTGAGAGGGATCAAACCCACAAACCTCCACCTAAGCCTTCATTTAGAAACTACTTTTTATGGATTACTTGTTTTATAGTGCGTATGGTTTTGAAGCAAATATATTAGATAAAAAATGTATTTATTATATAATTAATGTTGATTTGGTTTAAAGAGAAAGTAGAAAAATAAGCTGTTTGTAAAATATTTTCCAGAAGAGTGGGTAAAGAAAGTCACGTGATTGCTGCACGTGACATTTTTAAAACGTGTTTTTAACGTTTAGGACAAACCATGTTGTTAACCTGTAGTCCTTTGTTACACCTGATACGTCTGTAACGGATGGGCCCATATTTAGTATGACGTCTTAATTTTGTGTTTTAATGAATAGAATTGAAGTTTGTTTAGTTGTCCTGACCTGTGAAGTAGCTGTGTTATGAACGCAATTCCTTTGTCTTGAGAATAAAGAGTTGCTGTGATGACGTGTTATGTATTACCTGACGTTTGGAGGGCCTCTGGCGTGTTCCGAAACTAGGGGGCGGAGAAAAACCACAAGCAAGTGCTGTTGGCAACATCTCCAGATGCATGCACGCCATTCTGCAATGTACCTCCAGGGAACAGGAAGCAAGAAAGTGGAATGTCGAGAAGAGGGCGCTCGTCTAGGAGCTTGTTTCGTAATCCATTCTTTCCCTTCTTCATAAACTGACAATAACTCTTAAAATAGACAACACGCAACTCTGGTCGATAAGTCAAGAAAGAAAACAATGCTGAAAAGTTTCCGCGGAACACCGTGAAGTTTGCTTTGTGTATTTCTGCCCTTATGTAAATCTTTTTACAAGTCCAGACATTTCTTTATGTATTCTGTGTTATACAAGAGCAAACAAAGTGCACACCAGTAAGAATTCACTTAAAGCCAACACAGTTCTGTACTTAATCGCAGCACAGATTTCAAAAATGGTTGTTGTTATTATTATTTGTACTAGATTATTTAATTTTTATTGTGTTTCTAATCCTGTCTGTGACTTTGAGTCTTTCTTCCCAAACTCTGATTTGTTGTGTTTAAATAATGCGTTGCTATTAGATTTGAGTAATACTCATTTCAAGCAACGGTGGCCCTTAAAGCGTGTCGCGTACTCTCGAAGTTCTCTGTCCGTCGGGCTTCGAAGCCATGATCTTTTGCCTTTCGTTGTATACGTCGATGTTGTAGCTGAGAAGGCGCTATGATCTCAGGGTCCACCTCGGTGAATATTGTATCAATGCTAATTGCTATGGAATGGTGCTGTGGTAGAATTCCAAGTCATCCAAGTCGAATACTGACAGGCTGTTAACAGCCAGAAGGTTTTTTCTGCGTACCCACCCAGGTTTTGGGTCTGACCGCAGGTTGATAATTTAGATGGTTACAGGATGATTTTGGGATTATTTTGTTGAGGAAATTTTTGAGGTAGCTTTTTGCTCCTCTTTAATTTTGTACAGGATGCCAAACCACTTTTTTGTTTACACCCTGGTGTTTTATTTTACTATAAAGTGGGGTAAATTTTGTAGCCAAACACCTCATTTGGAGATTTTGAAATTCAGCTTATGCTGCTGTATGGATTAACTCCTCTTTTACCTCGGGTGCCCGCATGCCATACGGGGTACCCGTTACAGCCTGAAGCGGCGTCTCGTAGCGTCGTAATCTCCTAGAGACCGAACCAGGGCTCTTCTGTGAGCTGGAATTTGAGTGTATAATTTTGTCGCCCGGCGCCTAATTTCGTCCTCCACGTATGGGAGAAGAGAACCTTCGTGAAGCAACCTCACGGGGAAAGAACGGCCTACAGAATAGATGGATCGGAGTCCTCTATTCTGTGCACGCTGAAGGTATGATTTCCAGCTATCGGCAGCCATGCCCCAGATTTCACAGGCGTACAACATAAGTGGGACTATCAGCGCTCGAAAGAGGTATAGCTTTAAGCGGACTGGCATCGAGCCCGAACCCAGCATTGGGTACAGAGAGGCAATAGCCCCCTGTACCCGTGCCGATAGTTCCCTGATGTGTCCATGGTAGAATTGGGGCTACTCTCTATGTAATGTGTAAAATTGGTATCGCCGTTCCAAGTTACGTGGATGTCTGCAAGTTTTCACCAAATAACGAACCACTCGCAAATGTAAACATACTGCTCGCAGCAGTGCGAGATGCACTTCGCACTTTATTGGATGCAAATTACATCGCGCTGGTTGGAGCTGGTACGTTCGCCCTACTCGAGACTTCGTCAGCCTGCCTAAATTTTATCCCAACACTCACTTTTCTACAACTACGGAAAGCTTTAGAATTTTCCTAAACACGCCAGAGTTTCTATCTTCCCATTAGTTAATTCTTTCTGTCTTTGAACTAAAATATTCTAATGGCATTCGAAATCAATTTCTGGGGAGACGCCTTTCTCCGAAGAGACGGTAAAGTCTTTCGCTATACAAAGGGAATAAATAACATTTATGGCTCCCGCTAAGGGTAGCAACAGCTTTGATAAAATTGTCATGCTATTCATACCGAAAAATGGCAGACTTTCCTGAGTAACTAGAGCCTATATTTATTGGTAATCGATTCTCCAGGTTTAAACTATTTTATAAATATTTGTTATTGAATAATACTTAAATGTTACTAACATATGAATTAATAATATCTAATACTTCATTTTACACAAGAATGGACAGGCGGAAATAACGCTACGTCTGCTGAATCACTAAGGTATATTTAATAGAGAACGAAAGGAACTCTTCCACTCTATGAATGTATACACTATATAAGAACCGCACAAATATTGTCGCAAACGATTCTAATCAGGATGAATTTGAAACAGGTACGTTCTTCATCTGGAATATTCTGTCAATTCAGGACCACTATCTGGATGATATAAGCAAACCAATGGGCTATGCGTATGAATAATTTAACGAATGTAGCTACAATACAATGCAGAGACCTATTGTACACAATAATACTGAAGAGAATGTGGTTAATGTGCTTGAATTGAATATTAATTATACCATTAGACATATACACGCGACATATGTAGAACCAACATTAGAATTCGCAATGCCAAGCGGATGCATATCGTTTTATTCAATAATAATTCAGTAAGATAAATCTGATAAACACGAGTATCAGGCTTCTAACTGACAATGACAAAGTTATCAACCGTCTTATGCGTTCCATTTATAGTCGGGCCGTAGATTGTGAGTTCCTTTCACAGTAGTGACTTCGCACTTTCCCCAACACACCAACAGTAAATGACTGATCTGCCCCAGGTTACGTTTGTCACTGTATGCATGTGTATGTATGAGTGCGTGTTTAAAAATTAAGTATGTAGACAACTGCGTAGTCTACTTCAGAAAAAATTTCCTGGTACCCCATTCCAGATAGAGAAACCATCACACGCCCTTTCAGTAAATTCAGAATAGCAGTATCGCTAATCTGTAAACCTAAAAACCGAAAAAGGAATGCTCTAACTTAGGAAAAGAAATTATCAAATTGGTGCATCATTTAAAAGCTCACCAAAGAAGTGTTTAAGGCGTGTTGTAGAGCAATTAGGTCAAACATCGGTTAAAGTTTTTAAAATCGTAACCTTAAAAAGTGACTATAATTCAATAATTATTGTCTCCTGACGGCGGGAAATACAAGCTAGTATTCACCTACAACGGAAATTATAACAGGATTGGTACTCATTACAGCATATATTACTATATCTAATGAGTAAAAACTGCCCGTGTTTCAGAACGGAAATATTTCCCCCCTCCCGCGCAATAGTATGCGGAGCGCACATACTACTGTCCTCCACAGGAGAGATAGTCTCCGACGCCTGAGACGCAGGGGGGTTGGCGAAGGCTCCCTCACCCTCCTTGGACAGGTTTATGACACCCCATATCAGTACAGTTACAGACCATTCAAAAACATTCTGACGGCTCCTACTTTTGTGAATGAATCTTCTCGGTTTTAGCGTGCAGAGTGAATAGGGCGCATGTTTTTTTAAGAGTCTGCTCCTTGTGTAGCAAGCTTTCTCTGCCACACACATTTGCTGTCCTTTTCCCACTGTGTAAGACTGCACATACCTTCCAGGGACTTTCTTTGCGTTGCTGGAGAGTAGCTGTAAAAGGAACACACTTTACATTCACCACGTAATCATAAGTTACTAAAGGTTTTGTTTGTTAACGTCGCGGATGTGCAAAATTTCGCCCCGTAGAAGTTCCTTTACATACCAATAAATCTACAGACAAGGTTTTGTCGCTTTTAACAGTCTTTAAAATTCCTGGTCTGAGTCGGAAATGAACTTGCGACCGTAAGAACAGTGGGTCTGCCCTAAGCAACTAAACCACCTAGTTCGACACGGTGATCGTAGTTAATCTTCGTTAAAAACCTTACTTTTATAAAGGCTTAAGTGCACACAGTACCAAACACCTAATTATTAAAAGAATCGCTACCCTACCCTAAGTAGAAAATCATGCGATCATTACTCATTTGGTCTTAAAAAGAAGCAGTGATATACCTATAGTTAACTTGGTTATTGACAGTAAAGAAAGTTCTATACTTTTGACCCCTATTGAGACTTTGTTATACATACTTTCACGTGGACTGAATCCAAAAAGACAGAATCGGTAGTGATTTTCATGAAACTTATTTTGATTTCTTCTGTGTTTATTTTTATACTTTGTGGTCAAAGTTTCACTGTGAAATACTTTTAATTTGTTGCTGTACAGTCTAACTACAAAAAATAATTTTAAGTGCTCTAAAGTGATAGTACAGCAAAAGCAACCTATAATTAAACGTTTGACGTATTTTAGAAGTTTTCCTCCGAAACGTAGCTTATCCCTATTTTTAAATGGACTGTATATGGCAAGGTATGCATATTTTAAGAAGCAAAATTAATTCAATTTTTAAGATAAAAATTAAAAAAATTATAGGAGAGCAACCAATTTTATTTCAATCTTCAGAAAGCTACGAGATCTCTGCCCAGTTATTATTTTATCACCTGTTGGACTATGTAGGCATTCTGCAATTACGTGTTTCCAACATTATATAGTATTTTTAAGTGTAGAAAATGGGGTAAGGAAATTAAAACTTGAAGTTCTGCGTTCTGCAATATATCACTTCATAATTCTGAGATGAAATGAATAAGCTGCCTCCAGCAAACGAGCCTTTTTTCACAACCTAGAAATCAAGTGAACTGCTCCTAAAGCCGAAAGTTATCACTGAACAAACAATTTCTGTATTTTCTATGCACACATATAATTCAATAATACCACGACTTCTGACAGTTTTTCGATAATTAATTTGAGATTAACATATGCATGCTCTGTTTATAATTCTTATGAAGCCCATGGAGTGAGTTAATTATTTATTCAAAACAATCACGATTGTTAAAGCCCAGCTAAATTTTCTATAGGTATATATTATACAACGGAAAGAGATACTTTGCTCTGCGATCTCTACAAAGAAGAAACAAAGTTGCACTTTGAATTGAATACTGCAACAAAGTTTGGGAACTTTTGGGTTTAGAGTCAGAGTTCTTCCAGCACATAAATGGCTGTCAGGTATTGGATAAGAATAGTTGGACAATTTATCTATAAAAATATTTAATTCAACTATGTTAGTTTTACGGGGATGTTATATTTTTACGGGGAATTGTGCAATGCGGCCTTTTATTTAGTTATATATTTAAATATTACTATAAGGAATGAGATGAATCTGATAATGAAAGTTATATATTCATATTGAATAACCTAGTAGTGCGTAAAACGTAGCACCACAGATCTTTACTATGTATAGGTACATACTCCGCCTTAAAGACCAATAGAATGGTTCCCGAAGCTGCGGTGACGACATAAATGGAGGCCGTGTACCAACCGCTAATAGTGAACAGCAATGCATCGTCACCTCCGTTGTTTAACTATTTGTTATACTTTTCCAAGATATACAGAATTGCATTGGCATGTTAGTCCATTGTCAAGCTTCTTGGAAGCAGGTTCACCAAACAAAAGCAACAGATTTGAGAGAAATAAATCGATAATGCACCTAGAATTAAATGTGTGTCTTGTACGGTATTATTCAATTGATTCTTGCATCTTCTTTGATAAATGACGACGACCGGTTTCGTCATGCATGTTTGTGCATCTTTGTTGAACATTTCACCCCATTTTCTTATATTTCGTTCAATACAACACATGGGGTATCAACCTGAGAGCATTCAAAAACCCACCCATCTCACTTCACATTCGGCCTGACTTTGTACCATTTATAAGTTATCATCAGTAACGAAATACACAACGATTTACTCACACAACACTAAGAAAATATATCGAAGATAAACATATATAAAAGATAAGATAAAAGACCCGCCTCGACAGCGTAGTTGGTAGCCTTACGTTCAAGAGGTCCCGAGTTCGAATCTCGGTCAGGGTGAGTTACCTGGATAAGTTTTTTTTCCGGGTTCTTCCCTTAACCCAAAAGACGAATGTCGGGTAACTCTCAGCTCCATGGACCCTTTGCCCATTTGAGCATCATTTCACCCATTCCATACATCCGCCGATATGACTTAAACAGCTAAAGGACGTAAATTAAAACATAAATAAATAAATAAATGCATGCATGCATACATACATACATACATACATACATACATACATACATACATACATACATACATACATACATACATACATACATACATACATACATACATACATACATACATACATACATACATACATACATACATACATACATACATACATACATACATACATACATACATACATACATACATACATACATACATACATACATACATACATACATACATACATACATACATACATACATACATACATACATACATACATACATACATACATACATACATACATACATACATACATACATACATACATACATACATACATACATACATACATACATACATACATACATACATACATACATACATACATACATACATACATACATACATACATACATACATACATACATACATACATACATACATACATACATACATACATACATACATACATACATACATACATACATACATACATACATACATACATACATACATACATACATACATACATACATACATACATACATACATACATACATACATACATACATACATACATACATACATACATACATACATACATACATACATACATACATACATACATACATACATACATACATACATACATACATACATACATACATACATACATACATACATACATACATACATACATACATACATACATACATACATACATACATACATACATACATACATACATACATACATACATACATACATACATACATACATACATACATACATACATACATACATACATACATACATACATACATACATACATACATACATACATACATACATACATACATACATACATACATACATACATACATACATACATACATACATACATACATACATACATACATACATACATACATACATACATACATACATACATACATACATACATACATACATACATACATACATACATACATACATACATACATACATACATACATACATACATACATACATACATACATACATACATACATACATACATACATACATACATACATACATACATACATACATACATACATACATACATACATACATACATACATACATACATACATACATACATACATACATACATACATACATACATACATACATACATACATACATACATACATACATACATACATACATACATACATACATACATACATACATACATACATACATACATACATACATACATAAAAGTCTGATAGTAATCTACGTAGTGAAAATGCGTAAAGCGATTACTTTTCGAATTAGCGTTCAATAAATATTTTTATGGCAAGCATGTTACATATGGTTTGACGCCTCGGTCTATTCCCTTTATTTCAATTTGTGTTACTTGTGTTTTTTTTTTTTTTTAATCTAAAGTAATTCGAACGGACGGAAGCTTTAAAGGAAAACTTCAAGAAGCAGCACAAGCATTTGAACTACAAAATGGCAACTGTACTTTAAGTAAGTGAATGTAACAATAAACCAAAACAAGTTAATCCATTACATAATTGAGTAATTGATGAAGATCGGTACTAGAACAAAAGAACAAAAGACCAGACGATTGTTCGAATTGCATAGAGGAATTAATTAGCGAATATAACTGAATATGGGTCATCTCCTACAGACATGCATCTCTTTATTTACAACATTGTATACCATTGCATCCAAGTCTCTTAGTGAGAAACAACAATAGAAATTATTTACGAATATCCATTCAGTGTTTATTCAGTTCATATTACATTTGCAGTTGCATGATTTAACATCTTGAATAGAGCATTTATTAATTTAGTGCCTAAATAAAGTTTAATTAATGCAAATACCGAATAATATTACGAATACCATTCAGTGACATGTCAAATTAATTCAATTCCACTCACAATATGCAAAATCTTTCTAAATGCGGGTACGACATCCTAATTTCAGAGAATTATTGTGGCTTTATGGATTTTTATTGGACTTGGTGTACGGCGTGGAGTTTCATAAACGATACTTTTATATTTGGTTGTGAAATATAAAATGGTGAGCCTCGGATTCTGATCTCTTTAATAATAAGTGTGAGCAGTATATGAAATAATTATAGAATTTTTCTCATTTAGAGATTTGTTAAGCAATTTAGCACAGCAAAAAAAATAATAAATGGACCTCTGTCTCTCTCTGTTTATCTCTGTGTGTGCGTGTATTATAGTAGACAAAGTAAATTCAAAGCCCTTAATAAACAATGTAGAATAATGCACAAAGATTAATCATTGTTAATGCTAAACACGCAGTGAAAATTGAACATTAAAGGGAGAGAAACAGATGAGTTCAGGTTAACTTTGTTCTTGAGTGCTGTGTTGTTGTTGAGAGTTACAGAGCGTTGAGTGCTGCGCGAGAGATGACTCATTGCAGTTCGTAAAAATCATGAATATGTCAAATTTTGTGCATTCAAGGCTCGCGGAAGGGAAACACTCTATACACTCCACCTAAGAATAACAAAATGCACGAAATGCTCAAATATTTACACTTTGCCTTGCTCACATCATGTAACATCGACCAATGACGCCTGGTGATAGGGTGTTGAAGTGAAGACTGCATGAGTTTTACCTTTGAGATATTTATAAAATATATAGTAAGGCATTTTAGTAATTTATACAACCATAAAGGATGCCCGCCTCGGTAGCGTAGATGGTAGCGTGTCTGCCTCACGTTCAAGAGGTCCCGAGTTCGAATCTTGGTTAGGGTGAGTTAACTTTTTTCCGGGATTTTCCCTTATCTTGAAAGACTAATGTCGGATAACTCAGTGCACTCTGGACTCATCTGAGCATCATTTCACCCATTTCATTCAACGTCCGATGTGACTTAACGTTGAAGGACGTAAATTATAACAACAAAAACATAAAAGCATCACAGGAAGAAGAAGAAATGGAGCAATAAAAAAACTAAAATCAATTTACACCTATTCCATAATTAATATATATGTTACAATAATTGCAAACAGTTGCCAATGGGGCACAAACAGTGAAAGTATTTTCATTTTAAAACAGGCATGTATAATTTTAAGAGAAATGTGATTATTACTCATCGGTTAAAAATATACATACAAATCATGACGAAAATATTCAACAAAAATAAATGCGCCTTGAAAATTATACATTTTATTTTTTAAACATTTCAAAGGTGAACAGGAAGTGGTTGTGGGGTGTTGCGATATATTCATATCGATTTATTTTTACTCGCCCTCACTGCACCGTGGCCTGTCAACCTGTGGTGTTGTTACATATAACATCGGTGGCCAAGTTTCGTTGCCTGACAATGAATATTTCCATGTTTTAAAAATATAAACTATAAATCCAAAAGAAATACAGGGTTGTCTACTCTCGCTAACATTATTTAATATATCATTGTATCACCGCGGCGCCAAACTCATATCGGGCTCTGTTGGAACGGGTTGGCCCATCTGCCTGGCACGCTGAGGGAGGAGGCTAGTAGCTGGTTCCCTTGGCCGATGTGCAGCATTTCCCTGCTACAGGATTCGCTTGTGGTCTTTGAGTAGATTCCTTTTCTATAACGCTCGCTTTGTAATGGGACCTATATAAGGAGCTTGCTAGTGCCTGATGGACAGTTATTCAGTAGACAGTTGTAGTGGGAGTTCAGTTGAGTGCCGTGGGCAGTGCCGAGTTATTCGGATCAGTTATTTTATATCTAGAGTAACTGTATTAGTTATAATTCGCTACCATAATAGCTTAAGATTTACACAGAAATTGTTTGAACTGGTTTTTCCACTAGTCACAATAATTTTAGACGCAGCTGTTTTAAAACGGTAAGTGCAGATCGGTAATCATTTTGAACCAGATATAAGCCGCCTGGCTATAATTATACGATATTTGCTGTAGATCCAGTTATTTACGTGGAATCTGAAACTAATTACAGAAAGCCATACGGAACTATTGAAAAATATAATGAAAGGATTTCAAAGTGTAAACAAAAATTAAAGTGATTAATTCTGGAAGGATTAACTCCTCAGTATAAATTTAACATCAAGAGTTCAGTGATAAAAATCCTGGTATTTAAGTGCTTATGCCCTCCTCGGTAGCGTAGATGGTAGCATGTCTCCCTCACGTTCAAGAGGTCCCGAGTTCGAATCTCGGTCAGGATGAGTTAACTGGATAGGGTTTTTCCGGGGTTTTCCCTTATCTTTCAAGAAGAATGTCGGGTAACTCTAAGCTTCATGTACCCTGGACTCATTTGAGCATCACTTCACCCAACTCATTCGCCGTCCGATATTACTTAACTTTGGAGGACGTAAATTACAAAAAAAAGTGTTTACAATAGTAAGTCGCCACAAATGTGTATCTTGAATATGAGAACTCTAAGAGAAAATGAGTCGATTGGAGAGTTTAATGTCGCGTCAGCATGTTGGCCATGGTAGCTCAAGGGGTTAGAGCGACTGGACAGAAACCAGGAGATCCGTGATTCAAATCCCGGCCGTAGCATTGAATTGTTCAGTTATTCTAATTAATTAAAAATGGCTTTGCTTGGAAAAGACAAACGTCGTATGAAACAATAAAATTGCGTAACAAGTTCGGCCATTTAGTTTTTTAAGATATCAGATATCGTTTGAATTAAGTAATAACTTAAAGAACAGTAACAGTAAATTCTAAGAGAGATCCAGGTAAAAGAACATTATGAAGTACAACTACAAAACAAATAATGTCGAAATATTATATCTTGCTGTCTTCCTGATAATATATGGAGTAATACAGCACGACATGAATGAAGCAGAGAGAGAACTAATAGAAACAATAGAAATGACATTTCTCAGATATATTGGTGACGTACTCTAAAATATTACATCCTAAGTAGTATCGCTAAATAAAATCTTCAGATATTTACTTTAAATGAAAAAACACACAAAACTTCAAACAAAAGTGACCTGAGTTTTTCTAAACATGCACTGCTCTTAATTTTAAAAAGGTCAAGCACAACTGTACCAGTCACAGGATAACAGAGATTGGGTCATCCTAGATGTTAGGAAATTGAAAGTGAAATTGTGCAAGGCCCAGTATGATGATGGGTGGGTGAGTTTGTATGTATGTGTGTATGGGGCGGGTGGGTTTTCGGGCCCTTCTACAGCTAAGTTGTTTGAACCCAGTTATGATGATGAAGATGGTCAGATAGGCAACTTGCACCTACAAAATAGGTTAGGGTTAACTATGCCACAGGTACCTACATATTTGTTTACTGTGCAGAGCAGAACAAAAGAAGCAGCAGGTCATAACAAACCGATATGAGTGCGGCGTAATACTCGACTTACTACCCCACTGTTCACGGTTCAAAACGTTTAAAGAAATCAACTAATTTTGATGCAGCACATTGTGGTTAAATATTAAGCTCTCCAGAGAAATAATTTTTATGTGATGTACTCGTTCACACTTAAAAATATTATGTGTATTTTCAAATCAAATAATGTCTATGTTATGCAACCGATTTACAACTTATATAACTTATTTACAACTTACACAACACAAATAGAAGATGCTCATTGTTAAATTAAATTCTAATTTATTTACAAGGGAACTATGCCCGTTTTCACATCTGTACGCGCTTGAGAGTTTTATGGTATCATCTATGCTCTATGTAAGGCCTATGTGCCAAAAATTGGGTGCGGAGTCTAGCTGCAAGTACCCGAAAAAGAGTCTAAAATACGTAGGTACATATAGGTATAATGATAGGGCATTCTACGGGAGGAACTGTTTGCCCCTGGCAGGCAGCCGTCTGCACATGGCATAAATAAGGAGCGCCATCTCCATCTTCGGCATAGAGCTGACAAGGGCTGTCCAGCACCTACTTGCAAGTGGTCACATACGGCACTTTTCAGGCTTCATATCTGGGTGTTGAGTTTCAACTGCAGTTTTATGGTGCACATAGTTCATAGACAGCAAATTTTATGGTGCGTAGTGGTATATGTACATTCATAGTTCCCTTGTTAGGTTTCCTGCAGCCCGTTTCTTCTCATTTGTTAGTAAATTTAGCAGTGCGTTATGTTATCCAAAAATCTCGAAAGATATCTTTGGTTCTTATTTAAACATTGCATAGAAATACTTTGCACTGAACGTCATATTGTAATGGAAGCAAAGCGTAAATAATTGCACTCTACTTCAGCAATTATGAACTTTAGTAGCCTCAGGTGGACTGCTTCCCCTTAACAGATCCACGAAGACACGCATATTGCCTCTTTCAAATTTTCGTCTCATGATGTTGGTTCAGTTCTGAATGTATTCATTCGTTCTACAGTCTTATTTTCCACATTTACGTGTTAGATAGGACACTAACACTAAATTCCAGAAGCAACAGCCCGTGGCCGAAACAGGACCTGCCGCCCGAACTCTGCGTCTACCTGTACCCTTATAGTGTATGAGTGGCATACACTACACGACGGTGGGAAATCATAAATACCCAGAGTCCCTCCCGGCCGGCGAGTTACAATCTTCGTAACCGGCTATCACTAAACTTAAACTGCGTCCCTCATATGCAGCGTAACATATGATAGGTGCACCGGTGGTTTGTAGAGATTCGTTTCACTGAGGTTACCAAGCTAGTTGGCGCCGCATTTACCTGTACGACCAGCAGATTCGATCCGCACTTGGCCCTTCTTATTGGTTTCCCTTGCTGCTAGAAGAATCCTAGAGCGGGATCTCTACTTATTGAATCCTTATCTTTCTCATTTCAATCCTTTGTTATCTTTCAGATCTGATTATCAGTGCGGTAGTTCCAGCGGATGCTGGCAAATGGTAGAGATACGTGCGCTATGTGAATCTTTTTCCTTGTCCCTTTTGAAATAGCTTCCCAGGTCGCTAGGATTTCTCATCGGTCTCTTCCTGGAATGGGGAGAGAAGCTCTGATAGCACGTTGGGTGATAATCTATCCAACAATTAGGACCTCTGCAAGTCTCAACGGTTCCGTTACTCTGCCCCCTACCGGCCTGTGGTTATGCTTCGTCTCACCAGTTTCACCTGAGAAGATGGTGGCCAACAATAGATTTTTACAGTGGACGAGTGTCGCCCCTTCATTCATTAAACCACATCACAATTCGGGCCCTCTAATTTTCATTTTCGGATGCGCATTATTTTGGTGCAGGTGTCACATTATTTTACTACTATGTAACTAATTTGTTAGTTTCTATATTAATAATTGTTTTTATTCGTTTTATATCGTTAGTCTCATCGAAAGATTTTATTATTTCGTTCAAATGATTGTTATTTTTCTTTTTTCTTCTTCTTTGCATCGCTTATAATTTACTAAATTCCCCAAAAGAACATTGTGTGGCAGCCTGTATAAATTAATTGTTTGGCCTTTACGCTGTAGCCTTCTGCTATTCCAGGTATCCCGTTCCAAAACAAAACTGTTTAAAATTACCACTTTTAATTAAAAAAGTTATCCAGCATCACGCGGCTTATTATAACCCAAGGCTCCTGCTCTCAGTAGTAAATCTTGCAGGTAGAGGGCGCCTTAGGGACAAGCGCACCCATGGAAAGTTTTTGGGTCAAAATAAAGCACAAGCCTCCTCTCCATTTTTGGTAACCCCACAAGGGAACACTGTCATCTCATTTTATAACATATTTATTCGTAACTTTCTGCTACTTATGCTGACAGTGAAGTTGTAGTTGTTACTCTTTCTGATACGTAATTAAAAACACGAGGTATTGTAATCCTCCCAAAACCTCTGTGCCCAAATTTAACAGAAAATGCCCGCTTTGAGGGCCCCTAAACTTTCCGCGAGCATGAATGATTGACAGCTCAAAGGTCAACTGTCGGATTAATGCCAAACCTTGAATTGAATTTCATCATCTTTTACAGTGCTATTTGAAGATTTTCGGGATAATTTTAAATTGCCAGCTGTTCTTTAAATGAAAATATTTCGCTTTTATCCTTTCTTCATTCAATAACAGTTCTCAAAGTGTAAGCTATTTTCATTTCAAATATTTTTGTTATATTTAATTTTCTTGCAATAACATTCGAGCTCTTTTTATTCTCATATATTTTTATTTAGTTTCATGAAAAATGATTTGAGCTACTGAGCAGAACCTGAAGAATTACACAAACCTCTTTAAGGGAAATGTGGTCAAAAAGGAACATTTGTGCCTCTGAACTAACATTGTACATTGTTCCATGTTATAGCATTCGTATATAAATAAACCAAAATATTTTCAAGAATGAAATTATATCACTACTGTTGACAATTACTTAATTAAACACAAAATGTAATATAATAAACAATGCTAAGAAATGCTACATAATTGCTCTTTGATTCAGTAAATTATACAAAAAATTCCAGGTTAATGTTCTGCATAGTATTTTAGCTGCACCCTTTTCCTTCTATGTAGCCTGGGTATGTTACTGACAATTAGCGTATTAATTATTTATTCCAAATTATGTTATACTGGAAATAGCAGGGGAGTTAGGAGAAGTTTTAATAAATGTGTATAGACTGGCCACGTAGTCCCGTTACTTCTCGGCGAGTCCCAATGCTTCTTTTCTTGCGGAAGGACTGCCACTTCTTTCCTTGACCTTTACACATCCTATTTATGTTTCTATAAACGTTGCGCAAAAGTTCTACAGTAATTGTCCTCCCTAATTTCTCTTAGATATGGAGTATTTCGAAATTACATAGGCTGTGTAAGTTAGAATTTTAAAAGTGTGATGATTATTTTAGTTACTTTATATCGTAAATATATTATTGTTTCATAGTAATAATTAAGTGCTACCTTAACTTTCACATGTTAGTGTGAAAAGTTTCAAATAACCGCATTAAAATTTCTACGTAGAACCTGGCAAACTGATCCCTGTAAGTTTTCTCAGTCTTCCATAGATCTGCTTTTTGAGAAATCAGTACTTATTTTGCTGTGATAATGGTTTTGCCTATGTCCTTAAGATTATTTTGATACAGTGAATCGCTGGTCCAAGATAAACTATTAGACCCCTTTTATGCACTCAATTAGTTTTTTTTCCTTGTGAAAAGGGTAATGCGATCTAAAGGTGTATTGAATTAATGGAAGCATTTGTAACATTCCCACAATTTTTCACTGATCTTTCATTTCACACGGCACATGTCAACATCGCATGATCTCAGTAATAAATGAGTGTATCGTCGCGAACGCATTGTTGAGGTGAGGCGGCGCGGCCGACGAGTTCAAAGAGACGGGCAGTGCAGTGCGGAGATAAAAACTCACCGAAACGGATGGGGGAAGGAGACGGATTTCTGGAGAGTTCGTCTTTCTTCTAGCGCCGTCTTGATTGTTTGAGAACATTCCGGATAGTAAGTAAGCTATAAATAAGGAAGCCGCAGCTCGTCAGGGGGACAGTCGGTAACTGAACTCGTGTGCGTGAACAGCTGTTTGTGTTCGATGACCTTGGAAGTTAAATTGTGTATGTGACGTAATTCTGGATTGTCAGGTTGATCAAAGTGTATTTCTACGGAAATAAAGAGCAATTTTTAGTGTTTGTAAGCTGGACTTTTAATTTCACGAACCCACAATGTCACGGTATATTGGGCTTTATGCATGTCGCGTTATCTCATTGTGCGTGAGCCAGTTGAGTCAATATTTGCACTTTGGGAAATCTAGAGCTGTAATTGTGATTTATTTAGAATAATTGATGCTTACACCTATTGTAAAAAGGATTCTACTTTCTTTGTTCAGACGTTTATCAAGTATGAGTTCCAAACTTTTATATAAAAGGTGTTCAGCTTAGAATGAAGCTTTAGAGAATTACAGAGATTGTGACAGTAAGATGCAGTTTGGCATGGAGGATCCTAAAGGTATTGTTCATAAACTTTGTAGTGTTTATCTAAGATACACTTCAATATCGTTTTCGCATGTCTCCTTAAGTTAAGAATTGTAGCAGAGGCAAACAGACGGGAATCCACACCATCTGTCGAAGCAGATAATTATGGCAAAAGGCTGTTAGAACTGGTTTACCAACAATACACTACACGTTGCACGAATAACATTATAGCTCACTAAAAGTGATGCTGTGTCATGTGACACGAAATGGCATACATACACGGGCCTTAATTACTAAAATGCTAGATGGATTTCACATCAATGGATTCCTTACTGTGAAGAAGCTACTCTGGACGTAGAAGGAGAGTTGAATCGACTACTGTGGAAGCTATCATATTCAATTATATAAGCTCCATTTGATGACTAAGAATGCGGTATGATTACGTGTTTATTAACGAAAACTGTTTTGTTGTTAGTTATCAATATGTTTAACGGAATATTCTATGAAGATGTACAGACATGTAATATTGCCACGTAAATTCTCGAAGTATTTGCATACGATTTCGTAACCATGGATGACATGTGAAGTTACCTGCTCAAATAATTGCTGTATTTTCATGGTATGTTTCTTTATTGGATGTTACCTCTAGTGACCAACAATTTCATAGTATCTAGTGAAAAAATAGTTTGATTAAAGGAATGTTCAAGTTACAGGTTTTATATGTAATATTTATGTTAAGAAGAGATTAAAATCTCTATCCCATAAATGTTGCGTAACTCTGGTAAACTTATGACTCTATTTTCCATAAACAGTTTCCGATATCAACTAAAAATGTTGCGGGATATAAATCTCATAAGCTCAGTTATTTAATATGCATGTTTATTAACAAAAATAGGGTTATTTCCTTAACTATGTATTTGGAATGTAATTTGTCAGCAATTATGTGTATTTAAAATAGCCAGACGTATTATTAACTCCAAAACAAATCTACAGTAGCATCTAGATGTTAGTTTTGTCTTCCTATTATTTACGTAATTTTACTATCTTCAATAGCTTCTGAGAAAATAGCCAGAAAATAACATTCATGTAAAAAAGCTTCTCAAAGCAAATATAAACAGAGGAAAGACTCTCATATATTTGCAAAAAGAAAATAACTATTTGTATTCAACGTATAGAAACTGCCAATTCTTATAGTAGCCGCGTTCATTCCATTCCAAGTCGCCATCAAAGCTTTCCCTTCTGACCACACATTTTCACATGTAAGCAACTATAAGGATCCTCCACCCTTAAACATATGGGATGGTCCTTCTTAATACGTTCACCAAGTTAAAGCGCTGTTCAATAGTTTTCTTGTATCCTCAGAACTGCTACCTTCTATTAGCTTAGACTGTGCAAACTTGCTTATTATGTGTGTTAATTAAGCTTGTATTTATAGAAATTACATAGTGTTTTACTTAGTGTAGTTTTATAAATTTATTTGTGTTTAATACTGATTAGCGTTTAGCACTTGCGCAATTTAATTAAGATGTGGAATGGGAATCGAACCTAACATGGATATTCATGCTTGTAATATATACCAAAAACTATTCCTAACCTATCTCGAATTCTAAAGTTATGACCTTTAATTACTATGCGGAATGTACGTGATTATTTATTTAATTTTTTTTAAACAGAAGCTCTCCCCTCCCGCCCCCAAAAATTACATTGCTTAATTTTATTCAAACTTGAAAAATTAGCAGACATCCTTGTAGAAAGGTTCCAGCATTTAAAAAGAGTAATAGAGTTTCCTTACTAGCTTTTCTTTAACTCCTTAGTTCGTTGTTTTTATTTTTAAATTTTGATGTATTTACTGCAGCTGCCATAGAATATAGGAAAATGTTTTCGGATAAATCGGCTCGCGATTGCATTAAACAAAGCTCTAACGTTCAGTCTTTGCTTATAAATTATTAACTACCAGAATATCCAAAGTGATTCTTTAATTTCCAGATAAATATCCCTCGCAAATTCATGCACACTGATGCAAATTAACCCTTTTAAAATTGTAATGATGTTTTACTACGCTTTCCTTGGATATTATGTCAATAAAACGCATTTCGTTTTTGTGGGTAATATAAGTACTATACCATAAGAGCATAGGTAATATATCTCTTTTCAGTTATGTTATAAATCGTTGTAACATTATTATATGATACAGTAATTATTTAAAATTTATTTGAAAATATCAATAGGTAAACCAAGTGACGAGTTCTTACAGTGAAATCAGCTTGAAGCCTTTTCCCTTCTAAATGTAATTTTAAACAACGCAACCCTGGGTATTTTCAGCTATAAACACGAGCCTAACATTCTTCACCCCTCCGCCCCGGTAAGTTTAACCTAAGATTTTTATTACATTCTGGTTAGGGGCGAGAACTTTTTTGTCCCTACAAAGGCAACCAACCCCCTGGGGATGCTTTAAGCGCGGTCACTATAACATTACTGCTAATGGATTCTACCTAGAACTTCAGTTTTGATATCTTATTAGAAATATGGTTTGAAGTCCCTGGACTCCTAAAGCAAGTTGAGAAAAAGGTTAGAATGTGTGTGTGTATGCGCGTTTATTTTTGAACACAATAACTCAAAAATAAAAAGTAAGTTTAAAAACCCAAAATATTTCAGTGGTATTTAAGTTCATAATGCAGCACTAAGACTTCCAAGAAAGTAACTCCAAGCCAAACTATTCATGCATGGAACATTTTTAAAACTTTTCTTTTTTCTTAAAAATGGTTATAATTATTTGTACTAAAGTATCTTATGTATAAGATTTCACATTACAAATGAAATTTTGGGTGAGTAAGAAGTATGGAACATTGTCTGTAACACACGCATTGGTAGCGTAGATGGTAGCGTGTCTGTCTCACGTTCAAGAGGTTCCGAGTTCGACTCTCGGTCAGGGTGAGCTACCTGGATAAGGTTTTTCCAGGGTTTTCCCTTATCCTTAAAGATGAATGTCGGGTAGCTCTAAGCTCCATGGACCCTGGACACATTTGAGCATCATTTCAACCATCTCATTCACCGTCCGATATGACTTAACGTTGGAGGACGTAATATTACCAAAAAAAAAAAAAAAAAAAAAAAAAAAACGTTGCCTGTAACCCCATTGTTGAAACTCTTCTACTTTTTTGAAAAAGTTGTATGATATCACTATGCCCTCACATTATTATGATTACAAATAAAGGAGGTGAGTTTTTTTTGTTGTTTAAATGGCAATATTTCTTTTTTGTGCACTCTTCCTGTCCTCAAGGCCCAGAACATACAAATACCATTTCAAACCTCAATTTAAATTTATTAGCACCTTACTGCATATGTATTGAGCAAAGGAAAAGGCATCATTACCTCAAACTGAGTGCCTGCCTCGGTAACCTAGATGGTAGCATGTCTGCCTCACGTTCAAGAGGTCCCGAGTTTGAATCTCGGTCAGGGTGAGTTACCTGGAAAAGGTTTTTTCCGGGGTTTTCCCGTATCCTAACATACGAATTTTGGGTAAGCTCCATGGACCCTGGGCTCATCCGAGCATCATCGTCCGATATGACTTAGCATTGGATGACGTAAATAACAACAAAAACTTCAAACTGGGTAGGTTATAAATTAAACAATAACAGTAGGCTTCTTCAATATGTGGCTTTGGATTGAATAAATACAGACAAAAGCTAAGCAAATAAGGACAACAATGCTTACTTCCTTGCAAAATCTTCCTGGAAATAATTAGTCAGGGTACAACTTACAGAAAGACAAGGAATTGAAATACTAATAATGATCGGATATGGTGGTGGGAGGACAACCCAAGAAGTTTGTGTCTTGTTTAATAAAATGCACCCGGAACGAAGGTAAGAACAATTTTGAAAAAAATTCAATGAAGCTTGAAATGACAAAAATATGGAAAAGTCTGGATAGCCAAAACGATATATCCCTTGATGTTTTATTTTCAGTGGAAGAAAACACACATTGATCTACTCGTCAGCTTGCAATGGACTACGTAAATTTCAAAGATGGATTGGCAGAAGAGGAAGTATTGAATGGCCGTCTGACCTGAACCCCTTAGACTTTTTCTTGTGGAGATATTTGAAGTCAAGGGTATGCAAAGACTTTACTTATTATTTACAAAGATTGACCAAGGGATCTTGAAGAGTTAAAGCAAAGAATTGGCCAAGAAATACAGCTGACCAGACGAGCAGTTTTGCTGGAAACATGAACTAATTTCAAAGACAGACTTTGGCATTGTTTGGCAGTAAATGGAGGCCATTTTGAGCACCTTTTGAAGTGAATTCATCATCTGTTACAACATGGCACTAACAACTTTGTTATAAATAAATTTAAATTTAATGTGCTGTAATACGTCCTAATAAATTTGAATTAGAGTTCAAAAGATCATCTCTCTGTACTTCCCGAAACCTAGAATCCCCCCTCCCCCCAAATAAATGTTATTACAAAAATTGCATGTCTTATTCACAATATGAAAACATTTTGATATTTTACAGCTTTTCTAAAAGATATCACTTCACAAAACTATAACAACAAAGTTATAACCATTGCATCATACTTTCTACTTACCCCATCTATATTTCATACTTCAAGAGAATAGCTTCACACTGCGTAGCTTTAACACAACTTGTAAAGCGTAAGAGATAGACAAAATTATAATGTTAACTTCACGTCAAATAACTGTTTTCTTGTATTGCAAACCATTTTAGAGATATTCCTCCTTACTGATTTGAATTTTGTAATAGTTATATATACTTCTCTCAAATGAATGCAGTATTTACTTTTTGATCTCTGGAAGTGCAAACAGAGTGGAATTTCAAAACCATGACAAGGTAAGTGGCGATTAAAGGATCTGACTATTTATTAAAACCTCCCGTATTTCTATATTTCCCTGGCATCAGTTCAAAAATTAGCAATAAGGCAGTTTATCCAAGTATTTTTAAAGATTAACAGGAAACGTAAGAATAAGCATTTTAACAATAATTTCCATAGGATTAGAGAAGGTCATGTGGGTGCGACATACCTCATTTTTAAAAATAGAGTATTAGCACTCTGATAAAGTATTTACCAATTTAAAGAGAACGTTCTAATTAAACTGCACATAGGATTCTTTTATCAATTTTTGCCTGTTAAT
This sequence comes from Mantis religiosa, assembly GCA_030765055.1. Lineage (NCBI taxonomy): Eukaryota > Metazoa > Arthropoda > Insecta > Mantodea > Mantidae > Mantis > Mantis religiosa. Next base: position 172,336,504 of record CM060951.1, read on the forward strand.
CCTCCTTAAATTTTAAGCTGTTCTGTTGGTTGACAGTTCTTGGAACCCCGGAAGCTCCGGTTTAGTGACAGGCAGTATGATGCACGATTCCAGTTTGCATGAACAATCGTCAACGCCCTGAGGGTGCGCCGCCTGGCACGACCGTAGTTCTTCGTGACATGGAGGGGTGAGTGAGGATGCCTGACACTGCCTCTTATTCCCCTAGAGCACGAACAGAACAAATGACGTGTCTGCTCTTTCAATTGGGTTCGATGCCTAGGGCTGATGTATGGTGAGCTAGCTGGAAAGGAACAGATAAATAGCTGGTTAAAAAACTGAAAATCCGTTAAGGGAATCAAGTGAAGCTTCTATTATAATCCCTGCTTTGTAAACAAGCTATTGTTCGGTTTCTGAAAGAACGTATTTATCGCATCGTTTATCACAACGTTCATTCCCTCAATAATGAGTCGAATGAATTACTATTTACTCCCTTTCATGACATTTCCACTACAATGTGATTAAATTTTACAAGTTTCTGGTGACTGGGCTTGTAATGCATTTGTTTTATGTAGTATTTGAAAGAGACATTCAAACGCTAAAATGAGATTCTGAAAGAGTAATGTGGGAATACAACCTTCCATTGTATACCTTTACTCTATCGAGCGGGATGGCTCAGGAGGTTTTGCCTGTGGCCATCATTTGGGAGGCCCGGTTTCGATTCCCGTGGTCGACTTGCCTGATCCATGGGGTTTCTCGGGGCTTTCCCCGGTGTCAGGCGAATTCTGGGTAGGTTAATTACATATCCCAAATTTCCTGTCCCTCCATTTCATCTCCATTATCATGTCACATCATCTCTCATCTGGTGGTTTCTTTCAGAGTAGAAGTGTCGGCGGTACATGGCAGGATGATAAGCTCTGAGTGAACCTCTCCATCCTCCGGTCTCCGAACCGGCTGCTGAGACAGTAGGAGGGAAGGTCCTTTGTCCTGGGCTACTGGAGGAGGTTTCCATCTAATAGAAAGTAAGGACCGACCCTGCCCTCTCCACTGTCACAGATCCTTGGGATGGCAGCGCTCTATCTCCTGTAGTCTCATCCTTCCTCCCGGGAATGCTACACTTGGGGCTCAGATACAGAACATCAAGCCTGGTCGCAGTGTAGAATCCGCTCTGTCGTAATCCTAATCCTAACCTATACTTTGTGTGGTATTTACGACATACTAATTTCCCTCCGCTAATCCTTTATTTTCCCAGCAATTATGAAGTTGCCGTTGTAAGGAACAATAGGTGTAAAGGCCTATATAAGGGACCCTTTATAATTATAAATTATAACACGCTGAGTTAAGCATAAAGTTCCTGAATTCTTACATTTAATGTATCTCGGCATTTTAAAAAATAATTACTTTGCTCGTTGAGCAATTGAGAGACACAGAGACGTTTTTAACTTTGTGAGTTAACCTTTGACCCATCAAAAGTTGAAATAACTGCCGTGGTAAACGCCACTGCAGCAGCAAGAAACAAAGAGATGTCTCGCTTGAGGGAGGTGCAATAGCGCGAAAACTTTTCCCGCAAGGGCTCCAGATTTACACTCTCTCTGTATGACAAAAATCTCTCTCGCAGGCAAGGTAAGCCCATCCAGTATATTCGCAAAGATTATTACATAATGAAGGCTTAAACACCAATATAGTATGATACTGCTCAATGAGATACAGCACTGTTACGTTCATCATGGCTAGTGATTGTTCTCATGAGCGATGATGGTGAGGAACTAGAATTAACAGACCGAATCCCTAACCTCTTGGATTTTAGAAATTGTGAAATAAATATAGGAATATTTGTGGTTTAATTCAATCTTACATCTATGCCAAACGTAGCATTCTTGTAGATAAAGCTCATGACGGCTCCTAAGATAAAGATTGTTGCGACCAAGATTTAAATGGTGCTTATTAGCTTCGAATTGGGAACCTGTAGCAGTGCTAGTAAGTCGATGGCGAATCACGGTTTGCGCCCACGTAAAACACATTGCCATTTGATGAAATTTTAGTAGCACTGTAGTGCTACAAAAATGGATTTATTATTTGGTACATCACAGCAGTTTTCAAGATGCAACAGAAAAATATATTATAAACTGAGCCCTTGTTATAATATTGTCACCGATCGCACTGTTGTGTGGAGCTGCCGCAAAGCCAGAGCTGGGCGCGAGGGCAGGAAAGAAAGAGACAGAGTGGCGCGCAGGCAGGAGTGCTGGACGCTGATACAATATAATGTTGTGGCGCACAGTTCCACTTTCTGCTAGTTTGATACAATAATATGGGTAGTTCAGGGTTGAGCAGAGAGGTTTCTCTCAGGGTATGCGTAAATATGTTTGAGAAGGATGGTTTGAATGACACTGTAATGCCCGTTTCAAACTGGTTAAATGACTGCTTCTTTTTTATCAGAACATCAAACTCGAAGTTGCCGACCAAGGGTCACCAATATCACTGTTTACTCGATAAAATATTATTCGTTCTTCATATATATATGAAACGACAAACATCTTCTCTCATCGCTTCTAGTCTGCCCTCGACCAAGACAGAAGAAGAGGACTGTCCTAATCGGCTCCAAGCCACGAACTGAATGTCCACAGCTGCGCGTGGGTGTGTGTGACTTTCACTTTCTCGAAGCCCTTTATTCAACCAAAGATTCCCTTTGTGACTATTTTGTCATGCCATTAATAAGGGTCCGAAGAATACCCTATTCAAACAAAGACTAGTGCTACGCTTTAGAACTCTGCTAAGGACACTGTTTGTTACGTTTCTTTTGTTAAAACGACTATTCACCCAACTGTTATTCGACTCAACTGCCCCTGCACGTGTTGTAACAAAGAACCAACATTCCTTTGAAATCCATCATGATTCTTTACTTATTTCAATCCTTTAATTTCGGTATCAACGCTTGCCAGGAAAGAGGGCACAGAGAGAGGTTCTAGAATTGTCCGACTTTCTGTTGCCGCCGCAATTGTTATCGAATGGATGGCGGCCCTAGAAACAATGACTGGGAGGTACAAATAGCAGCAAAGTGTGGGAAGGAGTCAGGGTGTAGTTGGGCTGAGCTGTGTGATGGTTATTGCGACAGTGGACATTTGAACTGTACCACAGTGATTCCTTTCATTTGTTTACTTGCGGCTGAGCACCGAGTCGACCTTGAAGACTGCTGTTTGTATGTCTCGTCTTTTTGCTGCCGCAAGGTTTGTACAAAGTTTCCGTTTACTGCCCTAAAGAGTGTTCCTACTATATAGCCCAATATGTTCTCTCTCATAAAGGGCTTTATTCTTTGTTATCAAAACGGCAGTGTCCTCAACTGTGAACTATATTGTACCTTTTGCAGTAGGAGTAGCTTTTTAATGCACCTTGATGCTCTGCAGTACTTCTGTGGTTTGATTTTCTAAGATACGGGAGGACTGAACCAACTCAGCTGTACAGAATTCACTCTCTTTTAGATTTTGTAAACTCTGTAAGTCACATACACTGCTCTGGCAAAATTTCACTTCATAGATTCTCAAGGTTATCATCAAATGACGCTATAGTTTTTATAATATCTTGTACACCCACTTTGAACATTAATTTGCAATTAATGTTAAAGAAAGTAGCAGAAGATCATATTCTTCTAATCCTTTGAATTCAAAACTGACCAAAATTAACACCGGGAATGTAATTTCTTTGACTCCATCAGCAACACAAAGCAAACCCATTTAAAATAACACATTACTTTTTCAATATACACAGGAGGAGAGAATTTTTAAATTAAATAGAGGGAAAATAGAACCAGTTGAGTATGGCAGTTAAAACAACACTTCTACGGTTTCCTGAGAAAACAAGCGAGAGATTTTTTGAAACTTGAAAGTGAAATGATTTGATAAGGCATTGAGTATTTCAGAATCTCAGAATACTGTAGATGGAGAATGAAAACAGGATGGTAAAAGAACAGGAACGAAGGGACCCAGTTGGATCACTAGGTCTATTTAATCAGAAGGAATAAACAGCATACGGAAGTTTTCATTTTTAAAAAGCAGTAGGAGAGTTTCTATCAAAACTACATATTTGCTTTTTTCACAGTCTTCCTCACTATAGTTAAAGTAGTTTCAAAAGAGTGAGTTTATAATTAAGCTAATAACCTTTATATTTCCCAAGTACACAGAAAATAATAAACAGTGCAATTTTTAAAATAGGATTATTTAAATAAGTCATGGACTGATAGGCGTGATACTGTGTTACAGCACGGATAGTACAAGAGACCCTTGGAGTTATGGATTGACAGTGGAGTTATTCATATATGCAAAATCCAACTCAAAATCATTTTAAATCAGTACAAATGCACAGGCAATTGTCATCTATAATGAAGTTAGCTCAAAAAGCACGGGAAGGTGATTGCGTAACTAAGGCCATACTCATTCCCTTAAGCTCATAATGACGCAGCCCATTTCACCTAGGAACACGGATAGGACATATAACTTGTTATCAGAAAGACATTAACACAAACAAACGAATAAATATAAATAAATGAGGTATACCAGAATAGATATGCCATAATGCTAGCATATACTCCGGAGACCGCCACAGTGACAAGGCCACTCTGCGAAGGTCGGTTAACTCCCTTTGCAATCCCTGTAAACAAACAACCTTATTCTATTGTCCCTTTTGCCCTCAAAGCAAATTTGGTGCCACCCAGTCGGAAACCAACCCATTGATAAAATCCCATGCTTGCTTCTGACAACAGTTTTCAAGATTTTGACCGTCGCTCAGAACGCATGCTTGCGCATAAATTTTTGCATACGGGCCGTTAGAGAAAGCGTCTCTGATATAAGATCCGAAACTTTAAATTCTGAACACTGATCTCAAGTGGGGATAGGTACCAGCCAATGAAAAATTTATATTTCTTCATGTGATTTTGCAAACTCCAAAAAATACCTATAGTGGGGGTAATTCAAAGTAATGGCGGAAAGTAGATTTTCTAGTAAGAATACTTCGGTTCTGAGATCTACATGAGACGGACGCGTATTCGGCGCCCCCTAACAAGTACTTTTCCGCGCCATTCACCGAGACAAAGTGCAATATCTAACAGTTATTCCAGTGAGCTTTGCGCAAAGAGTAACATATAGGGAAGACGGTAAATATATCTAGTTCGACTACGCAGTGCTACTGCCTCTGCGCACCACAACACAATATTGAGGCGGGATACAGTGACGCTAAACACGGCGACCTCATGGACGACGACTTTACGGTGGCGAGCAAAGGAGTCTAAAGATAACAATAAACTTCTGTCTACCAGATTCGAGGTATCATCATTCAACCCACAACCAGTCAAGACGCACCCACTCCTGAAGTACAGATGAGAGTTCTCATGCGGGAGCTACAAGTCACCTCGAACCGGTTACAATCTCCCTTTCCTTAACCTCCTCACGCCACCAATCCTTAAATGTGAGGCGTTGAGTACAAGGGAGAGCTCGACGTGGTTTTCTACGGGCCGGACCGCCTAAATAAACAGAAGCGCTAATATATAAATAGGAAGAACGCAACGACTTGCAGAGCGCTTACAATAAGGTGCTGTTTGTGTTACCATTTCAGCCTCTTTGATTCAGCCTTGACAAATTTCTGACCTTGTGACTTACTGTTTTGGGTTGGGTTTTCACTTGGGCGTCTTTGGGTCTTATCTTGGGATAAGTTGTTACATTTACTCACTGCTGACGCAAGAAGCATTACTCACTTGTTTCATAGCATTTGTTTTTGAGCCTTATATTTTTCCTAATAACGAGAAGGAGAAACGGAGGTCAGTTCCAGAGTGATTTTCTCTTCACTGTAACACCATTCTGTTTCTGAGCATATATCAGCTTTGTCTTGCTCAGGTATTGGATATGCTAATTAATAAAATTAGACAAAATATAACTCAATAAATGAACCTAAGAATCCAAAGTACCTTCTTGGGTTTGATTAACCCTTATAGGCATGCTACAAGTTGCATCAGAAAAGCTTGGCGAATGCCTCCATTAATCCTTGTTTCACATAAGCTTGCCCCGTATCTCTTAACGGTCACGTGACCTTATAACCTCTCATTGACTGCTATTGCAGTACAGACAGTTGTGCGCTAAAAATTAGTTCGTTATTTAACATGGTGATATATCTTTATATGTTGGAAGAGAATTGTCAAATTTATATTTTCGTAACTGCTTTAATTAAATATATTACACAACAGAGTTGATTTATATGAAATGCATGTTAATTGTTAAACGAAGTAAAGAGGAGATTCCTTTGCTCTCAGGCACATGGCACGATAGCACGTGATTTAGCGGTAGTGATCACATATTTGTTTATATGACTTATCACTGACCTTGTCTTGAACTAGATTAGTCATATATCGCAATTCGAAGCTGTGTTGTGCCGATTGCGAGAGATAAATTATTTTATTGATCGTTTATTGCTCGTGTATCGCACTTATTATATGTATAATGGCAGAGTCACAGATTAATGGCAGAGTGTACCGCCAGTTTTTCGCTGAAGCATCGCAAGGGAAAATCTTAACAAAGCGGCGAAAAAAGAATTGTGGTGTATGTGTTTAATGCACTCATAGAGAAGAATCCGACTTTGTCAGTGAGATAAGTCGAACAGCTGTGCTCTGAACTTACAGGTGTATTAGATGCGTAGGAACATCGCGACATGAAATTGAGACAAGAGGAAAACTTACCACTCCAGGGTCGATATTGCTGTGTGGCGAAGACGTTATTTAAGGACATTCAGATCGTACCGGGATACAAATCGCAAAATATACTACCTTGATGAGACTTGGTTGAATGAAGGACACACGACAAGTATGGCGTGACACGACTTTTAAGACTGAAAGACAAGCATTTTTGCAAGGTATGTGTGCTGGTTTTAAAAAATCCCAGTGGAAAAGGCTGAGGGCCTTTCATTATAAACTTGTTCCAGTTTCATTGTTCATTCATTCAGTTTCAACTTGCTCAGTTTCATTATAAACTTCATTACTTTTGCGTGCCTTCATATTCTTATTTGTATGATTTTATCTATCTTCCTGGCAATTATTATGACGTTTAATGCAGTTTTAAATTTGACGGGACGGCACCGGCTATGGCCTATGGCGTGAAAACATTAGCCAATTAGGATGAGGGGGAAGGTAGTTGCACGCGGAGTGATACATGTCAGCGGGGCAAGGTTATATGAAACAGAGATTAGTTTAAAACCGCTTACGCATTGAGAGCCATATCAACAAAAGTACCTTATCAAACAAATCACAGAGTGAAGCAGTGATGCACGTTACCACACAGTTTACTGAGTGAGTTTGAGAATGCATAACATTGCAAACTGGACCAATGTGTTAACACGGTGTTTTTCTTCAAGTTAGTGTAAGCGGTGGCAAGAGAGTCTCATAGAATGTTAGTACCAGTATTGAAATAGTGAACAAACATTATGTATTTGAATGGTTTAAACGCTTTAGAGACGGGGAGAATGTGTTACGGATGATCTGCTTTTAGGTCGAAGATTAACAATCACAATCGCAGTCAACATGGAATGAGTGCAACGGATGCTTTTGGATAAAAGGCATCTATCTTTAAAAATGACAGCAGAGAGAGATAAAAAGGTACAGTGTAAGCACTATTGTTGAGAAACACTCAGAGAAGAGGAAGATTTGTGCCCGGATTGCACCGCAAAAGCTAGCAGACCAGCAGAAGCAAACTCGAAAGGAAAGTTCTGGAGCTTTCATCGACGTAATTGGCTGCTATCTATATATTTTGCATACCATCATTACAGGAGATGAAAAGTCCAAACGATACGATCCAGAGACTAAGCGACAATTAATGGCACGGTGTTCATCGTTTCCCCCCCACAAAAAGAAATCGGCTAGCAAAATCCAAGGTTAAGACAAAATTGATCGCGTTTTTCTGCTGCAACAGCTTGACCCATCATGAATTTCCACCTAAGGGTCAAACTTAACGTTTATAAGGAAGCTTTGCAAAAACTGCTGCAGCGCATCTATCCGAACTTGACCAGGTGGGGAACGGACTTTCCTCTACAACACCCATCTACACACTGTCATCCGCAAGTTGAACTTTCTCGCTCGACGCAAATGATTATCCTTCAACATCCTCTTTATTCTCCAGATTTGACACCGCTATTTTTTTTTTCCGCCTGAAATTAACCCTGAAATTCTTAGGCTACGTAGGGTAGGTATCAAATACGCGCGACTATGATGCTGGAAGCGATTCTATAAAAAACAAAGGCTAACAATTTCCAAAAACTTTACAACCGATATTAGAGGTGTACTGTAGCTAATGGTGATTATTTTAAAAGCCAGAAAACGTATTTTCTTTGTAAGCCGTGTTCCTTTTATTTTCTGAGTCCATTCATCGAACTTTTCTGAAGCCTGTTGTAGAGACCTTTGCAAGGCTTGATTTGCGCCTTTTCGATAGATTAGTGCATTTCCTGAAGAGCTGAAGAGTGTTAGAAGACTGTGCTATTATACATATTATGATCATAGCCGAAAACCTGTAATTCCAGCTCTTAAAGATCACGATAAAATCTATTCCTCTCAGAAATACGTACCTGGTGGAAAGGGTAGAAATATCATCTATGTTTATACAAAGATAAATGACAAATTATAACCGGTTTTGTCTCTCAACAGAAGAAACAAAAACTGATGTTACATATACATGACCTTTATCGAAGCCTACTATCATTTATTTCTTTAGTATATAGCTGATACAAACAGTTCCTCCTATTTCATGTTAATCAAAATAAAACCTTTGCAAAACTAAGTTATTTATAATTTTTAAGGTAAAACGAGAATAGAGAAAGCTAAAGATACCCAGGACTTCGAAATTTGGTCACTATAAGTTGGCCTATAACTTCCATAATCTCTCCAGTCGTTATAAAAAAACTGAAGAGAAGTTTCTTTAATAACCGAATATTTTAAATCTGTTTTTCTTAACAGTTCAGCATTTTATTAAACCTAGTAATAAGTTGATGTAATAGCCATGGCTATCAAAGAGGATTTTAAGTTTTGAAACTACTACCAGAATTGTGGAGTTGTTTTTGAGATCACCGTACATTTCATACGCACAATATACACACACATTTCTTCTTTATGATATTAATATAGATTACGTGATACACACCGTAGTTTATGGTATGTTTTTGCGCATTTCAATCCCTAAGTTCTCGCGCTAGAGTGAAGGTTGTAAAATACACATGTAAACCTATGGAATATTGCAGTGCCTACGGCGTAGTTACTAGGAGCGAACTCCGGTCTGAGCTCTGACAGGAATGTGGCAGCCATTAGAGGCCACAGGCGTTGTTTCTACTCTTGCAATTTTCCCTTAGGGCTATCCCTTGACAAGGTGTTGTCTGGAAGAAATTCTCGAGTTGGCGGCTGTTGAAGTATGCAGAGTGTTTACAGTCTTGTGCCAAAATAACGGTTTTTGCGCACACGCTGTTTATCGTCGTGTGAGAATAAAGAATGCTTTGGCCAGATATTTGCAATGAAAATGAAAACAAAAGCTGGAAACGACAGCACCTTTGATCACATCTCATAAACTGTTAAATCCGTCACATATTCTTTTGATTCAAACGTAAAGGTTTTAAATTATTTATAGTTGTCGCACTTCTATGTAAATATTTACAAGAGAATAGAAGTGAGTGTTTCTCATTGGCCTTTTATTTCATGTTTTCGGTGAGTTTACAGGGGGTTACTGTGCGCCTATACAGGCAAACCTTGTTGTAGTCAATGAGAAAATAGTGTAAACATTTGTATAAAAGGTTTTTATTGGATTCTCGAAATAGTTCAATATGGGTTTGTGTACTCTTTATCCTTGCGAACTTAAATAGGTTGCTGTCCATCATCAGCATGAACTAGTTGGTGAAATTATGCCTCTTGCATCATATTGAAATATGGAATCTCACTTGGTGTAAATGTACAGAAACTCTCAAATGTTGCTGATTGTTGATTATTGCAAATTACTGAACTTTCAATTTTGAACAAACTTTGAGGGTACCGCCTACGGGGCTTTGCATTACGCTTATGTGAAGCGATGAAGCTACAGCGATGAGATCTTCCCCACTCTATACGGTATGTTTCTACCTTTATCCCTTTCATGCATATCTTTACTTGTTACTATATACAGGGTGTTAATGAGCTACACCGAAATAATTTCAGCGATTGTAAACTGATTGCAATTTGAGATAGGCAATGCATGGTCTGAAGCTAAACATGACGCAGTTAATTGCGTTAATCTAATTGATATTTTATGCTGATAAGTTGGTATTTAAATAAGCTGAGCTAAATTATTGAATTATAATTTCTTGAAAACTGCTTCCCAGGTATAGAAATATCGATTTTTAGTAGATCGTTACTGGCGTTCTCAAGATTTAATGCCTCATAGATCACTTTAAACTCGAACTAATCACCAGCCAGTGCGACACTAAACCCCTTGCATCATAATCTATTCTAGTGATCTTACTGTAACTGCTGTGGTGGCCAAATTCTGTCTTTTGGTTATTTTTTTTTTTCGTCTTTTTATACACAAATTCTCATAGGAAAATATGTTATGATACGTAACTACCTGCTCGAACAATAGCAGCAGGTGAAGTTATTAAACACACACACAAGGTATTTTGTAAAGATTACGACAGCCTTTACATCAATGCGAAGTCGTCAACTTTGCACTGAAAACACAGGTTGCAATTCCGAGCAGTTCCTATAAACCTGACGTAAAGGGTTGTATTTACTTTTTATTTTATGTAAATTCGTTCACTCGTAAAACCACCTCCCATTTAGACGTACAGCATGGTGAAGTACTAAACAGCATTCAATCTTTTTAGAAAAAATATGTAATTAATTGCACGAAAAGGTGAAATTAAAACCCAAAATGCATACACTTATACCAGAATTAAAAGCTTAGACAAAATATTAAGGAGGCAACCAAACGAACAAACAAATCAGCAAAACAAAAGTGAAAAAAGCAGTAAAAAGAAAAACACCTCAAGGAGACTCGAACTCGCTTACCTTTCACTTGAAAGCGAATGTCATAACCATTGCGCCAGATGGAGAGCTTCGACATACTTTTTCACTTTCGCAACTTGTACGCTCAAGTTGTATCATAATTAGCAGTGGCGCACTGGCACTTTAAAAACTTATAGCCGTAACTTCCACATTTGAACCAACATGCCATAAGTCTCCTATTTCAAATTACTTGTTTGAGATATATCTACTTGCTCTGAAAATATTTTGGAGTAGTTCATTAACATTCTGTGTATAGTAAAAAAAGTAAAAGCATTGTTGTATGTAACTCAAACAGATTCTTTTAAAATATTAATTGATTTTTCATGATGTCTAATTACATACTTTAGCTCTTGATTATACTGGATATAAAAGTTGCAAGAAGAGAAGATGAAATGTATAAATTTGTAGAGAATTTTTATATCAAGAAATTCACCACATTGACAGGTTTCTTATTCTATTAGCACTTTTTAATTTTACATGGCTAGAAACACAGCGCACTATTAGACGTATATCTATCCATTTGTTTTATAACAATGTTAGCTAAAAGAAAAAAACTGATGGATTATTATATAGTAGAGCAGGAAATAGCATCAGTAGAGCTGTTGTTTTCATCTTCTACATATGCCTGATATCTGCTGCAGAAGCTCCCGTCACAAAGTCAATGTATTTGCTTCGGTCTCTCTTTTAATTTCCCAGAATTTATCTTCCAATTATAAATGAAACTGAACGAAACAGTAGGTACGTCATGACGTCGTTGGAATATCAGCAGGTTTGGAACCATCCACTCAGACTTCACTTGCAGAACAAAGCAATTTAGTTGTTTCTTGACATCTCTGATTCAAATGCTTAAAAAAGAGTTTTCCCAAAATTTATTGTGCGTAACATAAAAATCAAAATGGTATTAACTCTCAGTAATTAATCATTTTAATGAAGTTTATACACAAGCCTCATGTATGCTGGAAGGTGACCAGAGATTATGCTTTCGGTTCTTTATTTAAATTCTTATAGGTGATGGCATAATTTCATACACAATAGTCTGAAGTTAATAAATGTATTTTTCAACTTTCTTTACTAAGATAACTAGGTGAAGTATTGCATTCTACCCAAAAACTAGCTATTGGCTAATGGCATTTCGTTGAATATGTTTTGGGGCTCTCTGAATGTTTTTAAAGAAAGCATTTGCGGAAAAATGTCGTGTATGTGACGTCTCGAATTAACTCTCAATAATTAATATTTTAATGAAGTTTATACACAAGCCTCATGTAAGCGGGAAGGTGACCAGAGATTATGCTTTCGGTTCTTTATTTAGATTCTTATAGGTGATAATTTCATAATTTCATTCACAATACTTTGAAGTTAATAAATATCTTTTTCGACTTTCTTTACTAAGATAACTAAGGGAAGTATTGCATCCTACCCAAAAACTATTTATTGACTACTGGCATTTCGTTGGATATGTTTTGGGGCTCTCTGAAATTTTTTAAACTATCGTGTGTGTGACGTCACAAAATAATTGAAACGAAGAGTTAGTACTTACCAAAACTTGCTATTTAAGTTCAATATCTTCTAACGATACACCACGAAGATTTCTCCCACCCCAGATTAATCTTTATATGAAACATTTTGTGAAAATTTTGATTTTTATGAATAATTTATTAGAAATTAATTTTTCTTTCACACTAGCCATGTGTAAGCTAAAGTATGGAAAGATAGAGTCGGACTGAAAAATTAAATGCCATAGCCGGCATTTGAACCACTGATCTTCTGGCCTCCGTCCAGCCCCTCTAACTTTTGAGCTACAATGGCCAACGAGCCGATATGACATTGAATAATGGCACGTTGGCCATAGTAGCTCAAGGGTTAGAGCGGCTGGACGGCAACCAGAAGATCCGTGGTTCAGATGCCGGCTATGGCATTTAATTTTTCAGTATGACTCAATCTTTCCAATAATTTATTATTTTATTTATATGATTTATTACTCACTCTCAGTAGCTTGTTTCTGTTTCTCCATATTATATTTAATGTTTTCTTATATATAATGAGAAAGTTTATTACTTCATATATTTATTCTTTCTCCCACCTTTATCATTTGCCTGTATCTTCTTTGATTTTCATCACATTTCTTTTAACCATCTTAACGTATTTTTTCTAAACGAGTTTCTGTTTTTATATAAACGTTGAATCTTAACTTAAAAAGATTCATTTTGTAAAACTTGGCAAAACTTTTGGATTAAAATACCCTAAGTTTAAAATATTTTTATAATAATAGAAATACTATTTTACATTTTCTGGGAATGTCCTAAGAAGTCCTCTTCATTCGTCTTAACTGGAAGACCGTAAGAAGTACACAAAATATTACTACAATTTATGTAATTGTATACAGTTTTGTAATAGTTTTTTGTGAAGTAAATCATTTTCGAGACATTCTTTGGTCTCTTTTTTAATTTTTTATACTTTCTGAAGCACATATGTAGCTCGAATTTCAAAGGTGTCATATAGAAACCAGCATATAAAATCTTCTATAGTTGCTTACAGACTCAATTCTCATGTTACAGTTGCTATTACAAAATATCACAGTGATGTATATCTCAATTAACATGAAATAGAGGAATAAGCCCTTATAAAAGCAATTTGCACAGTAGTAAAGAAAGTCAAATAGGTGCAACAATGATTTGTCTTGCAATAAATGCCCCATTTACACTGGAACTATAATTGATAGAAGGATGAAATGTTAATTATAAGTAATAATTATGGCATTATATTTATAAAATCTACCACTTGAGCCATCTTATGCGTACAAGTGTTTGGTCGCAAGTAATTATCCTGCTTAAAAATCTCACTTAGAAATCCGAATTATTTTGAAAAATAAGATTTTTCGTCCTTTGTTCATAAATTAGATCAGTTTATTTAAAATAATCTATGTGTATCCTGTAAATTTTTAAAATAATATCCTCAATGTCTTCTGGTAATAAGGGCTCTTGAAATAACGGAATTTAACGTGGACAGTAAAGGCTTGTTTTGCAGAAGAAATGATATCGTTTTAATGTAAATTTATGTTAAGGAATTAATGCTTAAAGAATTAATCCTTTTAAACACATTACTCCGGTATATGGGTAATTTTAATTAATTAGAGCCAACTGAAAAATTCAATGCCACGGCCGGGATTTGAACATCGGATCTCCTGGTTTCCGTCCAGTCGTTCTAGCCCCTTCAGCTACCATGGCCAACGTGCCGTCCTGACATTAAATTCTCCAATTGACTCATTATTTTTCCCGGTAGACCACTTAGAGTTCTCATATTCGAGATAAAGTCGCCACAAATGTTTATCTATAATGATTCAATTGGAAAATTTAATGTCAGGACGGCACGTTGGCCACGGTAGCTCAATGGGTTAGAGTGACTGGACGGAAACCAGGAGATCCGTGGTTCAAATCCCGGCCGTGGCATTGAAATTTTCAGTTGCCTCTAATTAATTAAAATCACCCATATACCGGAGTAATGTATTTAAAATAATTAATTCTTTAGGGATTAATCCCTCAATATAAATTTACATTAAAAATATTCAGCGATAAAAATCATGGTATTTAAGTACTTACATAGTAAGTCGCCACAAATGTTTATCTTGAATATGAGAACTCTAAGTGGTCTACCGGGAAATATAATGAGTCAATTGGAGAATTTAATGTCAGGACGGACGTTGGCCATGGTAGCTGAAGGGGCTAGAACGACTGGACGGAGATCCGTTGTTCAAATCCCGGCCGTGGCATTGAATTTTCCAGTTGGCTCTAATTAATTAATGATATCGTTCCTGGTGTCTATTTATATCGTAATCACTGATATATTGTTTTTCATAACTTCTAGCTAATTTACTTTATTTATTCATATGTTATAGTAACTATAGGAAGTATTATTTTACAAAAATTCGATAACGAAATTTCATCGTAGTTCTTAGAAAAAAAAGTGTACGTGTATGCAATGTGTGATTGTAAACGCATGAGCAATATAATGAAAAATAAATATTGTTTTATTTTAACATATATTGAAATTGTGTCTAAAAGGAAATAGAACTAATTAGTAAATAAGAAAAATAAAAATAAAATCAGTAAAACCTTTTACTAAAAAGTAGAAGTTATTTTCCTACGATAAACTGTAATAAGCAAATGCAGTGTTTGAAATAAAACTGATGTCTGCAATGCCCATATAAAATACCTGAATGGTGATTGCTTAATTTCTGCATTTGTGAAAGGTAGGAGTCAGGTTATATGGATTATTGCACGTCACTGCCTGGAGTACCATTGTCTCTCAAATAATTTGCCTTCTGTCAAGGAACTCATTCTCTTTCCCGCGTAAAATCCTGCTATCCATTCCCCACAGTTGACGTGGAGAAAGACAAACCTTTTTCCGCTCTTTGCAGTGCCAGTAAGGATGATAAAACTGTAATCTGGCTCGATTCTCTATTCATCCCGTTCACAAGCGAGCACCTGCCGTCTACCTCCATTGTATGGCTTTGTGAAACAGTCGCTGGATTCAAGAAGGTCATGAAATGAAGTAGGAATCAAATGAACCAGAGTAGAGCGTCCGTCTTGGAGAAGAGATCGTATAAGTCAAACAAGACTTAGTTCTGGGGGGGGGGGGAATGCGAAAATTGGCGAAGATTACTCTATTAGTATGTTTTGTACTTTTATAAATTGGAATTCCATCTTTAAGGTAGCATATACTTTACCATTATAGCTACAACACATATTTTAAAAATAGTACTGCACCTGCCATTTTATTCTATAAATTCTGTACCTTATTGCTTGAAATATTCATACGTAGCTCCTAGAAATATTTTAGTAGATAGGTAAACTTAAGCCATGACTTAAAGAAATTTTTTTCTGTAAATGTTTATTACTTTAACACTGCAGTTTGTGTATGATCCAATAATCCTATCTGTAAGAAAATTAATAAATAAAAGTCGGCCAGTGAACTTAAAAAGAAAGCGTAAAATATTTCAGTCCGACATCTTAAGTGATTTCTGATATAATATGTCGATGATAAATTTAGCAAATTTAATATAGGTGGGATAGGATTCCTAATCTCCCTTTACATAGATACCTTTAAATGAATATTCCAATTCATATAACTTGGTTAACTGGTTTTAAAGCCCGGTGTTATTTACGTAGCTTGAACGTTTATACCGCTCGCAAAAGTTAAAGGCAGTGCTGGCCAGTGCTCGTGCAGAGCGCTGTTGCCAAGCGTAGTGCGTATACCGGCAGAGATTCTGTACAGATGTATTATTTTATCTTGACAGGAATCCTGCACGGTAGGGATAACTAGCAACTGACGCCACAATGCGTCACACGCGTAAGATTACGAGACGGGAGGGTGGTGCATAAGGTGTCTAAAACAAATTTCATTCTCGAAGCCAGTTTTGCAGCTCTTATAAACTAAGTTGTAATTCTTACTATGGTAGAAATGTCCACGCTTTTGTTGGATCTTAAATAGTACATAGACATTTGGAACTAAACCCTGTTCTCCTCCAGCAGGCATGATAAACAACTGTCAGCCTTTCAATATCGCTGCAGAGTCCCCTGTAACGTATTTCACTCCAGGCATATGGTCCAGTATGTGCTGTATTTATATAAGTTTCATCCAGATAAACTATACAAACATCACTTCGATATCTCCGAATATTTCGTAAATACTTAAACCTTTTGCACGTATGGTGCGATTCGATTAAAATTTGTCTGTCACGCTTAGTTTCTTTTTTTCCATATAATCCTAGCTCCAAAAGAACTCTTCTTAATGTTCAGACACTGCCTTGGAAGTCAGTAGAATTTTTAGCTTCATAAGCACTTTCTTCCAAGTTGGTCTTTGTTTTTCTGTGCTTTAAAAATTATTCATAGTTCGCCTAACTACTTCTGAATTAAAACATCCAAATTGGATTTTGTGCGTGTTCTTAATCTTTGTTTACTGGGCATAGAGAAGGACGTTGTTGCACTAGCACTAATGGCTTTTCTTTCCTTAATAACTCACCTAAACTGCTTTCAGACACAACTGTAGCCTCAGATACCTTACCCCAGATTTTTATAGCTGACCCAGAACATTATTCCGTTTTTATAAATCTGTGTATATTGGTTATTACTTCTCGTGTTTTAAAAGTAGCACTTTATTTCCTAATGTGCTGCTAGGAGGCGGCATAAATGCTCTCTTGGAACCAGGAGACAAGCACATTTTGAAACAAGCTGTAGTTTTACCGAGTAGCTCTGCACGTGTTTAGTTGCTCGCAACTGGTACGCAACTGACCTGCCCTCCCCTCCAGTTGCAACCGTTCTGAGGTGGACTCGTCCAGATACCACTGCGTATCGCTCTGCACTTTTCAAGATAAAAAATGCATCTGTACGTAAGAGCACGTTTTACACGCCAGCAAACGTTCTGCCTATTTCCTCCGAAATGAAACAACACATTAAGTATTCCTAAAACATTCAAATCTTACCTTGGCACACGTCACAGCAGTGGAACAGCAAGCACGGTTTCCAATCCAGCAGCTCCCTTTCCAAATTTTTGGGTCTTACCTGGACATTGAAATACAGGTAGGCTCCCTTTTTCTGAGGATGAAGCTGCTTCACTACAAATTCATAACACTGTGTGTACAATACCTACACCACACGCTTCCACAGTTAATTGCTGGGTTTTTTAAACATCTGCATTTGTCCTATATTCTGGATTGGAGTGCTTTTGTAAAAACTTGTTCACATTAAATATAAATTATCTGTCCTGAGAATGAATCAGTTCACGTTTGTTGATCGAAAAATCACTTGTTCCGGCTTCGAGGGACATATTCAAGCACTCGGATCACAAACATTGGAGAAAATATATTTGTATAGTAATTTAATGTAAGATTAACAATATTTGATCTTGAATTCGACACACGACTTAACTTTGCCATTCACTTTAATAAAATAATACCCTACTATTCTGAAAACAAGCTGAATAATAACTCAGTCTGTTTCAAACTGCTTTGATTTCTATTTTCATAGTAGTGCACTGTTTATTTATACTTGAGATAAGTGCTGTGAGGAAGGAATAGTGTTGTTTTTCAGGCTTATTTCTATTGAATGGATGTATATTGGTTAACCATAACTATATGAAGATAAAACGTGCATCTCTCGCGTTCTATGTATGGGGATTTTTATACGATCACGATCATAAAATAAAATTCTTTCTAATTATAAGATTGGCAGCTGTCATTTTCAAATGTTTATCCGAGCGTAATTAATGAAGTTTATGTTCTCAATTCAGGTGCGTGAGATGTATGTACCACATTCGGTAGCGCTGGTAGGAGTGGCAAACATAAAATTCACTGGAGTCTGCAGTACGACTCGCCATGCCTTTAACTTGTGCGAAGATTATAATTAAACCAAACCAGAAGCTTAACTGCAGGAACTGTTTTGTAATATTCTGGTTAAGTTAAATCGTAGTGTAATGGTATTATTATTCCTGGAGCCTAAGAAAAGAGCAACATTACTGATCTTATTCTTCTTCCTCCTCCTCTTCTCAAAGGTATATCCGTTTAGTAGTAACAGAGTAAAAATGACAGTACTCGATTAATACTAAACGCAATGGTTTATGACGTAAATTTAACGTCATACGTTACCACTTAAAAGAAAAATAGTAATGTTTGCTGTAACAGAACTCGTAGCAATTTTGTACATTGACAAATTTACTTGACATTTTGTTCTGAATAGTAACGAGGTGCTTTAATTGGTAATGATCAAATTTATAATGTGATTGTAACTGCTCACGATTTTACTATAATTTTCTGTATATATCTATTCTACAATTTTTTCATAAACCAGTTTTTCTATTTACTTAAAGGTAAAAGTGTCCTAAATTGAATATATTCTCGTTGTGTGTAGAAGGCTTCGCGACAGGCATTTAATGCTTTTGGAACTTGTACTTATATTTACGTGATGCATAGATAAAATGATTACACGCCCTAGTTTTTATGTCTAGCTTAATTTGCAATCATGTATTGCTATTTCAACAGAAGTCCAATAATAGAAGATATGGGTTTACAGTTTGTGTATAAGGTTTATATATTGAATTAGCATATAGGTTACACTAATCGAGAGAGATGTTACCTTAAGGTGGCTCATCATTTAAAATTAACAAGCAACACAATTTGTTTGTGTATTTATTAGGCATTTGTTTGTCTGTTTGTTTATTTATTCTTGAGAGCTTTGTTCATTAACATTGTCAAACATCTCAAGGCATTTTTCATAATATAAATATCTCAGTCAGAATTAATTAATTTCAATAAAGAAGCATAATTTTAAAATTGGTAAATGGTTCGTGCACAATACGCATTAGGCCTGTTCCGTCTCCACTTTGTTTTTTATTGAAATTGTTCTTTCCATCCCTTCCTGGGATATTCAATAGCACGTCGTTCTTTTGAATCTATAGTTACTACCATCTGAGTGTACGATTGAAATCCAATCTATAGACATTGGAACCCCGTTCTAACCTACCTCTATCCATTGTATCTATTGCACTGGCTACTCCCAAGTTCTTCGTGAATTATGGAATTGATCTATGATCTCATTACTGTATTTTCTGCTATAACTATTCTTGATATTTGTGGTCATAAAATTAAGCTATAAATAATATGAAGTAGACGCCTTATAAGGAAATTATGCTGCAGTTTTGCCCAGCGTTTCTCCTACTTTTTATTTAGAAAACACTGATACCTGCCATTTTGCTTTATTTTCGTGTGTAATCACACAGAGCCCTCTGACTTAAATTACTAGAAGATACATGACGCTATTCACTTCTAGATGTCAAAGTGAAATGTATCATCATTAATCTGAAAGAGGGTGTTCAAATTGTATGGGTCTTCTTAACACTGATAAAGTTGATTATAAAACTTTTTAAATTATATTTTCTTAGCTTTATAACTGACTTCATCCATTAAGTGAATTTTTCATCTAAACGTTCTTTAGTCTCTCTGGGCAAGAAAATATATTTTGAAAAATTCTGTCAAAGGTATTATTTACACTCATTAATTTGATTTTTCTTTAATCTTTGCCACTTTAAACCGCTGCAGATAATAATCATGTAATGATATTTGAATAATGAGTAACTATATGAAGTAGGAGACAAATAATTAAAATAAATTTAAGAACAACTGAAGAACAACTTAGTGGAGAAACGTAGCCGAGGTGGTTAAAGTGCTGAATAGTGAACCAGAGGAATCAGGTTAAAATCTCAAAAGACCGTGCTCCGGGCAAGGATCCACTAGATAGATTTTCCTCCGGTGCTCATACCCCAACAGAGCCTCGGAAATATTTTTTCCCAAATTTCTCTAAATATTTATTTATTCATTCATCTGATGTATCATCTCTGTGCGCCACATACGAGGGTGGTCTGAAAAGTTTCCGGCCTCAACGTACATATGGCAGCACTTCAAAATAAAAGCTAGTGCATTTCGTTGTTCATCTATTGACAGTTACTCACAAAAGTCTCAGACTTTTGGACGCTCACTTGTTATGTAACAATTGTTTGAGTGAATTGATGTGAGTGCTTTTATGAAAATGGACAAAATCGAGTATCGAGCTGTCATTAAATATTTGATTTTGAAAGGCACTAAGCCTACGCAAATAAAAATGAGTTGGATTTCGTGTATGGGGACTGCACCATCATTTACCATAGTGAAATTTTGGGCAGCTGAGTTTAAACGTGGACGTAAGAGCTTGGGAAATGATGAACGTTTGGGACGTCCAAAAACTGCAACGACCGACGAAAACATCGCCAAAGTTCACCAAATGGTGCTAGACGACCGCCGAATTAAAGTGAGAGGTATAGCAGAGGCGATGAACATGTTAAAAGAACATGTATGTCACTTACTAAATAAACATTTAAACATGAGAAAGCTATCCACGCGTTGGGTGCCGCGTTTTCTCACGTTAGACCAAAAACGTGTTCGTATGAACATTTCTAACGCTCTGTTGGCGTAGTTTAGGCGCAATAAATCCGAGTTTTGGCGCCGATTAATTACTGTAGATGAAACTTGGGTACAACATTATACGCCCGAAACAAAAATACAGTCCACACCGTGGACTGCAAAGGGGGAACCGGCTCCAAAAAAGCAAAAACTGTTTTTTTTTTCGGCTGCGAAAGTGGTGGTGACTGTTTTTGGGATAGTCATGGAGTTATTTTAATCGATTATCTTCAAAAAGGAATACCCATTACAGGAGCATATTACACATAATTACTTGACAAGCTGAAGACAGAACTTGTAGAAAAACGGCCACTTTTGCAGAAAAAGAAAATCCTGTTTTGCCAAGACAACGCACCGTCTCACACCTCTGCAGTTGCAATGGCGAAAATCCACGAATTACGGTTTGAGCTGCTTGACCATCCATCTTACTCATCAGATCTAGACCCAAGCGACTTCGTTTTATTGCCTCATTTGGAAAGCTTGGAGGACAAAGGTTTTCATCAAATGAAGAGGCAATCACTTTCTTGAACAATTATGTTGCAGAGAAAAACACCGAGTACTATTGGATGGGTTACAGAGATGGGAGCATCGCTGGGAGAAGTGTGTAGAGTAACAAGGAGACTATATTGAAAAATACAAAAAATAAAAAATCTTAAAAAAATGTGTTTTGTCTTTATTAGGTCGGAAACTTTTCAGACCACCCTCGCATATATGGAGCCGCGTGTAATGGGGAGGAATATGTACACTATTAGAAAGAAATAATAGGTAGAGAAAGCATCCTTTAATAAAAAGTTTGAACATTTGGAAACAATAATTATATGGGTGCTTAAAAGGCGGCTAAATAATAATTTGACTTTTAAGAACATCTCCATAAATGTTAGAGGCACACTACAAAATAAGGGTATTGCGAAATGAAAAGGAAACAAAGATTAGAGGCGCTCTTTGAGAGCTTTGATGGCATTAATCTGAAAAGCTCGAGCCACTACCTAGTTGTCTATGCAACAACATGAAAAGCAACTGACACACTATTCCTACAAAAAGAACTAGTATGTTGAAACGTTTGTCACAATACCTTTGGATTACAGGTTATCATCTACACAAAGCTAAAAGTTAAATATCTATTTTTGTCTTCTGCATCTGCGCTTGATATAACGTCGAGTTTCGTGTCATTTTAGAATACTTGAATTTTCGTTTTATCATCGGTGCTGACAGAGAGAATAAAGAGGGAGAGAGGTAGGTAGGGACAGGAAAAAAAGAGATTAGTCTTCTGTCTTCCTACTCCACTTTCCTCATACACATGCCTGCCCGCTTCACAGCCCTTGATCCCTTTTTAAGCCGGTTATTTCATATTCTGTTTTCTTTACATCTCCGCCTTGTTTATTTGTACTGTTTAGCTACCCGTGCCTCTCTTCAGCCGAGGGCTGAATTCGCACCTTCTGGTTGAAGCAGTGGTTTTGTTTCATACGCTCGTCTATTTATTCAGTCACAACCCAAACACGGAGAGGAATACACAATAATTGTCAATCCGCCTGGTTCGCTATTGGCCGTTGTCCAAGTATCTAAAAATATATTCCTGGGGATTAATTTGGTAATATATCGTGATTCCTAGACAACAAAATAACAAAGAAAACGTCTGTTGGGATTACAGTTCGCGATCTGTGTAATGCTGACACAGAAATGATTCATTAGAAATGAAATACATTTACCTCTGAATATATGGATTGCAGGACTTCATTTTATAACTATAATGGAACCTTTGTCCACCTCTGTAGCGTAGGTGACAGCGTGTCTTACGTTCAAGTGGTCCGAAGTTCCAATCTTGGTCAGGGTGAGCTATTTCGATAAGGTTTTCTCCACGGTTTCCCTTATCCTGAAAGGTGAATGTCGGGTAACTCTAAGCCTAAAAGGCTAATTTGAACATCGTCAGATATGACAACGTTGAAGTATGTAAAAGATAAGTGTTGTAAAACGGCTTCTTAATTTCAGTTCATGAATTAGTAAAAGATATAACAAGATTCATAAATCCTATTTTGAGAATTCCATGAAATAAAAAACAGTTGCGCAACTCCTCAGGGGGATATCTGTGAAAGCCAATGGCTGGTTACATTTTATTCCAAAAATATGCACATAAAACAAACATAAGATGGAGCGTAAAAAACGACATTCTCAACTAAATGCAATGCTACAAGCAAGTTATATTTATTTCTTTAATTGTAATTTATTTTATGTAATAGTACACATGCATGAAAAATTTAAAAACAAAACCTGTAAATAAACTTCATTTTAATCCTGGGAATATATTCCTCAGCAAGACAAGATACAAATCAAACATTACATAAAGGTAAACATAAAAATAAAAATCAAATACCCAAGCCTTTGAATTTTCAAACCTTTTAATCGTGTTTTTCTAAGAAAATATATTTATATTTCCTTTGTTATTATGTTTTATTAATGTTTCTAACAGAATAACTATATAAAGTGAGAAACGAAATCAGGTATGTCAACAATTGAGTTCATTATTTTCTCGATGCTCACAGATTGTGAATATTTTCCAAAAATTGATCATCCGGAAGTACGGAGTCCTTAAAGTTGCCAGTTTTTCCTCTATTGCGCTGTGTAATTTAAGTTTTGTTGCATTATTTGTATACAATGCAGCTGTTATGTTGTTTCTAAAACATAGAACAAAAGAGAAGGTAAAAAAGTTTACAAAAATGTCATTCCAACGGAGAATTCTACCACCGCCAAAGATAAACATACTGGTTAATCAGTGTTTCGAAACGTTATAAGATATGAGATCAAGAAAATTAGAGGTTGCACCGATGTTTAACATTCTTTTGCACATCTTCAGGGGTATTTCTTCCGTGAATATTCATAGCCAAGATTGTCCACTTTACAAAGGAAGTAAAGGGAAGTATTAACCATTAATGTCCTCTATATTATTGCGTCATTTTATAATTTTATGAAGAACGAGTAAGGGGGAAGGAAGTAAATAAAAAGCTAACCGAACCTACACTATCAACTTAGCCAGCTTCTGTATTACGAGGGCTGCTCCATAAAGAATGATTATAATTTTCTACAGTCATAACTTTTTGCACTAACATTCAATCTTATATTATTGTTACCTTAATGTGAAACAAACACGCTGTAGTAGTTTCATTGTTGGTATTCCTGGTCCCCGCCTGTGAGAACCAGGCAAGTTCAGACATGTTCAGTATCGCTTACCGCTGCAATAGAGGTAACACGCGAGGAACCATATGCGGCTTTGAAATTCTGATTTCGTCTCAACAAATCTTCAGTTGAGGCCTATACAATGTTACAGCAGGTCTATGGAGAGTCTGTTCTTCCCTATAGCACAGATCGAAGGTGGTTTAAAAGTGTTTAAAAAAGGAAGACAATTTCAAATGGACCCGGTGCTCCAGTTACTGCTCTTACGGAAGAAAATATCAACACTGTTGCTGCCATTGTGGGAGAGAATACTGAACATTTCATTGGGTGCCATCCACACCTTGGTGACAAACATTACACATGAGACGTGTTTGTGCGCTAAAAGTTCCAAGACTGTTGATTCCCCAACAAGAGGACATTCGCATACAGGTCTGCATGCAGTTAAAGTTCATGATAGAGGAAGATCCGGAGTTTCTTTCAAACGCAATCAATTTTGATGAAACTTGGCTACATCATTTTAATCCTGAGAGCAAACAGCAAAGCTCAGTGTCGAAATCTCCTTAATCACCAACCACCCAAAAAAGTAAAAGTGGTTGCTTCTGCTGGGAAAGTTATGGTAATCTCATTCTTTGATATTCATGGAATGGTTTATCAGCATGTTGTACCTGTACACACATCAGTAACTGGACAATACTACAGGGATGTCCTGAAAACATTGCAAGTCCATGTCAGGCTCAAAAGACCACATTTCCGTGAAGCAGGCTGGATGCTGCACCACGATAATGCGCGGCCGCATATTGCCAATGTTGTTGCTGAATATGTTGCAAAAATCAACGTGAAGTGCATGCCTCACCCTCCTTATAGTCCGGATTTAGCCCCATGTGATTTTTTTCTATTCTCTAACTTGAAGAAACGCCTACGTGGGAGAGGCTCCGTGGTGAAGGCTGCGGAGGCGATTTTGAAGGATTTCTCAAAAAAATGTTTTCCAGCATGTCTTTGAAGACTGGCAGAAATGCTGGGACAGGTGCGTCGCATTTAGGGAGATATTTTGAGGACCATCAAAATTATGAATAAATGCACACTGTGGTCATTCTTTATTGAATAGCCGTCTTATTTATAGTGAAGGAATTTCAAATAAATATTCGCTTAGTGTATCATCATTTTGCAATAAGGTTAAAATTCGGGTAGTTAAGTAGGTATATTAAAATACGTATCTTGTGATGTTTATTTCTAATGTGAAGTGGAACTTCTCCTTATTGGTATAATGGATAAACTTATAATTACAGCTCCGTAGACGTCAATTTTGATTCCTTGTTTTGGTTGACATTTTCCAGTTAATGCTTGCAGCTTGTTGACAGCATACTTTTGTTATGGTGCTTTAAGTGTGTTTCCGATTGATATATAAACCAAATGGCGTACCCAGTGATCGTCACTGGCATGCCTGAACTTCTTAGCCGACGTTAAGTACAGCTGTGTAGTACAAGTATACTTGCTCGAGATTCTTGATCTAGAACTATAAGTTAAATAAAACAAGCACCGGAATCTTAATGAGCCTTAAACCGAAGATTTAATTACATAGTTGACTAAGCTAATACCAAATCGAATCTTGCAGGTCATGTCCAGCGACTCAGGATGCTGAACGTCTAAGATGCCTGAAACGGTAACTTCAAAGCACTTCAGCTTTATTTGATTTCTGTAAACTTTATACTTGAGGATTAATAAAGTACCTGTACCTGTTAATAAACTTTATAAATTGATACTGATATATGGTGGAGAAAATTAGTCCATTATTTTGGCAAACTATCATACAGTACACTAGTTGGCAAAATACGAGTAGATTAAATGACTCGTTCCGCTCATTTTATTCTCTACACACTTTTAGTCAGAGGTTCTTAATGCTAGATGGTTAAAGAACTTCTTGTGACCAACTAAAACGGGACTTCTGGGTGAGTCACCAAGTTTAGTGGTTAATACACCTGCTTAGGGAATTTATAGTGTGTCTCAAAATTAGACCGACAAACTTTGGAAGCTCATTCTACCGTACTATCGCAAAGACACCACCGTTTCTCCTTGGATAGACGAGCAGACGGCACAGGACGGTCACGTTCTGTGCAGACTCTTGAGAACAATCCTTCAGGTGGTACTCGCACCATCGCTCGACAATTGCACCTAAGTCGTAGCACTGTGGGAAGAATTCTGCAGGAAATTTTACACCCTTTTCACCTCGAAAAGGTCCACGCAGTGAGGCCTGAAGACAATCCTCTGCCACAGCAAATTTATCAGTGATTTATGGACAAAATTAAAAATGATGTACTATTTGCATTCATGCCATGTTCCCAGATGAAGCAATTTTCACACGTGATATCAGTTATTTAACTGTCGGAGTTCACATGTTTGGAGCTTCGAAAGTTCCCATGCTACATTTCAGAAGTCGCATCAACTGGGACTTAGTGTTAATGTGTGGGCTGGTATTGTGGATTACTTCTTAATCAGACCCGACATTTTGCCGGCCCGTCTCGGTGATTATAATTTATTATTTTTGTAACAAGGTTTGCCCCATCTAATGGAAACAGTTCCCCTTCATATCAGACAGGACATGTGGTTTCAACTGATGAGGCACCAGCTCATTAGGCGCTGAAGTACGTCGTCATCTTACGCCTATCACTGGATAGGTTGAGGTGGACCCATTGCTTTGCCGGCACGCTCCCGTGACCTTACTCCACTAGACTTTTTATGGGGGCACATGAAAACTATAGTGTATGAAACACCTGTTGAATTGGAAGAGAACCTTGTGACCCGAATAACCTGCACAGATGGCGAAATCAGAGAAATGGCTGGTCTTTGCTAGATTACGGCAGAATATAGCATACCTATGGACTCTTTGGGTTAATCGCAATGGCAGTACGGTCCAACATTTGCTTTGGCATTGACTCGTCTAGTGCTTAAACAAAGTACCGCAGGAAAAAGCTTTTCTTAACAAAAGGTGTTTAAAATAATGCTATTTATCAAATCCCTAAATTTGGCGGTCTAATTTTGGGACATTCTGTATATACCGCTGTTTTACGTTTGTCTTATAAATACTAAAAGGTTCAGTTTTTGTGATGCTGAAACATCAAATGCTTTACGTAGACATACCCTGTTCTGTGATCTCTTTGGTATCCTCTTAATTGGATAAATCTCTATAAGTAACTACAAAATGAAGATATGAGTTGGCTCACTTCACGTGTTTCAACCTTTCATGTATCAGCCCCACCCAAATGCACTCTCTGCCTACGCTCTGGGTCATGTCATCCCCCATCCACTTTTAAGCTAATACTTTTTGTACTTGCTTCATAGTCTGTTGTTTAGAATGCAGGTAATTTGTTGGGATTTTATCAACTAAATTGGCCATAATCACAGAAAATGCGTTATCTCGAACATCATTACTAAAATTCGGGAATATTACGCAACAGCATTTTTGTGTCTGAAGTTCTGGAGTTTTCGCCACCTGTAGGAGGGATATTAAATTGGGGCGTCAACGGTATCCAGGCTCATTTACGACATCATAAATTCATTTTGTCCAACGTCGGCACGGCAGCCAGTCGTCAGCACGGGCCATTAAAAACTAACACCGAAGAACAAACACCTGTTCTGTATTTCGCGTTTCCCGTCAGGTGACGCCTACTCCATTTTATTTCAATACACTTGCTCTTGTATGTCCACTGTGTAATGTAGTAAATTCTTTTTAATGCCTTTGTTTGCAGATAGAGGCAATGTACGTTGAGTCCTGAAATTTCATTCTTCTTGTACATCACATTCCTACGTTTTATAAATGTACATATTTCCTCCTGTGTAGATAAAAACAAAATGAAGAATCGACCACCAGAACGAATATCTTTATTCAGACATCATATTGTAGGAAGGTGTGATATGTAAATACTGACTCATTAGTTTGTAGCCTCTGCTATTTTGTTGTATTAGTAGGTAAACTTCTCCAAAATAACTAAATAATCACTAAACACTGCAAATAACTACAGATGTATTATTTTATCTTGACAGGAATCCTGCGCGGTAGGCATGAGTAGCAACTGTGGTGGGGATAGTGCACCTATCGCCACAATGCGTCACACGCGTAAGATTACGAGAGGAGAAGGCGGTGCATAAGGCGTCTAAAAACAAATTTTATTCTCGAAGCCAGTTTTGCAGCTCTTATAAACTAAGTTGTAATTCTTGCTATGGTAGTAATCTCCACGCTTTTATTGGATCTTAAATAGTACATAGGCATTTGGAACAAAACCCTGTTCTCCTCCAGCAGGCATGATAAACAAGTGTCGGCCTTTCAATATCGCTGCAGAGTTCCTGTAATGTATTTCACTCCAGGCATATGGTCCAGTATGTGCTGTATTTATATAAGTTTCATCCATATAAACTATATAAACTTCACTTCGATATCTCCGAATATTTCGTAAATACTTAAGCCTTTTTGCACGTATGTTGCGATGTTCGATTAAAATTTGTCTGTCACGCTTAGTGTTTTCTTTTTTAAATAATCCTAGCTTCAAAAGAACTCTTCTTAATGTTGAGACACTGCCTTGGAAGTCAGTAGAATTTTTAGCTTCATAAGCACTTTCTTCAAAGTTGGTCTTTGTGTTTCTGTGCTTTAAAAATTATTCAGAGTTCGTCTAACTACTTCTGAATTAAAACATCCAAATTAGGTTTTGTGCATGATCTGAATCTTTGTTTACTGGCCATAGAGAAGGACGTTGTTGCACTAGCACAAATGGCTTTTCTTTCCTTAATAACTCTCATAAACTGCTTTTGGACACAACTGTTGCCTCAGATACCCTTCGCAAGATTTTTATAGCTGACCCAGACCATTGTTCCTTTTTTTATGAATCTATGGATATTGGTTATTACTTCTCGTGTTTTTAAATGTAGCACTTTATTTCCCAATGTGCTGCTAGGAGGCGTCATTTATAAATGCTCTCTTGGAACCAGGAGACAAGCATATTTTGAAACAAGCTGTAGTGTTACCGAGTAGTTCTGTACGTGTTTAGTTGCTCGCAACTGGTTTGCAACTGACCTGCCCTCCCCTCCAATTGCAACCGTTCTGAGGTGGACTCGTTCAGATACCACTGCGCATCGCTCTGCACTTTTCAGGATCAAAAAATACATCTGTACATAGCACGACGTTGACTCAAAGAAAGTCCGCGATACAGATAGGATCAGTTTATATACATATATATTTAGAAACAGACGCTCAAAGGTGTCTCGTAATTTTAAAAGTTGAGCTTTTAAAGGGAAATATAAAATAATCCAAATTTCTTTTTAATAAGCAAACCACTGAAGTGACGATTTAGTGTTCAATGTCTTGAATGAGACTATTAAAAATGTAAAAAATACGCATTCCAGAAAGGTAATCAGACAGAGGGAAGGAGCGAAGGTGAACAGACATGAATGAAATGAATTTTCAGATATTCAGAATGTCTTTTTAATGTAAGCCAAAATTTAGGTTTTTATGCTCTGGTTAAGAAAATACCCTAGAGAAACCATATTCATGCAGGAACCAAAAGGGATATTCAAAACTTTCTAATTAGTAAGAGATGCGCTAACCTTTACACTATAAGGATCTATTAGAGTTCGTAGAGTTCAGAAGTAGAGATATCTGCTGCTCAAATGGTTATCCTGGCTTTATCTTTGTTAAGGCAAACTCAGATAACTCAGTGATTATTCTCGCAAGAGTGAGAGGGCTACTGGCGCGCTTCTCGGACGTGTGCTAAGTACCAATGAACGCATCACTTCACTCAATGGATTGCACAGGAATCACAAATGACATGTTATGTCCACGTGGAGTAATCAGTGCGTTATCTGAGCCGTTTCTATTAACAAAAATAAAGCCAAGGTAACCATTTGAGCAGCAGGATAATAACAAGATTGGCGGGGTTTAGTTATGAAGTCATTTTTTGTTGCAAAGCTTAGAGTCTATCTGTCTAACCTCTCACTCACCTCTTTTCTAACTTCCCTAGCTTAACCAGTATCGCGGTGGTATGGGATTTTTGTTCCCCTATTCTTAAACACTGGATGGGCTAGAGAACCCAGAATGGTTGATCAGTCCCATGCCTGGTGTGAGAGTGAGGGAAGCGGATGACAATGAGAGTGAAATAAATGATAAGAAAGATGCTGAGCTGAGATATTAATTACATGGCGTTGGTGAATATGCAAGAAAACGGAAAACACATGGAATTATGACTTTGCACAATGACAAAACACATTTAGTCCAACTCTGGTCATACTGGATTAATATAGCCGTAGAAATCTTCGTAGTAACAGGTTAAAATGGCGACCAAGACATAAATAACTACGACCCAGGCCGATTTAGTTTTCATACCTTCTATTCATGGAATGTCCGAATGACACTGGCCCGTAAAAACAACACATTTTACTTTCTTCAAAGATCACATCAAATCACAGTGAATGTTTATTGATTCTTTGTGCTTTTGATGTACTTTATAGGTACTGATGGAAGTAATCATTTCTTCCACACTAGCCGTGTGTAGGCTAAGGTTTGAATGAGTAGAGTCAGACTGAAAAATTAAATGCCATAGCCGGGGTTTGAACCACGGATCTCCCGCTCTCCGTGCGGTTTCTCTAACCAACTGAGCTACTATGGCCAACATGCCGACATGACATTAAATTCTCCAACTGACTCATATGTTTCCCGGTAGACCACTAGGGTTTCTCATATGCTATGAGTTCCCATATGCACGGAGAGCGGGAGATCCGTGGTTCAAATCCCGGCTATAGCATTGAATTTTTCAGTCTGGCTGTACTCATTTATAGGTACTGTTCACCAATTGAGCTTTTTAAGCTAGAGAAAGTGTATATTCAAATTATTATCAACATGTATTCCCTTTCTCGAAACTTTATGTTCCTTATCATTTGTAAACACTTGTAATTGATGGAGAGGTAGAGTCAGACTGAAAAATTCAATGCCATAGCCACGATTTGAACCACGGATCTTCTGATCTCCGTCCAGCCGCTCTAACCAATTGAGCTACTATGGCCAACGTGCCGACATGACATTAAAATCCCCACCTGACTCGTATTTTCCCGATAAACCACTTAGGAGTTCTCATAAACAAGTCAGAAAACTACCTTAATGGCGACTTACAACCTATAAGTACTTAAGGCCCGGGCTTTATAGTTAACCACTATTAGGTCAATTGATGGAAATTAATTGTTCTTTCACACTGGCAGTGTGTAGGCTAAAGTATGGATAGGTAGTCAGACTGAAAAATTGGCCATAGTAGCTCAATTGGTTACAGCGGCCGGACGGAGACCAGAAGATCTGTGGTTCAAATCCCGGCTATGGCATTGAATTTTTCAGTCTGACGCTACGTCTCCATACTTTAGTCTACACATGGCCAATTTATTTCCCCTTGTAGTTGAAATAATACTTAAAATATACTACTTCTACTACTACTGATGATGATAATGACAACAAATATTTACAAATATTAAGTTCAAACCGTTATATTGTTTCCTCAAACCTACTCAGGGAAAGTGCTCTCTGCCTGCAAAGGTAAAAGTTCTGTGAAAATTTGGAAGCAAACTATGATAGCAATGACAACTCTAACTTGGATTTACAGAATTTGCTACAAAGCATAATTTAAATTCGAAATGTTTTCCTTTACAGCTTTATACCGTATGCATAGCTAAATTTTGCAAGTTTAGATTTTATGAAATTACGTTGAAACAGTCTAAAATGCAATTATTATTTGATTTATATTTGAATAACAGTTTGGAGCTTACAGCATTCGAAGAGACATAGTCCTCTTGCCAGTACGTGTGTTTGTCGATTTAAGTTTCACATAAAATGAACTCGCAGCAGCATTTTATTCTGAAGTGTATGAACCAATCTGTTTCATGTTTTTGATGTGCTTTTCCTCATGGTTCGTCTTATCTAAGCGTATTTCACTACTTGCTGAAGCGGCTATCATTTTCTTTTGCCCATTTCATATTGGTTTCCCTCTCTGCAATGTAATTTCCGCTCTCATTTTTGTTCATTTTGTGAACAAGTACAGACAGGGAAGAAATAAATGAAACAAAAGGCAGCCAGATATTAATTACAACTTCGAAGATTTTACTTACTACCAAATTAATGAAAAGCTATTGAATATCAGTAAACTGCCTAAGGGCATTTAAGGGAAATCAACCCTGCCGCTGCTTAATTCAAATTAACACTTTTTCTTTGGCAAAAAATTTAAAATTACATTACAACACCACACTTCTTCTATGTGTAAAAACTGCTCATCCGAGGTGACAGCTGAACTTATATTTGTATATCTATAATCTCAACCAGAGGTGGGGAAAAGCGGTCCAAGTTCGATACCAGCGACCGCATGTAGATTAGACTTATAATGGACAACACGGTGCTGGAGCGGGTTTTCTCCGGGATCTCCGGTTTATTTCCGCCATCTGATTCCACCGGTGCTCCATCTTCATCTCATATATCATCAGTATCCCTACCTGCGTAGTCGTAGTACTTTCATCAACCTTCCTTAATGCAGTTGTCTATGAAATAAAGGCAACAATCGACATTCTCGAGTTTTTTCAATGTTTAGAAGTCTATACTGTAATATTAAACAAATGAGTTTTAAATAAACAATTTTAAGGTAAAATGGATAATTAATTGATCTTGTGCATTTTAGTAAAGAATTTTTCTCAACTATTTTTTTTCTCTAAGCTTTTGATTATTGAAAATGAGTTTTAAGCCATAAGTTACATCTTATAATGTAGTTTTCAGAATAGCAATAGGAATTATGATTTTAAAGCTCTTTGAGCAAAAATATTGAATAGTGCAGCTTAAATTAACTGTATTCCGTAACTCTCATTGAAAAAGTTGAAAAATCAATAACATGTAAACAAAATTCTTCATTCTGCCTTAAACTGATTACAGTTCAGAAATGCCTGTAAAAAATTTATTG
Source organism: Mantis religiosa (assembly GCA_030765055.1). NCBI lineage: Eukaryota > Metazoa > Arthropoda > Insecta > Mantodea > Mantidae > Mantis > Mantis religiosa. The sequence goes on from CM060951.1 coordinate 172,369,637, forward strand.
CACACTAATTTTCAGTGCAAATTTCACCGCGATATGGTAAACCAACGGGTGCAAAAAATAATTATATAACATATCATAAAAGAATTAATTATGAATATGAAAATTGCTATCTTATGTTTTCACTTAGCTCATGTTGTGACAACAAATCAATGTTAAAAACTTGTAGTTTTAATGCACAATATCTTTTACATTTTGAGAATAACCAAAGCTCGTTAGACTATCTAGTACATATATTATTTATACGTGAATTGCAATATAAGTTCTGGTCAATGACAGTGTCTAATACATGAATGTCCGTAGTATTTAAAATATCTGAGAAATTATGATTTCGTTTCCAACTAAGACATCGAGTTTTACTAGAAAGCCATTGTGGTTAAACCTGTCCGATTATATATTCTATCACTGATTTAAAGGCACTTAAATTAGAATTTACAGTAAAAATTGTAGGATCAGGAAACATTGTTAGAATTTAAGTTGACACTAGCCATGTGAAGGCCAACATTTGAAAAGGTATGCCATGGTAGCTGAATCGCTAATGGCAACCGGAAGGAGACGGGTAGATCCGTGGTTCAAATCCCGCCTATGGCATTTAATTTCTCCTTTCTAATGAGATAGGAGTTAGTCATCCGGATCAGCAAGCTGCTAACCCTGGTGATACACAATATAAAGTCCAGGACTGAACTGAGAAACACTACTCCTAATAAATTTGAGTTCTGATTTACTTAGAATATGGTTTCAAAATATTGTTTATGTTTTGTTAAGAGCTATTTAAAAATGCATAAAAGCACCATACCAAAGTAATTTATTTAATATTATATCAAGTTCAAGTTATATCCAGATTTTCGTGTATATCAGATGATGATAGCATAGCAGAGTCAAAACAGCCATTCACACCTATTGTATTAACAGTTCATTTGTGATTTATTGAACGTTTGATGAAGTTCAGAAAGGGATGAAAATGGATGAGTGAGAAAACGGTGTATGAACGGCAGAATAAATAGTGAAAGTAATCTTATCTGTGTGTTATTTGTTTGCATAACACTTTTAATTATTAGAATCGAGGCCATGAAGCTGACCTCCAGTTGACCTCAGTGTATAATGAACAAAACCCCATTAGAGATTTACTCAACCCTTGCTAAAACAAAGTTAGTAGGCTGTAGTCTCTTAGATGGCATATCTCGGCTTGTAACACTTTAGTTGTCATTTCCCTCATTCCCATCTTCAATGAATCTGCTCCTTGCTCCTGCAGTAGCGGGCTATGGGATCTTTATCTCAGCTATACGTGGATATATTGCCCGCCTGACGAATGAGTGCAGTTGTCTAGGGAGATCGCTAGTGTAGCTTAGCACCGTTTAGGGAGATCAGAGAAGGTGGGAATGTAGTGCAGTACAATCTGACCATCGGAACATCAGAACAGCGTACGTAACATGACACATATTTTTCTTGCGAAATCTCTGTCCTATACCTTTAAGTATTCTTCAGAATGTGTCCTTCTACCCTCAAAAGGGATCTTTTCTTTAAAAATATTGGTGAGTTTACCTACTGTAGGGATTTCTGTTCTCTGTTCATAAAACTTGAGAACCAAACCATTTTTCAAACATGTCGAGTTTGAAGCCTTTTGAATGTGATCGTTTTTTACCATATTTCTTTTCCATACGATTTGAATTTTGAACCGCTTTCCTATACCATAAACAGTTCGTTCACTTTGCCCCACTGCCATTCTTGTCCTTTTCATATTACTATTTGTGGAATAATTAAACCATTACTTTTCTCTGTTTTACAAAACTGCAACATATTGAATATCAATTTTATAATTTGTGAGCGCATGATCTCGAGCAGTGGTGTTCACATATTGGTTTGATTCGAACCCATCCACTGTAAGAGACTCAAATGCCTAATTTCGGTATTTCCAACGGCGCAGGGAATAATGACGTAATACCACTTATCTATTCTTCCATTTTATGCGCAAGCTCACTGCATTCATTCTTCATTGTGCGTGCATTTTAGCAGACACTCTGTGACATCCCATCGTAACTGAGTTTCCGGACCGGAACTCTTGAGTTCACTGGAACGCCTAATTACCTCCAACACAACTTTCCTTGCTAATTACTTAATATTTCTTTACAAAATTTTATTTGTTGCAATTATTTGACCATTTACCTATTTAATACAGGAATAATTAATCGGAAAATTTAATAATTTTATAACAAATGAGATATATTGGTTTGTAACAATTTCTTAGTTATATTTAAGTTGCATAAAATATTTCGGGACTAATCTTAGCTGGACCAAAGGCCTCAAACTGTTTGCTTTGACGGAGCAGTAGGATGCATTTAGCTCCAACAAAGGTAATGGCCGTAGCTATGTAAACATTGTAACGCTGTCCATGCGGGATACTGCAGGCTTTCCTACCGGATAATATTTGTTTAGGGATCTTAATCTATGCCACACTGCCTTTAGTGGAGCTTGCAATTTCATTATGAACCAGCAATTATAGCACATTTAAGCAAAACTGCTTTGTTTGCAAATGTTTATAAGCACTACGTATTTTATCAGAGTTTCGCATTATTTAGTGGACGACTAAGCAATAAAAATTTAAATGAAAATATTTCATATTAATAATTTTCTTTGTTGTTGTCATAATTAATATATTTGGTCTAATTATATCCTCTAAAACGTGTAAATACACAGTCCCCTCAATAAAAGCTACTCTAAAGAGGATGTTTTTTTTATTTTTTATTTTTTATTTATTTATTTATTTATTTATTTTTTTTTTTTTTTTTTTTTTTTTTTGTAATTTACGTCCTCCAACGTGTAGTCATATCGGACGATGAATGGAACGGGTGAAATGATGTTCAAATGAGCCCAGGTTCCATAGAGCTTGGAGTTACCCGATATTCGTCTTTCAGGATAAGGGAACCCCGGAAAAAGCCGTATCCAGGTAACTCACCCTGACCGAGAATCGAACTGAACTGAACTGAACACTCAAAGATCGTCGAAGGTAACCATGACCATGGAGTAAGAAGAAATAACTAAAAAAACACCTACAACTGTTAACTAAATATTGAACGTCCAATCAACATGGAGTGTCAACGAAATTTAATGGACTTAAGGACACATGGTTGAGAAGACTGCAGTTGCAGGCGCAAAATAATAGAAATAGGTCAGCAGTCTTCTATCAGTATAATTTGTTATTCAGGTTAAAATTGTAATCTGGTTATATATTAGAAAATGTATTTAGTAATAAGGCTGCTGTTAGGTTAGATTTAGTTGTAAGGCCACTGGAGATAGTGGCCATTCGGTTAGTTAATGTAGGCATAAGTTTTGTCTGCAAAAAGAAACCTGTCATTAATTAAATGTATATCACCTGGACCTAAGCTCGCAGATTAAAATAAATAAATAAACCGAGAATCGAACTCGGGACCTCTTGAACGTGAGGCAGACACTCTACCACCACGCTACCGAGGCGGGCAATACTCCTCCTTTAAACTTTTTAAAACTTTTGGAATTATGTGGCATTCATTTCCCTTTCCACTTCAGAAATTGGGCAACTTAATAAGTAAACTTGTTTGAATTTACAAGAAAATGTGATAATCAAAGAAAAATTTATGTGCAGCTATTTTAGTTAAAGACTTAATGATGTTTATTAAGGTAGACTCACACTGAAAAATTCAATTCCAGAGTCAGGATTTGAACCACGGATCTCCCGGTTTCCGTCCGGTTGCTCTAACCCCTGAGCTACTCTGGCAAAATGCCACCGTGATATTAAACTCTACAACTGAGTCCCATTTTTCCCTACAAGCCACTAAATTTCACAAACATGGGATAACATACCTTAAGGGCGACATGGTGTAAATACTTTAAGTGCAGGCTTCATAGCTTAGACTGTCATGCAAACAGAACGGAATTCAAAGCCCACACATAGCGACCCGTTCATACAAGATTTTACAACAAGTTAAGCCTCTTGTATTCTCCTATCCCCATTGTATTTACAAAGAAAATGAATAAAACCATTTCTTCAGATGTTCTAGTTAACATGACGTATATATGCAGAAAATAGGCTTTCAAAGGATCGAGTTGTTGAGGAATGCATGGGAGAACATCAATTTTATTTCTGTATATTTATAGCTTCCTTAATTTGAAAATTATGAATTGGTAGTTTAATCCGATAATATCATCATCATCATCATCATCATCACATCATCATCATTATTAACTTGGTCATACATGTCCTTAACTCGAGACACAAATAAGACCCTGGAAGTTTTTATCCTTTCGTGCGGATGAGAAATTTTCTTCTCTTGGAGGTGAAGAAATGTAGATTTTATTCCCTTTCTTTGCTGTTCTGGATTTCATTTCCTCTCCATTCTTGCTTTCTTTTCATTTTTATTCCTTTCGGTTTGCATCCTTACCTTTTAGAGGAGTGAATAGGAAAATTGATTTGCTTTCTTTCATTTTTTGTCTTCCGTAAGTGAGTAATTTTGTTTGTAACATTTGTTTATCTGTAATTATTGCTCCGTCACGAGGTAAAGGAGAACTTGATCTTAATTTCCTGTATTTTGTCTCTACCATAAATAGTTACATCCATATACAAAGCTTGTGGTATACATTATCCATGAAAACACCTTTTGTATTAAATATTGTACCTAAAATTGATCATACTCGGTGTCACATATACATAAAAACATGGATAAGAAAGACCCATTTCACACTACTCAGCAACCCCTGTAAATTACCTCTAGTATGTACCTGTGTAATATAAATAAATTATATTGTATCTATGTCCAGTTTTTATCTTGTCACTCTATTTATGTAGTCTAGTTCAACTTTTACATATTCACTTCACTCATTTTTCTCTCACTTCATTTTCTCCGTGCCTTAGCGTCTTATTAAAACACGCACAGCGTAGTCACGGTTCATTCAGTGGAGATTCGAACACAGTAATTCTCCAATTTCCTTGCACATAATTTGCAGCAATCGTCAAAAACTAGCTCAAATAAAGAGCAACTTTTGTTCCATCAGAAGCGTACTCGTTCACTAATTCACTGACCGATTAGTAAGAACGTTTGCTAATGGTGAGTGGAAATGTCAACAAAACGTTACAGAGGCGAAATTCCAAAAGAGTGTGGTTATCTGAATTAGCATTTTCAATGTTTTTATTGCTCCAACTTTCCGATGCCCATCTTCCGAAGCTTAGACCAAAGCTGTTGTGTCACTATGTATTGTAACAAACAAAAACAACTACCGTTAAATTAACACTGCTAAACTCTCTTTATTTACCATTTATGCGTTTAGGTGCTGTTGCACACAGACCACAACACAACAGATCTATTGATTAAAATCACAACTGAACTGCTGAGTCACAACTGTCAACCGAACTGCACTCGCTGCTGTCCATTGAACTTACTGAACTCTCATTGTCAGCTAGCTGTCCGCTGAGAACTGACCTCTCCTAATCTCTGTTTCATATAACCTTGCGCCGCTGACATGTATCACTCCATATGCAAATACCTTCCCCCTCACCCTAATTGGCTAATGCTTTCGTGCCATAGGCCATAGGGAGTGCCTTCCCATCACATTTAAACCTGCAGTAAACGTCATAATATTTGCCAGGAAGATAGATAAAATCATACAAATAAGAATATGAAGGCATTCAAAAATAATGAAGTTTATAATGAAACTGAGCAAGTTGAAACTGAATGAATGAGCAATGAATCTGAAACAAGTTTATAATGAAAGGCCTTCGGCCTTTTCCACTTGGCTTTTTTAAAATCAACACACATACCTTGCAAAAATGCTTGTCTTTCAGTCTTAAACGTCGTGTCACGACATACTTGTCGTGTCACACCATACTTGTCGTGTGTCCTTCATTCACCCAAGTCTCGTCAAGGTAGTATATTTTGCGATTTGTATCCTGGTACAGTCTGATTGTCCTTAAATAACGTCTTAGCCACACAGCAATATCGCCCCTGGAGTGGTAAGTTTTCCTATTGTCTCAATTTCACGTCGCGATGTTCCTACCGACCTAACACTCACACCTGTAAGTTCAGAGCACAGCTGTTCGACTTCTCTCACTGACAAAGACGGATTCTTCTCTGTGAGTGCATTAAACAAATGCACTACAATTCTTTTTTCGCCCGTTTGTAAAGGTTTCCCCTTGCGATGCTTCAGCGAAAAACTGGTGGTAGACTCTGCCATTATACATATTATAAGTACACGCGCAATAAACGATCAGTAAAATAATTTAGCTCTCGCACCCGACACAACACACCTTCGAATGGTGATATATGACTAATCCAGTTCAAAACAAGGTCAGTGATAAAATCCGTAAACAAATATGTCATTACTGCCACTAAATCACGTGCTATCGTACCATGTGAAAGACGTGCTTGAGAGCAAAGGAACCTTCTCTTTCCTTCGTTTAAGAATTAACATGCATTTCAGATAAATCAACTCTATTGCGTAATATGCTTAATTCAAACAGTTATGAAAATATAAATTTGGCAATTCTCTTCCAACATATAAAGATACATCACCATGTTAAATAACGAACTAATTTTTACCGCACAACAGTCTGTACCACAACAGCTGCCAATGAGAGGTGATTAGGTCAAGTGACCGTTAAGAGATACGGGGCAAGCTTATGTGAAACAAGGATTAGTTCAACTTACTCGACAAAATGACTGGTACTATAGGAGGGATCCATCGGAACACGAAAGTATTAGGAACAGGAAAAACGAATCTTCGGGAGCAGAAAGACGGCAAACAATTGGAATTGTTCAGCCAAGAGAACTGGCCATTAGAGACGGCAGCCTTTCCACTGTACGTAATTAATATACTGCCACGGTGACTGATTTAGCTTTAGCCTGCTCCTTATGAAAGGTAATTTCTTCCACTATTTTAAGCACTAAGATACAACAAAGGAATTCTGTTTTCAAAAACTACAGAACTATACACAGATTATAAATTTTGAATAATTATTTCTTGTTATCTACAAAAATCTTACAATTTAAAACACTCATGGTTGTGTCGAACCCAATATAATAAATAGCTCTGCAGGAATTTTGTGCTACGACATACTCCAGTCCATATAACCCTTAAAGAACAGTAAATGTATGATATTCTTTACCGGTGAGATAGTTAAAAGTCAGCCGTAGTCGTTTTCTCATCATATGAAGTTCCTCAGAAGTGCATATCGATTTCAGCTGGTCGCGTGACAGTCGGAATATTCTTCTGAATAAATCTACGACCCACTCTATATAGTATTACCTGAACTTGATAGGAAGATGAATTATTGAAATAGAGACATGATTCCATTAAGGACTAAGGAAATTACCATCCTCTCAGTTTCCTTGGTATAAGTCAGTCAAGTTGAATTTAGTCTGGCTATATATAAGTTTCGTAGTAGGTACAAGTGCTAAGTTCTAATCATTTCAATTCAATTACTTCAAATTTTTGTCATAAATGTATTCAAATGGATTATAAAAACGAACTGTAACAGTACTTTTGGGTTATGTTTGAAGTATGAAAAGTTTATAAATTTATAAGAAATGATTATGGAAATATATTTAATAATTTAAATATGTAAATATGTATGTAATTGTGTGATTTGCCGAAGTAATAATTGTATGACGTAATGTTGTGACGTGGTATTAAATCGGCCAATCACAACATTAAGAGAGGAGTAACGATAGTTACGAAAATTCAATAATCTTGGTGGAGAGAGATTTTTGTTGTAATGGTGGAGTGTGATGAATAGTGGTGCAAGATCAAGAACATTTAAGCAATAGTTTGAATCTGTATGAATATAACAAAGTAAGAATTTATCGATATGTTAGAAGTGACTGGGAAAGGAAGTTCAAGCATAATGTAATCTAAATAATACTATTAAATAGTTACAGAATTTTACTTCTCCGAAACTTTATTCCGAACCACGCCTGAAAAAAAGATGTCTCATGACTCTTATTTAGAATAAGATGATACAATTGTTGTTCAGAGGAAATAGATAGCCGCAAAAACTCACACGAGAAGAGAAAGAATTGTGCGTCCAACATAGAAATCCTGTCCCAAATTGCGCCCGAACGTGTGCCTCAAAGTTAAAAATAGTCATATATGAAATTTTCCATGATAAACATTTGAAAACCTTAAGCGTTTAAAGAGTCATTAACTGTATTTGTTGATTTACAACAATAATCGGATATTAAATTATATGAAATTTCTCAACACATAACAAAATTAAAAGTTAAGAAACGACATTACAAAATATTCATAGACCATAAAAGTATTATACTGAAAATAATGTAACAAGATTTGCATAGTGAGGTAAAGTTTAAGGTGTCAGAAATTCAGGAAATCAGAACTGCAATAAAATTAGATTTAAAAATATAATATTCTTGCGTGTCATTCTGTCTTAGGTAACTAACTGCCCATAAGAGCAAAAGGATATCTCCTAGAGGATTTTTCTATAATTATTGTGTTATCTCTTCATGCACATAGTAATTAGAGAAGTACTGCATTCCAGACAAAAACTCGGTAAATTAAAGTGTTTTTTTTAATTTAAGGACCTCATAAACTATTATAGTTCTCATTCATCTTTTTTTTTCAATTTTTTCAACCTTTAACTCCAATTAGATTTAAAAATCTAATATTCTTGCGAGCCATTTTGTATTAGGTAATTAACTGCCCATAAGAGCAAAAGGGTATCTGCAGTACTTGAGGATTTTTCTATAATTATTGTGCTATCCCTATCATGCACATAGTAATTAGAGAAAGTACTGCATTCCAGACAAAAACTCGGTAAATTAAAGTTAGTTTGTTTTATTCATGGGCCTCTTAATCTATTATAGTTCTCATTTCTCCATTTATACGCCACCTTTAACTCCAATTGTCATACCGGCGGCTGTTCTCCTTTAGAACATATCGAAGGTGCTAATTCGTATGCGTTAGGTTTTAATCATTAGATCACGCGCACATTCACACTGCCATTCAAATTTTTAGACTCTGGGGAAGATGGGAAACCATCTTGGTCGGAGAAAAATCCCCACCCCCAGCCGAAAATCGAACTCGGGACTCCTCGCAAGGCAGGCAGCTAGCCGGCCCTCGTAGCCATGGCCGCTAGAGCGTATGTCTCTAGCGTTCTGTCGCGTAGTGGGTCGTGGGTTCGAGTCCCGCCTCCGGCATGGGTGTTTATGTGTGTAGTGAAACTAAGGAAAACAGATGAGAAGATAACAGAAAAACGGTTAAATAAGGAAGAAGAAAAGAAAAATATATATTTTGCAAGGCCATCCTCCTTCTCTTTTATACTGGGCATCGAAGAGCACTTAATCCAGCTTTACGTTCCTTCCGAAGTGAGCCATGTTGAAGATTTTTGCTTCTTCTTATTCTGTTTACCGTTCCCGTACGGAGGATCTAACACCTACTGCCCCCCCCTAATACCTACAAGTAACTGCGTATATTCAGTCGCCTGTCTAGCAGCACATGAACTCTAGATCAGAGAGAATATCTAGGATTGGGAGAATCAGCTCTATACTCGGTGCGAGGGTGAATAACGGATGATTAAAAATAACAGTGAACTGGAGAAAATGAAAGGCGATTATGCAGTAATTAGTGAAATGAATGGCGGGTAAACTGCAGAACCCCTGGAGAAATACCATCCAGAGGTCGCTTTTTTCACAACTACCATATGCGGTTCTTTGGAATCGAAAACTTCGGCGGAGAGGAATGGATTTTCTCGGACGTAAAATGCCATACACGGCACTCGTCTCAACCTGACTGCTGCTTCGTTCGACGGTTTACCTACAACAAGATATATAAGTACTGAAAGTTTATCTCAACTAATAAGAAATTAATACATGAATGAAAATAACGTCCATAGTAGTCACCGAGCGGGATGGTTCAGGTGGTATCGTCTATGACCGCATTCGAGAGGTCCGGGTTCAATTCCCGTGGCCGAATCTGACTGACATATGGTTTTTTTCGGTGGTTTTGCCGTTCGCCAGGTGAATGCGGGGTATGTTGCTTACATACTCCGAATTTCTTGTCCCTCCATTTCATCTCCATTATTGTTTTACATGATCTCTCATCTGGCAGTCTCTTTCAGAGTGTAAGTGTCGGCGGGTGTTTCGGCGGTGCATGGTAGGATGATATGTTCTGAGTAAAGACTTCCTCTTTCGGTAAGACGGTTGCCGATCTCTGAACCAATGTCACGTGGTGGGGCAGTTCCCGAACCATAAAGAAGGGTGGGATGTCTGTTATCCTGGCCTGCCGAGGAGTTCCCATCTAGCAAAATTTAGGGACACTGCCCTCTGCACTGCCGTGGTTGCTTAGAACGGATGCCCTCTGTCTGCTCTCGCCTCATCATTCCCCCAGGGTGCCCCCACTTGGGGATATAGTACAATAGACTGAGTTTAGGGTCTCCGTGATGAATCGTAAAGTAGTCCAGTATAATCTATAGGAATCAGTAGGATAATTCACGTGAATATAGCACATCAGATGTTTTTCTTTTGTGAGAATAAAGAGGGTGCAATTAGAAGCCTCACATAGCCTCTCCCTTTTTTAAAATTCTTACTATCGTTGTGGGCTACTATGAAATGTATAAGAATTAATTCATCTATTAATAGGAAAAACTGCAATAGATAGAGAAGTAATCCTTTTAACCACAACTGAGTAGAAAAAGTCATGAAAATGCCTCTTCATTTTGGAGCACTTCCCCTCCTTGTGGGTTGGATTTATATCACACGGTGACATATCTGAAGTTGGATTCGCCCCTTCGTGAGGTCTACGCCCCACATGCGCGAAAGTTTCGCGCTCCCTCGGTGTGGCGACGCATGTAGAAGCTAAACCTTACCTTGATGTAGAAGCGATGAACCTTTCTTGTAAAAGCCGTGAAGATGATGTTCTCGAAGATTTCTATAAGTCCTCTCTCCGGCAGCTGCGGCGAGCGATGAGATGTGAAACTTCTCAGGCGTAGTATCAATACAAAAGGGATTTCACTTTTGGGCAACTATGGAATAAAATAATACCTTTTCACTTTCCTTGGAATTATATTTCTCTACATCATTTGCTTCTTTACATGCGACTTTTTCCACTGATGTATATAGCCCTTTACTATATTTTAATTGTCTCCTTTTATTTATAAATGATACAACGGTTTTTTTACTTGAATTATTTATCATAGCGTCGCGTATTCAATGTATATTTTAAACGTTTACTAAACGTTCATAAATGATGAACTCCAATAACTTCTCGTAGTTTCAAGAAGTCTTTCACCGAAAACGCGTCTACCCTCTTCGAGAGTTAAAGCCAGAAGAAAAAATTTAAGAATAAAATAATTGGTTCTTTTTTCTGTTTTGGTTGCTAAGGTAACGTAATACTTAATTCTCATTGGTCCTACGTTACAATTTGGAATTTCAATAAACCTAAGCATTTTTACATCATCTATATGGCCTGCTTGGTTTTTACGTTGAATTACAGATGGGCATGTTTACTTAATAGGCCCATATATGCAATATAAACTTCAATTTTATCTGTTGATAATTCAATATCAAGTATACTAAATATATGGTGCATACACTTCAGTGTGTTTTATGGGTAGAAGTACTCTTAATGTAAGAAGATAAGCCTTTTATAAGCAAATAAAACTATGACAATGAAGAACTAGGATAGTGTTTCATGTGTAGCTTTTATGAACCCCACTTTATTGCACTTGTAATTTTCCACAAGTTTATCTTGTCTGTGATCTCCGTCTACCTATGGCGGGGTAATTACCGTAAGACACGACACACATCGCTACCTTGCATATTACTTATAGTTGTGTAAAGTAGTGCTGTAAGTTGCCTGGCTTCTCACTAAACTTGTTGCCATTAAAATCCTTCCAGTCACGCAACTTGCTTCTTCGTTCGTGTAAACAAAATTAAATTTTACTAAAAGAAAACGCAAAGAAACTACAGTTTTTTACGCATGGAGGAAGTACTCTCATGCAAGGACCGACAACATTTGCCATACCTTAATATAATTCTTAAATTCAGTTTAGTTTAGTGTTTCTTACGTCGTTGTTTGTGAGCTAGTTTGAAGAAAATATTTCAGTTCAAACCTGCATTACCGAGACCTTTATGGTTGACCTTATAGACTGATGCCAACTTTGCCATTTTATGGCTATATCCAGACTCTTGGAAGAGACATTCAGCCAAATGTTATTATTTTCCAGCTTTATGGTCATTTGCCATATCGTGCTAGTAGCTCCGTTTAAAGATGCAAGAACTAGGAAAAGTACCGGACGCTGGTATTTCTGGGAAATAATCGTTATTTAGAAACATTTTGAAGCGGTAACTTTGGTCTTCGGATCAATTATTCATTTAATTATGTCATGTTTAATAATTATACGTAAATTTGAGAACTGTATGTGAAAGTAAAATTGTATACTCTGATGTAAAATATTATAACGAACCTGGGCAGATATACGTGAGAAACACTGCACTCCCGAACGACAGTCTAGAAGGAGCGGATTTCAGACAATAGAATGGAATGCTAGCTATTTTGTTGTACCGTTACACAGGTCAATATTCTCTTAGTTGTTCCTTGTGACGCCGTGCTGTGTATATAAGAGGGTAGGACCTGCAGGGTGTCACCAGCAGACTCCACATCCTCGAGGAGCTCCTGAGAACTACACTTCACGCCGCCAACCACCCGCCTCCAGCTGCTGATGAAGTTCAGGACCTCCACTCGGAGTTCCTTAACTTAAACCAACGTCTGGACAGCCTGTAGGAAGCCGTCACCTGCAGCCCGACAACAAGAAGCCAACCACGCCGCCCTCATTGACCTACAAGACCGACTAACTACCATCCACGGATTACTGACGAACGGAACTAACATACCGGACCGACTCTCCCCCTCAGTCACACAGCTTCAATAGACAGCAGAGTACATACACGCCCAACTACAATAGACAGAACTCCAAGCCAGCGAGCAAAAGGTCATTCTAGCCTCACTTCAGCGTAAGACGCAACGAATCGAAACACAGCTCAACGAACGACCACAGGACAACTTAGACGCCAGACTTGACCAACTCCCTCCTCAACTCACTAACAAAATCATCTCCACCCAGACTGAACTATCCTCACGACTGACAGTACTCCAACCACCAACAGTAACCTCAACTGACCACAAAGAAAGACTCAGACACGAACTTGACACTTACCTCACGAGAGCATGGAAACCGCCCCCTAGACCTACAAACTAACCCCCATCTGACTTAGTGAACAAACACCCTGGCTCTAGTAGCCACTAAATTGCCCCTACTTTCCACGCGCCAGTCAGGGTCTCCGGGTCATGACCGTCGGCTGGCTACCTCCCTTCACCCTCAGCTGCTATGGGCAGCTCGCACCGCAATAGCACCTAAACTAATGGGGGTGCTCTAAGCGGAACCCCGCCAGGCTGTAATAAAGCCACTAAACTCAGTGCCCTATCGACACCTTTGGAAATAAATAAACATAAAAAATTGCCTCATTGCCTCATGGCAGTCAAGTATATTCTATGCGTTCGTCTGGTGTGTCCGAAGGCACATTCTCTTAAGATGTGCCGCGTCCAGTAAAATGTATTGTGAAATGTCCCGATAAAGTGCAATTATTTGAAGGTGCCCGGGTTCCACACAAGTATAACGACAAATTAAAGGAGTTCAGAGATTATCGGATGTTTGTGTTGTCTCAACCTTAACACCCTGATAACTCAAAAAAAGAGTCCATGCAGGAGACAGCAGCTAGAGCCAAGGGTAAAACAAGCAGCCGACGACGACGTGGAGACTGAGGAAGGAGTCGTCGACCCAGCTACGTGCAGTCGTGAGGTGAAGAGAAAGTACGGCGGCAATTTTAATTCCTGAAGTTTTTGATCCCTCGATTTACTGTTAAATTTATTCATTTATAAGCTTCGTTTAGGTTCCTTGAAAAAGAAAAAGTTTAAAAACTCACTAGAAATATTTGCATCAACATTTCTCTTTACGTGCTCTTCAGAACTACAGACGTAATATGAAATTTTATATTCTGGAATCAGTGATTCGATAAATTGTCTTTAAATTACGGTTCATTACCTATATATTTTGCAGGCTATAAAACTTGGTTCGAAATAGATATCTGAAGCAACTTAAAAAACACCCGCCTCAAATTTCTGTTTGCTGCACTACCACTCTGCATAGTTGCCCAGAATTAAATAATTTGGATCACTTCTCACCAGAGTATGATGAAAACTTAAATTTGTGACATTTTTTGGCCACATTCAATCTACTATGCAATGCTACCAGTCTCTCGACGCCTCCTTTTCTATTTTGTATTACCCTTTCACAAAGTAAATATGAATCTTCTGTAACATCTGCACGAAGGGTCACCTAAATCTCAGGCGTTCTCGCAAGAACACCGGGAATCTGCCTTATGAATACCCAAGCATTTTACTCCACCAACAGCCTATGACGTTCGCTTCAGTATCTTGTCTCTTTTTGTCTCCCCTCCCGTATGTTTAAAATATGATTGTTCTAGTTTGAGAAACTAATAACAGGTATGCAACAATTCGGGGAAAGAAACAGATCCGGAGAGACGTGTTGCAATGTCATATGTGAGATAAGGGGTGTAGCCTACAGGTAGTGCAGCCTATAATGCAAATAACTGTGTTAATTGCTTTATAACATATTTTATCCCTAAAGCAGTACTCAATAGACAATCGATTTTTTACGAGGGCTGTTCAATAAAGAATGATGACACTCTATTTTTGACAACGTACCTTTACTCATCCCCATAATTTTAATGGTCCTTCTCAAAATAGTCTCCACTGTATGCGATGCACTTGCCCCAGCGTTTCTGGCAGTCTTCAAAGACATGCTGGAAACTATTTTTGAGACGTCCTTCAAAATAGCCTCCGCAGCCTTCACCACTGCTTCTGATGATGGATAATGCCTCACACGAAGGCGTTTCTTCAAGTTAGGGAATGGAAAATAGTCACAGAGAGCTAAATCCGGGCTATAGGGAGGGAGAGGGATGCACTTCACGTTGATTTTTGCAAGATATTCAGCAACAACGTTGGCAATATGCGGCCGCGCATTATCGTGGTGCAGCATCCAGCCTTCTTCATGGAATTGTGATGTTTGCGCCTGATATGGACTTGCAATGTTTCCAGGATATCTCTGTGTTATTGTCCAGTTACTGATGTATGTGCAGGTACAACATGCTGATAAACCATTCCATGAATATCAAATAATGAAATGACCTCAACTTTCCCAGCAGAAGCAACCACTTTTACTTTTTTTTTGGGGGGGGGTTGGTAATGAAGGAGGTTTCCACACTGAGCTTTGCTGTTTGCTCTCAGGATCAAAATGATGTAGCCAAGTTTCATCAGCAGTGATTACGTTTGAAAGAAACTCCGGATCTTCCTCTAGCATCAACTTTAACGGCATGTTACCCCCATTGCAGCGGTAGGCGATACTGAATATGTCTGAACTTGCCTGGTTCTCACAGGGGGGAACCAGGAGTACCAACAATGAAACTACTACGGCGTGTTTGTTTCGCATTAATCTAACAGAATATAATAAGATTGAAATTTAGTGCGAAAAATTATGACCGTAAAATAAATATGATCATTCTTTATTGAACAGCGCTCATATTTCATTGGTCAAAGGGCGGTAGACAGTTAGTCCACATTTGTTTTATTCAAGAGGAAAATGCGTAGCTTTTTGTTACATTATTATATTTTACCAATGTACTATTTGCGAAAACGTGGAGCTGAGGGAAACGAAATTACAGGACCTAAATTTAACCTGAGTTCAGCCGTGTATTTGTGTACGTATATATATTTATGTAATTGATATAAATTATATATAACAATCACATTGTCTCTACTCCTCCACCTCTCAAAGAATCCACCCTTAACAGCTAAATTTCTGCAAGCAATTCTCGATTTCTGCATTACTTCGTTACTAAAACGAATAATAAATAAGAATATTTCAAATAATGGCATAGAACTAATTTTTTGTTAGGAAAACTAATTTAGGGTGAATGGACTTAATAAACTGACCATGAGGAGACAGACCAAAAGACATTTATGCTTTACACTTCGTTACTTAAACGAATTCTCATCAAATTAATAGGCATACCGACAGTATAGACAGATTTAACAAGTAGTTCAAATACTTTTCAGCCGAAATTTCATTGTGGACATTCCTCTTGTGGAATTTATCAATTTTCAGCAATTGCTATGGAATTTCACGAAAAACTTACCTTTTGTGTTGCCGAACTGTATAATCTTGTCCACTAATAATGTTTAAAATGTTCTACATTATCGTCTTAAATTACGCACAGTGTACGGTGTCGCAAATGAGACATAGAGTGGGAATGATACAAACACAAACTTATAAATAAACATGTAATACCCTTTGATAAATTTAAAATTTTATGAATAAGTCCTTCTAAAGATACAGTGCATATTATTTGTCCTGCATGTCACGTAAAAATAGCCAAACCAATTATTACAAGCTTAGCACATTAAACATCTAATGCTTCAATTAGAGAACAGTCTGTTGGCATTACTTTCCCTTATAAGTAGCTCCACAAAATAAATAAATAAATAAATAAATAAATAATTAAAGGAATATATATTGTATTTTTCAAATATATCACAAGAATTTATAACTTGTTTCAGCTATTAACATCGCATAAAAAGTAATTTATTTACCCATTTCCAAAATCTCGTATGAAATCTGCATTGAGAGAGAAAGGGATACAGAACAAGAGGGAGATAAAGAGAAAATAGTGATAGAAAGAAGAAAGATGGCGCTGGATGCAATGAGAATGTGAAAGAAGCAGATCAATAGAAGAATCTCCTCGTTTAACAAAATAACGTGAGTGGATCTGCTTATTCACTAATGCTAAATGCGGTTAGCTATTATCTGAATGTATGAATGCAAATTCCAGTCAGTTACATTATTATTTATTTATTTATTTATTTATTTATTTATTTATTTATTTATTTATTTATTTATTTATTTATTTATTTATTTATTTATTTATTTATTTATTTATTTATTTATTTATTTATTTATTTATTTATTTATTTATTTATTTATTTATTTATTTATTTATTTATTTATTTATTTATTTATTTATTTATTTATTTATTTATTTATTTATTTATTTATTTATTTATTTATTTATTTATTTATTTATTTATTTATTTATTTATTTATTTATTTATTTATTTATTTATTTATTTATTTATTTATTTATTTATTTATTTATTTATTTATTTATTTATTTATTTATTTATTTATTTATTTATTTATTTATTTATTTATTTATTTATTTATTTATTTATTTATTTATTTATTTATTTATTTATTTATTTATTTATTTATTTATTTATTTCTCTATTTATCTACCTGCCTGCCTGTCGGTCTGTCGGTCAGTCGGTCGGTCTGTCTTTCTGTCTGTCTATCAGTCTGTCCATCTATCTATTTATTATTTACTTATTTTTATTTAATTATTAAAATTTGGCATATCAGATTTCCTCTAAATTACTGAAAATTAATTGTTCTTTCGCACTAGCCGTGTATACGACGTATGGAAAAGTAAAATCAGATTTTAAAATTCGTAGCCGGGATTTGAGCCACGGTACTTCCGGTCTTCGTCCGGCTGGTTTTAACCATTGAGCTACCATGGCCAACGTGCCAGCATGATATAAAATTCTCCAACAGGAGTCAACACGAATCAGTTAGTTATTAAATTAATTTCTTCAAAAACCATCAATCGCCGAAGATACTTGACACCTGAAGAACATGACGACCAGATGACGTCACCATCTCCAAACATGCAACAAAGATCTGCTTCAGTATAGAGATTTTCCGAAGACGTTTATTGTTTTTCTTCGACCATTGACAATTTATGTTCTATAAGATTATCTGCTCTGGTTTTCCAGTTATAATTCTAAGGCGTATAAACTAGAAAGAATTAGGTAAGGACACGCAGGAAACGAAATGAAATTCACTTAAATAATTCCAAATGCAGTATTTCATATTTTGTAGGTCATGCTGCTTGTTGAGTACTGCGGCAAGGTACTAGGCTTAATATCTGTAATGTTCGGCTAAGTGTTATGCCACATTTCAGATTTAGAAACTGTAATTCCACGTTTACGGTAAAATATGGCGGCTATAAATTTCTTTTTAATCTCACATTCACCCGCCATAACCTATTATTGTTTCCAGGAAGGCGGGAAGTCCCTCTGTCACTGGTATATCTGACTAGCAATCCGTTTCTAGGGCACCCGTAACCTTGGGGAGGCCGCCCATTTGATTATCCTTTGCTTTATCTGATAACAGAAAAGCAATGAATAAATTATTGTGAAACGGTGAGCTATAAAGCGCAGAGGGGTAGCACGAACTGCTCTAAGATGTACAGAGAATGTTGCTAGTAAGGGTAGATCGTTACGCAAGCTATCAATGTTAATGACATTCGTGGCCTATGGGGTCTCTTTACTTAGATCCTTCTTTGATGGGTTGTCAAAAGATTGCTGCGATTACGTCCATCTGAGGCCATTTACTAGTAGAACAAGATATTCAGTCCTTTGTTTCATCTGTCTTATGGTGTTGTTCGTAATAATGCAATAGTGATGTAACAGTGCTGATGTAACTGTGATCATTGCCTGAGTAATGACAGACTATCAGAAATACTTAACATATATTTTAATTTAAAAAGATATTGCATTATTGTTAGAGATAGGAACCAGATCTATAAATTTGGAAATACATCTATAAAGTACCTAAAAGAAACTAATAACCATAAAAAATGAATGTAAAAATAAAACATCAATAAATTAACATTTAAATAAATATTCTTAATGAATTGCTATAATTTTAGACACTATACTAATGCTCGATTTCACCAACAGATGTTAAAATCGACGTTAACAAATGTAACGTAACAATTGTCACAGCGCTAAAACTAATGTTAAATTTCTTGCATTTCACCAACCTGTTTTCTTAAAACGTTAACAAACATGTGTTAACGCCAAAAAAACTTGCAAATATCAAAGTTATAGAAGGCTATGGATGATTTTCTGAACGTACTCCGATGCGCTTTTGTTTTCATTTTCGTCTGGCCAAATGGCGGATGAACAAAATCATAAATAAAGCCGTCAGACAAATTTCTCATCGACGGAGAAAGAATTGTTAATTGAAATGGTGGCGAAGTGTAAGGATATCGTGAAAAATAAGAGGACGGATGCAGCGAATGTAAAAGAGAAAGATGTCGCGGGGAAAATATTGGAAACGAATTTAATTCAAATTCATGTGTCACTACTACAATCACCAAACAACTTGTCAGTATTACGTAAATTTAAAACGAGGTACGAAGAACAAGTGCCTTAAAAGTTTCAAGACGGGAGGTGAACAATGTATTATCCACATAATTCAGTGAATTATAAAATCGCAAAGTTATTAATACTTAAGCAAAGGCGAGATCGGCATATTCCTTTCGATGTATATTCTAACTCAATATTACGTATATTTAAAACGAGGAGCAAAGAAGGGCAAGTGGACAATGTATTATCCACATAATTCAGTGAATTATAAAATCGCAAGGTTATTGATAGTTGAAGCAAAGGCGAGATCGCCATATTCCTTTCGATTCATGTTCTATCTAACCCCTCTTGTACTTCCGCAGTAAGCTTCATAGCAACATGTTTCGACAGTCTACACCTCCGTAAAACAATTTTCTTCGGATAGTTCCTCAAAATTATTTCTCCTCATAGGCCGTACTCTATTATGAATGCCATTTAGACGGTCTTAAATATAGCAAATCGACATCAACAGCTGAGTTCGTGCTCGCCATCTTGACTATTTGCAATTGTTAAGGACTTAACATTAGAAATTCGGCTTGTTAGTTTAACATGAGATTTAACACGAGTGTTACGCTAACACTTGTTGGTGAAATGCAATTTTTGTTTTAACTATTGCTAAGCTCGTGTTAAGTCTTAACATTTGTTGGTGAAATCGGGAATAAATTAATTATTATTGAGCCTGGGTTCAATAGAACTTACAGCCAAATTATTGACAATCTTATTTCATCAAGTACTTCAAGTACTGCTTTGGAATGATTAGGATTGTAAATTACACATTCATGTAACTTCACAATCATGAATAAAATTATTCTTTATCAGTTTGCCATTAGAAGCACTAAGTAAAAACCGAGACAAAAGCATAAGTTATGGATCATTGGATGGGATCCAGGTCGTGTTAGTGTTCCCGCAATCTATTAAGTTTTCTTACAGCCGGTATTATGTCTTGAGCGCCTTTTTTTTTTTTTTTTTTTTTTTTTTTTTCATCCATTAATATAATTTTTTTTTCATTTTACTTCCATTGGGAAATATGGCTTCCTGGCTCTTAAACATCCGTCTTAGCGCTAGGAAACACCGATTTTCCCCGACATCCCAGACATACCACAGCTGTCTTTAGTCCCACATAATCGTAAATGGGATTACGTGCTGGCGGTCAATGACGCGTAACTTGCTTCCCCGTCTCCTGCGTGCAACGAGGGGTTGTGTATTTCCTTTTCCTGCCTTTCCGAATGAAGAGAGTACATATATACCACTTATCGCGCAGAGTGGATTCGTTCTCTTTCCGACAGAAACACACGATACGATATTTATTACATAAAAAATATATCCTGTGTTACACCACGTGACTCTTCAACTCAGACATTTGTTTGTATATAACTTCTTCAAAATGAAACTTATGTTTCTGTCCACTATAAGCTACGAGGTAAACCTTTGCATAAATACAACTATTTCACATTTTTTATCGATAAAAGGGGTATAGGTAACCGATTAAATGATATTTAAAATTTTAACCACATTATGACCTGCAATTGGGACTTTATTCACTACCGGCAGACGCAGGTAAATTTCCCGTATTTTTCACCCCACCAGCATTCTTTCACTTCTTCATCCTGCCTGCTTACAGAGAGAAGTTTCTTTGTGTTGGGTTTGGATTTACTTCTCTGGACATAGGTTTACAGGCTCTTCGTAAGTTTCTGTGGTGGCGATTTACTGTTTTATCGTAAATTGACTTTTCCAACTTTTCTTTTGGGCTATTTACTTGACAAGTATTAAAACATTAAAACCAATGATAAGGAATATATAAAAAATGGCTGGTGCTACAAAAAGAGATGTTCCAAAGATATATGTGATATAAACAAATGTGTACTTTTATGTGTAAGTTATATCTTATGCTTAAAATTTGCCACTTACACAAAATCTCTTTTGAATGAAGCGGGCTTTATAGGATATTAAAATAAATGTCGATGTATATTTTACATGAGAAATAAATATCTTAATATAGGATGAAGCTGTTAGTCATTTCGAAGAAAGTAAAAAAGAAATGTTGACTCATTTTCTATAAAAAGAGTAGTTAGTGGCTGGGACAACTTTTGAAAAATCGTTGTCATTTTAAACCAGTTATTGTTGTGTTATGCTGAAACAAATGTATGTGAATCAAAGAATAGTAGACGTTCGGTAGTACTAGCTTTACGGAAAAGGTTTCTTAATAACCACTACCCTCATATATACCATTTTGTAATTATAGTGACATCGCATTAGTTAAGTGGAAACAGTTTCAGGTACATGATTTCCTCTAAATGAGGAAGATATTCTCTCTCTCTCTCTCTCTCTCTCTCTCTCTCTCTCTCTCTCTCTCTCTCTCTCTCTCTCTCTCTCTCTCTCTCTCTCTCTCTCTCTCTCTCTCTCTCTCTCTCTTAAGTTTACGTCCTCCAACGTTAAGTCGTATCGGACGGTGAATGAAGTGAGTGAAGTGATGCTCAAATGTGTCCAGGTCTATGGAGCTTAGAGCTACCCGACATTCGTCTTTAAGGATAAGGAAAACCTCCGGAAAAAACCTTATCCAGGTAACTCACCCTGGCCGACGCCTGCGGTGCCGTATGTAGTAAAAGCGGGCGTTAAACACTACACATTTCATTTCATTTCACCCTGACCGATATTCGAACTCGGAACCTCTTTAACGTGAGGCAGGCACGCTACCACCACGCTACCTAGGCGGGCGATATTGTCTCTGATTGATTAAATCGGTTCCTCCTGGAAGAAAACAGGGTAGCCACGAACTCTACCTCAGTCAATGAAGGATGCAGAGAAACATGACATAAATACAATTATAAATTAGACCGAGGCGTGGCTCAGAGTTTAGACCGCTTGGCTCTCACCAAGGCGGCCCGGGTTCGATCCCAGGCGACCGCAAAAGTGAGATTTGTGTTGGACAACACGGCGCTGGGGCGGGTTTTCTCCGGGACCTCCGGTTTCCCCCGCCATCTTATTCCACCGGTGTTCCATCTTCATCTCATGTACCATCAGTGTCATCGCCTGCGGTGCCGTATGTAGTAAGAGTGGGCGTTAAACACTAGAAACACACGCATACAGCTATAAATTGGAAGCTGAATCTAATTGAAATAAATTTACCTATCCAGCTTAACACAAGCTTGAATGAAATATCTATTATTATTATTATTATTATTATTATTATTATTATTATTATTATTATTATTATTATTATTATTATTATTATTATTATTATTATTATTATTATTATTATTATTATTATTATTATTATTATTATTATTATTATTATTATTATTATTATTATTATTATTATTATTATTATTATTATTATTATTATTATTATTATTATTATTATTATTATTATTATTATTATTATTATTATTATTATTATTATTATTATTATTATTATTATTATTATTATTATTATTATTATTATTATTATTATTATTATTATTATTATTATTATTATTATTATTATTATTATTATTATTATTATTATTATTATTATTATTATTATTATTATTATTATTATTATTATTATTATTATTATTATTATTATTATTATTATTATTATTATTATTATTATTATTATTATTATTATTATGTATTAATTTTAGTATACATTTGCTAATACTTCACAAAAAAGGAATGCCATTAACTAAATCACCTCACAGATATAGTAGACGTAAGAGATTCCTTGGAACTCCTTAGTCAATCACTATGTTTCAAAAATAAATTACATATTGCTGCAATAAATATGATCAATTGTTGAGATTCTTCACGAAAGCATCAGGCATTTTTTTTTTCACATATGGTCTACTGAATGCAGTTATCGAAAATGCATTTGGATAAATGGAGCTAGGGTGGCCTCGATATCTCATCTTCTCTTGCAGTATGATTGCAGTATTCATACTCATATCACAGTAGCAGCAGCAAGCAAAATGAGATCTCTCGGGATTTTATGTTTCACTTCAGCCCTGCAGGGAGAACTCCCATCATCTTCTTCCTTTCTCTATTTAAGGGGACTGCTTACCCTTCAGTAGGAGAACTGAAAGTCACTTACTTCCATTAATGTCAGTGCATTTGTAGATTAATGTAAATGACGTTTAAAAGACTGTACAATAAATTCCAGACTCCAATGGAGATAAGTTCAAATTAGGAATATTTTTATAATGGACACGCAATGATCAGTAAGGCATTATTTAGTTAGTGGATGAATTTGTCCCATTAGATTTATTTCGTGTAAGCACAATACACCCATATTCTACAATAAATATGTCAACAATGCTCTGTTTTCCTTGTCGTCATTTAATGGAGCACCGATATCTTACTAGCATACATTTTAATTTTCCATTTATATGCCACAATTATACAAAATACGAGGGCTGTTCAATATAAAATTATCACAATTTGTTTTTGACAACGTACCTTTACTCATCCTCATAATATTGATGCTCCTTCTCAAAATAGTCTCCCTTGAATGCGATGAACTTGTCACAGCGTTTCTGCCAGTCTTCAAAGACATGCTGGAAGCTATTTTAGAGAGATCCTTCAAAATCGCCTCCGCAGCCTTCACCACTGCTTCTGATAATGGATAATGCCTCCCACAAAGGCGTTTCTTCAAGTTAGGGAATAAAAAGGACACATGGAGCTAAATCCGGACTACAGAGAGGGTGAGGGATGCACTTCACGTTGATTTTTGCAAGATATTCAGCAACAACATTGGCAATATGCGGCAGCGCATTATCGTGGTATATCATCGAGCCTGCTTCACGGAAATGTGGTCTTTTGCGCCTGATATGGACTTGCAATGTTTTCAGGACATCCCTGTAGTATTGTCCAGTTACTGATGTGTGTGCAGGTACAACATGCTGATAAACCATTCCATGAATATCGAAGAATGAGATGACCATAACTTTCCCAGCAGAAGCAACCACTTTTGCTTTTTGGGGTGTTGGTAATGAAGGAGATTTCCACACTGAGATTTGCTGTTTGCTCTTATGAACAAAATGATGTAGCCAAGCTAAATCAGCAGTGATTACGTTTGAAAGAAACTCTGGATCTTCCTCTAACATCAACTTTAACTGCATGCGAATGTCCTTTTTTCGGGAATCAACAGTCTTGGAACCCATCGCGCACAAACACGTCTCATGTGTAATGTTTCTGTCACCAACGTGTGGGTGGCACCCAATGAAATGTTCAGTATTTCAGAAAGTGATCTTAAGGTAATTCGTCGATCCTCTCTCACAATGGCAGCAGCAGTGTTGATGTTTTCTTCCGTAAGAGCAGTAACTGGAGCACCGGATCCACCTTCCTTTGAAATTGATTGTCTCCCCTCTTTAAACATTTTAAACCACCTTCGAGCTGTGCTGTAGGGAAGAAAAGGCTCTCCATAGGCCTCCTGTAACATTGTATAGGCCTCAATTGAAGATTTGTTGCGACGAAAGCAGAATTTCGAAGCCGCATATTGTTCCTCGCGTGTTGCCTCCATTGCAGCGGTAGGCGATACAGAAAATGTCTGAACTAGTCTGATTCTCACAGGCGGGAACCAGGAGTACCAGCAATGAAACTACTACGGCGTGTTTGTTTCATATTAAGCTAACAGAATATAATAAGATTGAATTTTAGTGCGAAAAATTATGACCGTAAAAATTATGATCATTCTTTATTGAACAGCCCTCGTAGTTTGTTTGTAGGCCTAGGGATCAATTAACGATGCTTTAAATTACCAGAATCATATCAGAGTCAGTTTGTCAGAATTTCACTTGTTTTACATGCCAGTAAATTTAAAATCTAAGGTCATATTCGCGGCTCTTTGAGAATGGAACTGTTGCTCAGCAAGAATGGTGTTCACCCACTTACCATGGTGTTAATCTTTGGATTTGTATTATTTTTTATTATATTCAATCCAAAAACAAACAAACAAACACACACACGCTTACATTCATACTCCAGAATGAATTTTGGCTAAAAAAATCCTCTCACTTCAGCCAGGAACCAAACCATGGGATATCTAATTTTGAAGGTTAGCATACTAACCACCAGACCACAGAGGCAGTCTAGTTAATTTATCTATTCATATGATACGTAGCATTTTATTTCATACGTAGTGTCTTAAATATTTTACTAATATATTGGTTTGCAACAAAATGTCATAAACATACTTAAGAATAAAACTTTTAGCTATTCTTGAGTCAATAGTGACATCGTATAATGTATAATATAAGATTTATATGTACCTAAATCGTTTAATTTGCTGATCGAGCCTCCAAGAATTGATTATCTAATCAAATGTAACCAAGCTTATCCCAGCGAAACATGTGAAACATAAGCAATAATGTAATTTTTCTTCAAAATAATATTTTCCACGCACCTATCATTTCTTATTGGGCTATTTATTCATTAACTTTACAGAAACATCCGAAGTTAAGATGAAAGGCATTAATTTCGACATGGTTAATGTTAAATCAGAATGGTATACCTTCATTAAGCCCGCAAACAAAATATCCCTATATTACACAGACAATGAAGCTAGTTACAGTGGAGTAATAAATATTACGAAAATAAAAATATTTGTTAATTTATGTCCACTTATCCTAAAAATCTGGTGTTAATAACTTTTTCTTCTTTTTAAAATCAATTTCGAAAGCCAATCGCATTCATCCTCAGTTAAACAAACTCCGTTGTTAAGGAAATCTCGATTGCCATGTTTTCTCTTTTGTTATATCATGTTATCAGCATTACCAACATCCGAAGACGAAACAAACCTAAAACCAGAATCAATTGCTGGTATGTCAAAACTTATTACGCGATGTTTATTTTTTAAAATAAATATCTTTCCCACACTATTAAATCTATGGGAATATTTAATTGTTTTAATAATTTAACTTCGGGATTTATTTCATGGTTAAATGGCCAAAAATGATCTGCTACGGCCGATTTATCAATTTGTTTATATTTAATGTTACGAAAATGTTCTTTCTTTCTGGTTTGCAAACTACGTTTCGTCTTTTCAATATAAGCCTGATCACAATATAAAGAATTAAATTGATAAATACCAGATTTTTTATTATTAGGAATGTTATCTCTTTTAGAAAATTGTAATAAAATTTTAATACTATATTTATTTTGAGGAAATAAAGTTATACGAACTTCTTTTAAAAAAATTGAAAATATTTATTAACCCAAGGATGGTAAGTAAATTTTTTAAATTTATAATCATCTTTTATTTTTTAAGAGTAGAAATATCATTAATAGTGTTTTGATATTTAAATTTTTTCAATCTTCTTTTGCATAAAATCTTTATTAATACCATTAATTAAAGCAGTATTAATAATATGTTTATATTTTTTATTAAATTCTTCTTTATTCAGGGGTATATTTATTAATCTATATATCAAACTATTAAAAATAGCAAATTTATGTGAAAAAGGGTTAAAACTTTTATGTTTTATGTAATTATCAATATGAGTAGATTTCCTATTAATACAAAAATTTAATTTGTTATTATATCTGATTATTTTCAATTCTAGAAAAGGAAGAAATCCATTAATTTCAGTTTCTAATGTGAATTTTATAGCTTTATCTTGTAAGTTTAGTAATTTTAAAGCATCATTAATTTGTTTTCAGAAACAATAGCAAAAATAATATCAACCTATCTATACCATGCTTTAAAAATAAAATGAAAAGCTTTAGTGACATGAATTTCTAAAAAACTCATAAAAATATGAGCAAGAAAAGGTGAAAGAGGATTACCCATTCCCAAAATTCACCATTTAAAGTGAAAAAATTTTGGTCCAAACATCAGTAAGTTTAACAAAATCAACTATTAAGTCCTCATGTAAATTTATTTAATTCAACCACTTTTTAAATAAATTAAAAGTTTTTTCTCCAGGAATAGTAGGAAACAAGGCAGTTACATCAAAAGAAATGTTTGTCATTTTAGATAATACCACACTACCACTCTTTTTATTATGATATATTGATCAGGTTTATATTGAAAAGACGAAACGCAATTTGCAAACCAGAAAGAAAGAACATTTTCGTAACATTAAATATAAACAAATTGATAAATCGGCCGTAGCAGATCATTTTTGGTCATTTCACCATTAAATAAATCCCGACGTTAAATTATTTAAGCAATTAAATGGTCCCATAGATATAATAGTGTGGAAAAAATATTTATTTTAAAAAATAAACAGCGCATAATGAATTTTGGCATACCGGCAATTGATTCTGTTTTTAGGTATGTTTCGTCTTCGGATGTTGGTAATGCTGAAAACATGACATAAGGAAAGAGAAAACATGGTGACCGAGATTTCGTAACAACGGAGTTTGTTTAACTGAGGATGAATGCGATATGCCTTTGAAATCGATTTTAAAAAGAAGAAAGAAGTATTAACATCAACTTCTTAAGATAAATGGACATCAATTAACAATATTTTTATTTGCGGAATAAGCCCTATATTAATTTAATATCTACCTTTAAACAAAACTAAGTGCAGTTTTATTTAAAGCACCTATTGTTGAAAAGAGTGTAATCAGAACTGTCCCAGCAGGTAACAATTTTTACTCTTGGTAACAAACAACTTTACAATGTCCGCCACGGTAGCGTAGGAGGTAGTGTGACTGCCTGACTTTCAAGTTCGAGTTCGAATCTGGGACAGGGTGAGTTATCTGGATAAGCTCTTTTTTTCAGGGGTTTCCCTTATCCTGAAATATGAATGTCCGGTACCCCTGAGATTTAGGTACCCTGCGCTAATTTGAGCATCATTTCACCAATTTCATTCATCGTTCGAAATGACTTGATGATGGAGGACATGAAAAAATAAATAACAACTAGCAACAGCTTATTACGCACTAAGAGCATTTCATTTTACACATGTTTACATTTTTAAAATTATAGACACTACAATAGTTATTCACGCCCCTGAAAGACTTAAATCATACTTTAATAAGAAAAAAAAAAGCTGCCTACTTGAGGTAACAGGTATTTCTTGATGCAGTTAATTACGTTGTTGCAATCATGAAAATGGAATTAGTATTATACTATTAATTGGTATCTACCATTTAACTAATTGGCTCGGAGTTTGTGTGAAGCTTGCATTACGGAGGTCCAAAGTTCGATTACCTTCGGATCGGCCATTCTGACCATGAACTTCTTTTATCTTTTTTTCCCAAGTCAGTCGGTGAATGTTAGTGTAGCCTTTTTCTGTTCCACATCATTTTCTTTCATCCATTTTAGCTTCGTGTTCAGTGCGAAACCAGGCGACGATGAGTGGTTCGTTGCAGTGGGACGGTGAACTTTGCGCTATGTAACGATTTCATCCTGGCGCTAGCATGGTCGGTTGGTGCTCTAGAATACTGTCACGGTAACGGGCATTAAAGTTTCGGCGCAAATAGATAATAGATAGGTTTCACGTAGATACCGAACTTGTGTAAACAGATAGCGCCGGCAAGCAAGATAACTGAGGCAAAGGCCTCGCCGGCGTAGATTTAGTTACGTTTCTCGAAGGTGATAGACTGTTCGAATTATGTAATTAGATGCTTTGTTTTCCAGAAACCTCTAGTGATTGACAGAACAGTCTGGTAATCATGAATGGAGATATAAAAGGGATTGTGGCACGCTAGCAGGAGTTGTAGCTGTGAACAATTGTTGTGAAACCAGACAGCTGGAAGTGTTATTGTAACGAGAGCGAATGATTTAATCTGCTGTCACTGTTTGTTATTGTCATTGACCTTGGTAGACTGATGGTGTACATAACGTAATGCTGCTGTAATCTATAAGAGTATTTCCCCGAAAATAAAGGAGATTTTTAATTTCTGCAACTCGGCCTTTTAATTCTACGAACCCACAAAGTCACACTACCAAGTACTTAACCAAATTTTCGTTTTTAAGTTATCTTTCATTTGTGCACATGCACAAGTGTATGGGCCTTCTAAAACAGCTTTTTATTCAGAGGACTTCAAGACATGCATTTCTAGCGAAATAGCGGTATGGATGTTTGTGTAAACTGTAGTACTTTCTCTGTTTATTACAAATGAGTATCTTACGAAGTAAAAATGTAACGAAAATTTCCGTCCTGCACCAGATGAAGGTACCATTCATAATCTTGCATAAACATAAACCAGCTCTGTGAAAATTCAACTGAGATTAGCGGTTATATTTACGGGAATTAATAGTTTTATACTACAATTCTGTTCAATAATAAATACTGTTTTGGGATGACATACGCCTTTTGTTAAAACATGCAGCAGAAAATGAATCGACTAGAAGTCCCTTGACCTTTTAAAAAATGCATAATAATGGAACCATATGACACACCCCTTCGTGATGAGTAATTTCTACACTACTGTGCTCCAGACGAGACCAGAATTGTTCGTTAATTAAAACAAAAAGGAAGAAGCGTCCTTCTTGACTTTAATAGGAGCAATTTCTTGCTAGCCGACTGAACTTCCAAATGTGGCCCTTTAGAAGCCTTTGCTTTCCCTGCTCTTACATTGCGAAGTATTGTATTTCACCAACAATTTCGATACAGGTATTTCAATAAAATGCATTTGTTTTGAGATCCCTCGATGTAAAACGGCTCTTTCAGAAAATGGCCAGCTTTGTGTGTAGTGTGTGGTGTGTGGGTGTGTGGGTGTGTGTGGGTGTGTGTGGGTGTGTGTGGGTGTGTGTGGGTGTGTGTGGGTGTGTGTGGGTGTGTGTGGGTGTGTGTGGGTGTGCGTGGGTGTGCGTGGGTGTGTGTGGGTGTGTGTGGGTGTGTGTGGGTGTGTGTGGGTGTGTGGGGGGGTGTGGGGGTGTGGGTGTGTGGGTGTGTGGGTGTGTGGGTGTGTGGGGGTGTGGGGGTGTGGGGGTGTGGGTGTGTGGGTGTGTGGGTGTGTGGGTGTGTGGGTGTGGGTGTGGGTGTGTGTGTGTTTTTTTCCCTTATTCATCTACATGTTCCATTACATTT